>OY744515.1:44507393-44532393 GCA_963556195.1 Sepiola atlantica | reverse complement strand
TATATATATACATATATATATAGGTATATATATACATATATATATAGGTATATATACATATATATATAGGTATATATATATACATATATATATAGGTATATATACATATATGTATAGGTATATATATACATATATGTATAGGTATATATATACATATATATAGGTATATATATACATATATATATAGGTATATATATACATATATGTATAGGTATATATATACATATATATATAGGTATATATATACATATATATATATAGGTATATATATACATATATATATATAGGTATATATATACATATATATATATAGGTATATATATACATATATATATATAGGTATATATATACATATATATATATAGGTATATATATACATATATATATATAGGTATATATATATACATATATATATATAGGTATATATATACATATAGGTATATATATACATATATATATATATAGGTATATATATACATATATATATATATAGGTATATATATACATATATATATAGGTATATATATATATATAGGTATATATATACATATAGGTATATATATATATATATATATATAGGTATATATATACATATAGGTATATATATACATATATATATATATATAGGTATATATATACATATATATATAGGTATATATATACATATATATATAGGTATATATATACATATATATATAGGTATATATATACCTATATATATAGGTATATATATATAGGTATATATATACATATATATATAGGTATATATATATATAGGTATATATATACATATATATATATATATAGGTATATATATACATATATATATATATAGGTATATATATACATATAGGTATATATATACATATATATATAGGTATACATATATATATATATATATAGGTATACATATATATATATATATATAGGTATATATATACATATATATATAGGTATATATATACATATAGGTATATATATACATATAGGTATATATATACATATATATATAGGTATATATATATAGGTATATATATATATATATATATAGGTATATATATATAGGTATATATATATATAGGTATATAAATATATATATAGGTATATATATATATAGGTATATATATATATATAGGTATATATATACATATATATATATATATAGGTATATATATACATATATATATATAGGTATATATATACCTGTTGTTAAATGTTTACAGCTAGTGAGCTTTTACATTTAATAGACTTGGTAAATTTTAAAAAATACATACTCATATATATATATATATATATATATATATATATATATATATATATATATATATATGAACCTGGCGTCTAGAATTGTCATTCCAATTTCCATTGAAAATACACTGTATAATGTTCGCTTAAGCTTTTAATTGAAACTCTGGTAATCTCGCTTAACTGGTGTCTAACGACTTTGGATCAGATGTCGTGCAAATCGTCAATATTTGAAGTTTCAAACTTTAATTTTTGATGCCCCGTGTTAAATTTTCGTAATAATCGGAGATATTTGAATTTTCACGAACGGCATCAAGCCTCCAAACCGGTGACTTAACTAAACAAAACTAGATGTATCACACGTTACCAATTGTTACGCTTAAGAGTTTGTTTTTTTTGTTTTCAAAATGATCGATTAATTCGGTTCGGAGTTTACCATACACACACATATGCACATAACTAGTTGAATATATCGATATATATTTTTAACTTGATGCTAAATCGATCCGCCTTTTATCTTTGTTTTTGTTTTTTTTGTCAAAAAATTATCTAATTATCAAGCATACTAATTGCATTTATATATAATCGTTCCAATGTTACACATCGATGCATTATTATAGTCAGTGTATTATCCGTGGGTATGTGCTTTTATATTGATATAGAAAGAAAGAAAAAGGTTGACTCAAGGCATGACGAAATGTAAGTAAATTATATAAAAGAAAACAAAATACAAAAAACACGGCCACCCTCCCCGGGTCGCCATTTTAAGTTCTGTAATTAAAAATCCATTGCCGATACACAGAGCGTTGCTCAATTGGCAAAGACGTTAATTTATTTTGTTTGTTTATGTTTTTAGTTGTTGTTATTTTTGCCAAATTTAGATAAACTTAGCTGAAAACAAATAAAGCGAAATTTGTGTGTTGGTCGCACATAATATTTCAGTACTTGTAATGAATAGGTATCCATCGGATTTCAGTACCTTGACGATGAATCCCGGGTCAGTCCTGGAAATGGCCGAAGGATTTTACGATTTAACACTAAGTCACTAACGTAACACTTCGCATGCTTAGTGTCGTCAGCCTTTTTACAACTTTTTTCGCGGCTTTAAATCGTAAACTGCTTCGACCATTTCCGAGACTATCTCGGGATTCTCCGTCAAAATAGTACAGAAATCCTTTGCATACCCACTCATTACAAGTACAAATATTTCTTTAAAGTCCCAAGACAAAAAAAATGTCTTTTTTACACAGCAATAATAGGTTCTTTCTTACGACAGGTGCGCGTGTTCGGTGTTGAGGAAATCAAATTACCCATAACACTTCACTTATTTCCCTTAAAACCTGAAATTATTGTCTAATCGGCAGTATAAAGGCTTCAAACTCACTTTCGAATTCCGAATGGTCAGTAAGAAGTAACTAAACAGATGTCGGCCAGTTTTGTATCAATAAAACTATCAGACAAGATCGTGTGTTGGCGCCTCTACGTAACTTTGATCACATTTATTTATTTATTAAATTTATTTATTAGATTTATTAATTTTATTCATTTATTAATCGAATTTTTATTGAAATAAAAAATTAAATAAGGGAAAACTCAATCATTTTTTTAAAATCACCCTGCACCCGGACAACGCCGAGTAAATACATCTACTAATGGATAAAAAATGGCCGACTTGTTTACAATATATTCGAATCTGGATCGTTTTCATCATGCGAAAATGATTTTGAAACCTTTAAATTGCATATTAGAAAGTCATTTCTAGTTTGAATTAAAGTTTAAAAGTCAGCATTCAAGTAGTATGGTTCGTTTGTGCTTCTAAACCAAAAATGAAAAACGTGAATTTTAACACGCGCCCCTATCATAGCAAAGAACCCGCTCTTCTCTTTCTCTCCTCGCATCGACCTTTCTTCTTGGTAGCAATATTAGTAAGTAGTAACAGTTAGTGATAGTACAGTTTTGACTATCGATACGATGGTGGAGGGGGTAGGGGAGGCTGACGAGTTGATAGGTGGTGGGTAGGGGTAGATTGATACTTACTGCGTTTACTTGTATTTTTTTTTTTGTTTTTTTGCATCTACGTTATGGAGAATATCAGCAGCAGCTCGAATAAAAAAGCATAATCACAGACATCAGCATCATCAATCTGAATAACTTCATTATGATGACTATCATCAGCATCATAATAAGCAGGGATTAGGCGGCAGAATCTTCAAATATCAGCAGCAGTAGTCAGTGCTGGTTTGACAACTATTACTGCAACTACTACAAGAGATTTTTAATGTTAGCATTAATAGTTGTGTTTTTTTAAGCACGTAATAATCATTCCACATACACATTTAGGCATTTAAAACGACATTTATATATATATATATTTTTTTTTTTTTTACGAAATTCTATATTAAATACTTTTCTAACTAACATACCAGAAAATAAATATATTTATTTTTTACTTATGTGTGTACGATTTTTTTTTTTTTTTACGAGAGAGAGAGAGGGAAAATATCTACATCTCTTTTTTTTTTTTTTTTTTTTCTAGCTCTCCTTTCTTCGTTGTCACTATTATTCATTCATTTATTCGTCTATATGTGCGTGTGGCGTTGTGTTTCTCTGGTTTTATCAATGCGTGTGGTGTGTAATTATGTGTGCGTAAAAAAAAAACGCACTTAATTAACACATACAGCCAGACACATAGACACACGCACATACCAATCCAATACCCATTTATGTGATTACAATATACAATAACTTATATTGCAGGTGCTATGCGCATGTAAAAAAGGGTAATAAAAAAAAGAAAAGAAATTACCTTAAACAAAGGTTTAATATACTCCAATTTCAATTAAAAACTTAAAAAGGTAAGAAAGTATTTTACTTATTTATTTATTTATTTATTTATTTATTTAAAACATTGTTAGTTCTGTGGTCGTCTTCATATACACAAATGCAATTTAAAGCACATTCTTTTAATTTCATTTTTTTTCCTAACACCTTAAAAAGAATTATCGGTTATTAAATTTGTTTTGCTTGCTATAACTAATGCATCGTTCAATAGTAATTCATTGATTTCTCCGATTACTAATCTCTATATTAATAAAAGTATAAAACTATCCGACAAGATCTCGTGTGCCTGTCTGTGTTTCTCGTCTATACGTAACTTTTTATAAATACACATTTAATTTTCTTATTTTACTATTAATGGAATATTTATTGAAATCAAAAATAAGATAAGAAAAAGCTAAAAAAAAAATTTAAACATCTTATTTAGAAAAAAAAAAAAAAAAAAAAATGTAAACGTTACTATATTTTTAATTATTTTTTTCTGATCCCTCCACCCGGCAATATGTCACCATCCGGGTAACGTCGGGTAAATATAGCTGGTTTATCATATATTCTTTCTTTCTTTTACAATCTTTATCGGATTAAGACAATAATTGAGGAGTTCTTGTGTCTATTTTTTTTTTTTTGGGGGGGGGGGGGTCGTTGTTTTTTTTGTTTTTTTTTGTTTGTTTGTTTTTAATAGAATAGGAGAACTGAGAACTCGTTTACATTTTAAGAACACGTGTTTAATTTTAACTTAAAAGAACGCAAGCGTTTCTTGTTGCATAGCTTGTGCTAATTGTTCTTTTTAAATCGATGTTAAAATCAGCTGATTCAAATAGTTTTAATATTAGCAACCAAAATAAAAAAGACATTGGCATTTCATCATTGCTATTTGTTTTGTTTTTATCTATCTAATCTTTACTTAAAACATATTCTTCATTTTTAACGTTTTAACTTCATCCGTCCCATAATTCCGTTATATATATATATATATATATATATATATATATATATATATATATATATATATATATATATATGTATATATCGTTTTTTGCTTCTTTTTTTTAGCTTACTTACTTAGCTTTAGCAAGAAGCACCATAATGATCCATTTTCGTCAGATTTGTTGTCGGTCGAGCATTTTCTTACACTCTGATTTTATTTTCGTTTTGTTTCTTGAAAAGTGAATTCCCATCATTTTTTAGTTGTTTTTATATAAACTGATTGACGGACATGTTTTTTTGTTTTTTTTAAATGTTTACATTTCTACGCTTACATTCAAACTGAAGAAATTTCACACGCACCGCGTGCGTGTGGGTGCGCGTAATACTATTTCAGAAAATGTTCTCATTATTGGTGGATAATATTATATATATATATATATATATATTAGTACGAAGACATTTCTTATTTCTTTATTTTTGTAACAATTAGTAATTCTGAATAAATATAAAAAAAAAATACGATAATCGCTTAGATTTTTTAAATAATTTAAAAGCTAGAAAAATCTCACAATATGGATCGGAATCTCTCTCTCTCTCTTTCTCACACACACACACACACACACACACACACACACACACTATATATATATATATATATATATATATATATATATATATATATATATATATCCTTCTGTGTTTACTGTTTACGACTGATTTCAAGTCTCACATTTACTTGCCTCCCTACGAGAGCAACATTAGACACAGTGTGTGAAATTCCATCCCACCAAATAATGGGGGGGGGGGGCATACTGGATTGGAACATTTTTGTTAATGCCCAGTCTAGGAGGATTTCTCCTCCTCTGACTGAGAACAGGGCAGATCTCGTAATTTCATGTTTTCTTTAATGTGTAGTTCTTTTTAATTTGACTCAATCTTTTTTTGATAACTTACTTTTTTTTTTTTTTTTTTTCTAAAGTTCATATAATTTAATTACTGCCTAGTTAAGTTAAGGTTTCTATTTTATTTAAAAAAAAAAAACAAAGCCGGTATAAAATTAAAAGTGTTCTTTTTATTTATTTTTTATTTTTTAATCTGACTGATGATCTATGTAAGTATCGTTCAAGAAATAAAACTAATTAAAACAAAAATCGATTTTTAAGGGGGTGACTGGGCTTGCTTATCGTAAGAAGTCAATATGGGAAGTTATCGGATATTTTGATTTCAGTAAAAAAAATATATTTTTGTATTTAATGATTTTTTTTTTATATCCGCAGCCCAAACTCCCCAAAACGAAATGGGTGTGTGATCGGGGGGGGGGGGGGTAGCTTAAAGAAATACCGACACGCAGACTACGAAATCGGCAAGCTGAATTCAGATTAAGTTGGATAAATCTAAGCACTTATGTACAATTATTGGGAAACCTATGAATCCCAATAGCAGTGTGCCTATTGCCCCCCCCCCCACTCGAATATACACACACAAGAACTAAGTAAGAAACAAGGTCGCTTGTTAATGCGTGGAATATTTAGCTCCCTTCCCTTCACAAAAAGGGGGGGGGGCACTATGGGTGGATCGAACAAAAAAAATTACTTAGTTGAGAAGGATTTCTCGGTCTCTGACTGAAGACAGAACAGATAATACGCTTTGATCCTAAATCGAATGTCGGACAGTGTCTTTAACGAAGCATGTACGATATATAAAAAAAAAAAACACCTTTGAGTTTCATCTTTCTAATAGTCTAAGATCCTCCAAAAGGTTGATATGCCATAAAACATGGTTACAAAACACACAAATTCCGACATTGACTTCAACACCCTATTTACTTGCCTCCTCACGAATACAAAGTAAGACACAAGGTCGTTTTCTTATGTTGAGGAATATTAAGCTCTCCCAAAAGGAGCACTCCCGATACGGCAAAAATAAAAATTGCCCCAGTCAATAAGGATTTCTAACCGAGGACACATCAGATGCAACACCTTGATCGTATTCCGAAAGCCAAGACTCTAAGTCAGTCTTGTTTCTTTTAATCTAAATGAAAGTAATATATATATATATATATATATATATATATATATATATATATATATATATATATATATGAGAGAGAGAGAGAGGGGGGGGATAAGTTTGGTATATATGCGACCCAATAGTGCTCTATCCTAAAATAGTTATTAGCAGAGCTGGTATATATTTGTGTCTTTCTAACTTACGTCGACAAGTCGATGTTTCGGTATGTTCGATCGACTCAGAGCTATTCGAACAGTTCAATAATAGATTGGCTCTGAGGAGGTCACACGGACCGTACCTCGATTAGTCGATGTAAGCCAGATAAACATTTTTTTTTTTTTTTTTTTTTTTTTGAACCACTTCATATACTTTGTTTCTGTTAGCGGGGAGCAGGGATCCATTCAAGTCCTGCCTTAGAAAGGAAAAAGAAACTCCAAAAAAAGCACCGACTCCTTTTCTCCAACAGCAAAAGTACAGAAAACACGCACGCACCTAGTTAACCTACTGAATTTACTATAATATCTTGTTCTACCTACTTACCTACATTTCTAGATAGTCATTTTAATACTTACTATACTTTACTGTTATTACTAAAGTTAAATACTGAAATAAATTAAACTATTACGGAAGAAATAAATGGTCTTTTAGATATGTATTTTTAAAGTCTGTTGTTTATTGTTCGTTTTTGCATTCGCGGTGTGCGGGTGTGACAATGTACGTTCGCTATGTATTATTGTACGTATGTATAAGTATTGAAGAGAGAGAGAAAGAGACGGTGGGAGTTAGTAAATTAGACGGAGATTGTTTTTCATAGTTCTTTTCTTTTTTTTTTCTTTTTTTTATTGCTTTTTTGTTTCTGGGGTTTCCTGATCGAAAAAGTAGACCATATTCGACCAGACTCGTTTTTTTTTTCTTTGGTTTTTGTTTTGTTTGTTTCGTTGCTTGTCTGTCAGTGTCACTGTCCTATCATCGAATACAAAAAAAAAAAAAAAAAATTATTTCTTTCTTTTCTTTCTTTCCCTTTCATATTTTTCTTTTATTTACATATTTTACTTCTCCTCTTTCGTACCCCTTCCTTTTATTTTTTACTCCTTCTCCATCTTCCCTACTTTCTTCGTCCTCTTTCTCTCTTTCCCTTCCGCCCGCTTCTTTCTCTCTTTCACTTTCTCCATGCTCCTTTCTTTTTCGCTCCTCCTTATTTCTTCACTTTCTTTCTCTCTTTACTTTCTTTCTCTCTACCCTGACTTTCCCTCTCTTTTCCATTCTCTATTTTCCCTTCTCTCTCCCCTTTCCTTCTTTCTCTCTTTACCAAATCGCTATATATATATATATATATATATATATATATATATATATATATATATATCTGTAATGTATGTATGTGTGTGTGTGATTAGCCATAAAGTACACACCCAACGGCCCAACTAAGCCACCGATTTTTCTTCTTCACTCGAAAAGTACAACTGATTTCCTGTCGTTACATGGCAATATAAAAGAAGAGGAAAAACGTGCCGACCTTATATAGATTCTGCTTGTTGTTATTGCTGACTGAAGTTGCTATGAAAAATAAAAAATCTATAGAATCCAAAATTAATAAACAAACAGCCATTGTATACGCAATGTATGTGATGCTGTATGTAAGTAGGTGTCCACCTATAAAACGAAATCGAATTTCTTTTATATATAAAAAAGTAAAACGTCCTGATTTTGAATGTGGTTGGTTTTCTCTATCGGATCTCGATCTGCTCCGTTTATATATATATATATATATATATATATATATATATATATATATATGTATAGGTGTGCGAAAATGTGTTTTAGCAGATATCTTCTATTCAATGTCAACCAACATCTTCAAAGTGAAAGCTCGACGATTGTCAACATGTAACAATCTCGGCCTTTGGCTAAGATCAAAGTGTAGTATCTGTTCCGATGGATACTGCACGAGACTGGTCCTGTTCAGTTCTAGGAGGTCCACCCTCCCAGGCTTTGCCTCCCCTCTTTGGGGAGGAGTAAGTTTATTGCTTACTGTCTGAGGCGCCCCTACCGGGGAATGCCGACGGGGCTGCTCAGGCAATTTTTAAATGGTCAGATGGCTCACCTCTCGAGCGCTGGCTTATCTAATCCCACTTTCCGACCTTGTGTCACATTTTACCTTGTGGGAGGTAGATAAATACCAAGATCAAAGTGTAGTATCTGTTCCGATGGATACTGCACCCCATAGACTGGTATTGTCTTGTCCTTCGGGACTTGATTTACGCCGGTCTATGGGATTGTCCTGTGCAGTTCTAGGAGGTCCACCCTCCCAGGCTTTGCCTCCCCTCTTTGGGGAGGAGTAAGTTTATTGCTTACTGCCTGAGGCGCCCCTACCTGGGAATGCCGACGGGGCTGCCCAGGCAATTTTTGATGGTCAGAGTGCTCACCTCTCGGGCGCTGGCTTTTCAACCCCCACTTTCCGACCCGACCTTGGGTCACATCTTACTTGTGGGAGTAGGATAAAACTGGCCTTGTGCCTAACTCCTGGAGAGGAGTAAATAATACAATCTCGGCCTTTGGCTAAGATCAAAGTGTAGTATCTGTTCCGATGGATACTGCACGCCTGTCCTGTGCAGTTCTAGGGGGTCCACCCTCCCAGGCTCTGCCTCCCCCCTTTGGGGAGGAGTAAGTTTATTGCTTACTGTCTGAGGCGCCCCTACCGGGGAATGCCGACGGGGCTGCCCAGGCAATTTTTAAATGGCCAGAGTGCTCACCTCTCGAGCGCTGGCTTTTCAAACCCCACTTTCTCGACCCGATCTTCGGTCACATCTTACTTGTGGGAGTAAGATAAAACTGGCCTTGTGCCTAACTCCTGGCGAGGAGTAAATAAATATATATATATTATATTATTTACCTCCTCGCCAGTAAACACAAGGTCAGGTGTGGGTTTCAGAAGCCATCGCACTAGGATAAGCACACATTGCCCTACAAAAATGCCTGAGCAGCCCCGTTATGGTCGGCTCGGGCGATTAGGAATACACTAACTCTTTCTCAGAGACAAAGTAAAAGCTTGAGAGGCTGGACCTTCTAATACCGAACAAAACCATACCTCAGACCGACCACAACAAAGCCACTGTTGGTATATAATTTATTTATATATATATATACTCTTATTCTGGTAGTGTCTTCAGTCGTCCTGGACTTCGCCTTGTTACCGAACTTAAGCAATGCCGGTTCCGATGAAACGTGGTTTATGATTGTGCAACGCTCGCTTCACTATAGACTCTCCACGCAGGCATCGTTATTTACAGGACGTATCCATTGTCTCTCTAGACTGAACGGGGCTTCTCCTCTTTGGATAGCGATTCTGTGGTGGATGTTGATGTCCCTATTTACTTTCCTCCCCACGAGGGCAGATTTAGGCACACGGACTGTTTTGAATGTGGGGGAAAAAGGGCATTCTGAATTGGGACAACAATTTAAATTGTCTCGGTCTACAAGGATTTCTCATTCACTGATCGCGACTCCGTATCATTTAAAAAGATATATGGAATACACATGTTATAATCTCCGTTCAAACGAGTTATTATTTTTTTTTGTCAGCAACTTTTAGTTCGTGATTGGACCCCACTCGGACAAGTTTTACTTATATTTTCCATCTTTAAATATAGTTATGTATGTAAAAATAAATTAACAGTTACATTTGTTTTAGCTTTTATTTTTAAATCAGTAAAACAATTTCTTCATGTTTGAAGGTAAACTTATTTCATTTTCGATAAAAAAAATAAACAGTAATGGATGATGGGTTGGGTCACGGCTATCGTACTTACGATGGCCGTGGTTGTGTCCATTCAGTCTGCGTATTCAGCGATGCAATTGTTATCTCTACTTACTTGCCTCCCCACGAGGGCAGGGTTAGACACAAGGTCGGTTTTAATGTGGGGAAAATCCAACTCTCGAAAAAGAGACACTCTGGATTGGGATAAAAAAAAAAATTGTCTCGGTCTAGAAAGATTTATTCTTCACAGACCGAAGACAGCCCCTATGAAATGTAGTATCAGAACAGATACTACACTTTGCGCCTAGCCAGGATGCCAATAAGTTGCTGTCTCTACGGACGGGCAGCGCCTCGTATAGCAATACTTGGACGCATCTCGAATGTTAGATCTCAAATGAATGTGCGTGCGTGTTTGTCTGCGTGACCGACAAATATGTGGATTTTTCACCTTTTCTCGTCGATTTCAACGTCGAGTCCACACCCTGCGTCAAAAATGATGGAAAAATTATCCTACGCCAGTGTTCGCATGAATGTTCGTATCCATATTAAACAACGTCTGAATCGGTGAAGTTCAAAAAAGTAATTAAAAAAGAAAGAAAGAAAACCGGAAAGTTTTTAAAAAGAAAAAAAAGGGAAGAAAAAAAACCCTATAAATCGGCATAGAAAGCAAAAAAAAGAAAATGTAAATAGGTTTGCTCTCTCAATTTTCCAAAACACTTTAAATGGATTTAGCTGACAGTTTTTTACTCGCTAACTTTTGTGTGACGGGCGAATATATATATATATATATATATATATATATATATATATATATATATATATATATATATATATATATTGCTCTTTATTATAGAAGTGGAGGGGTGTTTATCTAAAAAAAAAATCCTTTTAAATAAATGAAACCAAAAAATGGCATGCACAAAGAAACGCATATCTAAAAAAAAAAATGTTTAACGTGTGGTCAATTTTTACTAATAATGGTATAAATTTAAAAAGTCGACAAGATTTTTTTTTTTAATGCAAGTATAACCTCAGTTGTCTCCCCCTGCGATCACTACTCCGTGACTAATCTAAACAATTATTAATCATAACTTTTAGATTTGGGAAACAAAAACTAATTGTATTTTTAGATTAAAAATAAAATGTTGGCCCATTTGTAAATATTTGTCAGTTCCCCTAGAGGGCGAACCAGGGTGGCCATCATTACTTGTTGCATATAAATAACAATTAATGTTTAAAAAAAATGTTATTTTTAGCAAAACTAATCAAGTAATGTTGAAAAAAAAAGAGGGGGGGGGGAACTTTAGCTCCATGGCGGATAAACCCGGGTTTATTCAAAAAATCTGACTCGGTCAGTTATCTGTGTTTATCATGGTCATATAACTGCATTCACAGTTTCATGAAAAACTAATGAACCGATTTTGAGAAAAGAACGGAATAACGGAATAACGAACAGTGACAACAAGACTGGGTTTTTTTTCCGGTTCATATAGTGGTCGAAAAAAATTAAAAAGACTATTACGAGGAGAAACATATTTGCACTTTACCATGTAAGTAATAATAAAAATAAATGCATCCACCTTTCGCCTCCCCCCTCTCTCTCTCTCTCTCTCGCTCTCTCTCTTTCTCATTTAAGCGTGAGAACATTACTTATAAAAAATATGCGATACAAGTGTGAAATTTAGCATTTTTAAGAAGATAAAAACAATGTGGTTATTAATATTAATGCCATAGAATAAGTGGGTTTTATTTTTGTAAATCGCTCCAGACAATGCATGAAACTATTTGATGTAAGGAACCAACAAGAACGAAATATGATTAGCGCAAAGACAGGGGATTCCGATCGGGCCAATTTAGTCTGGAAAAGACCAAGTCTATAGGTAGGAGGAAAACAGTTACTAGTTAGTTACTGCTCCGGTACTACATAATTCCGAATGCCCTACGCGACTGGGTGGGGTGGGGGGGGGGGGTGCTGGTGTCATTAGCTTTCTCAAGATTTTCCTAGTTCGTTTTCCGTGGCTTTTCATACCAGCCGTGGTTCACCATGACATCATTCTAGCAATCGAGGAATTGACTTAAACCATCAAAGCCTTGTTCCATGGAGCGCGGTATCGTCCCTGCCAGGCATTGCCTCCTCCTTCGATAGTGAGAGTTGAGGTTTTTTTTTTGTACCCGACCAGGGGTTAGGGCGGCTGCTTCTCCCCACCTTCCGGCCTTGTGACACATCTTGCTGCAATGGAAGCAAGTAAATCCCGAGGTTTTATTAGTTTTACTATCTGTCCTGGGTGTCCCCTTTACTTAAAAGTGTATCTTAAAATATATATAGAGGCGCTTTTAACAGTAACAATATATTTTTTTGTAAAATTAGTGCGTATGTGTCAGGGCCGGCGGGACAGTTATAAAAGTGGGGGGGCTTCTCCTAAAAAGTGGGGTGGCCCGGTTAAACACATGCATATCAACTTAATTATTGATGACCGTAAAGTGTGGGGGGGGGGGCAAGTCAAAAAGTGAGGGGGCTGGAGCCCTACCCCCTGCCCCCCCCCCGGTGCCGCCGTCCATGTGTATGTCAATCTGGTCCAAAATTTGAGTCCATAATATTTTTACTGTTTGGAAAAAAAATCGCTATGATGTTTAAGTTTGTAAACTTGTCATGAATAATTTATTGAATGAATGTTAAACATGTTCTTAAAATTGGATAATTTTTGGTGGCTAATAAAAAAATTAACACATTGGGTTATTTACAAAGAAGTCTGTCTACTAGTGGGGACCCACGTTCTTGGCCTTTTGGCTAAGATCAAAGTGTAGTATCTGTTCCGATGGATACTGCACCCCATACTGGTGTTGTCTTGGCCTTCGGGTCTTGATTTACGCCGGTCAATGGGTCTGTCCTGTGCAGTTCTAGGAGGTGCACCCTCCCAGGCTTTGCCTCCCCTCTTTGGGGAGGAGTAAGTTTATTGCTTACTGCCTGAGGCGCCCCTACCGGGGAATGCCGATAGGGCTGCCCAGGCAATTTTTAAACCCCACTTTCCCGACCCGACCTTGGGTCACATCTTACTTGTGGGAGTAAGATAAAAACTGGCCTTGTGCCTAACTCCTGGAGATGAGTAAATCAATACTAGTGGGGAAACTCGTATTGTCAATTTTTTTTTGGGGGGGGGGGGCATTTGAGCACTACCGGCGTTACTGCTAACATCGTTAGAACATTTTGACAATGACACTGAAAGTAAACGAATAAAAACTACGTTTCATTATTATGATCATAACTATTGGCGACATAAATTATTTTAAAGGAAATACAGTTGGGAAATTAGTAGAAAAAATTTAAAAATTTCCGTTTACCAATCATTTGTGACCTATTTGCGTTAAAAAATAAACATTTAATACGAGTTATACGACTTTAAAGTTACCGTTAATGTCGATTCTGAGCAAAGTAGCCACCTTTAGTCAGAGGAAGTAAGGTCCATAACGTAAACAATCGGCTAAATAAAAATGGCTACATTGCTGAAAATCGATATTTACGGTAACTTTGAAGGCTTATATTAAATAATTTTTTATTAAATTTAAGAGAGAAGATATGTTACCGTTAAAAGCGACTCTATATTTCTACGACAAGCTTTTAAGTAAAGGGGATACCTGCTTCTCACTTGCAGCAAGGTTAGACATGAAGTCAGTTTAACATCGGGGTAAACCCCAGCTTCCTCGAGACGCCACTCTGGAAGAGTATTAAAACAAACATTAACAGCTTCGTCGGTATTCCCTGGTAGTGACGCATAAGGCGACCGTCGATAAATCAACCCAACCACCACCCTCCCGAAAGAAGGGGTAATACCTGAAAGGGTGACTTTCTAGCATCGAAACGACAAATACTCATTCAGGCAAAAGGGTTGGGACCTCTAACGAACCAACCCCTAGAATCAGAATGCGTACGGGGTTCTTGGCCTTTTGGCTAAGATCAAAGTGTAGTATCTGTTCCGATGGATACTGCACCCCATAGACTGCTATTGTCTTGGCCTTCGGGGCTTGATTTACGCCGGTCTATGGGTCTGTCCTGTGCAGTTTTAGGAGGTCCACCCTCCCAGGTTTCGCCTCCCCTCTTTGGGAAGGAGTAAGTTTATTGCTTACTGCCTTAAGCGCCCCTACCGAAGAATGCCAACGGGGCTGCCCAGGCAATTTTTAAACCCCACTTTCCCGACCCGACCTTGGGTCACATCTTACTTGTGGGAGTAAGATAAAAACTGGCCTTGTGCCTTACTCCTGGAGAGGAGTAAATCAATACTCCCAGCCGAGACAGATAATAAAACTTAAGACCTCGAGGACGCTGCTGACACCGGTTGGGTAGGGTTTAGGCGAGGCCATCGTTAAGCTTAACAATGGACTCTGGGGCCATCGGACATAGGTATGTTGCTGAGGGGTGAATGAGGGACGTCATTTAATTCTGTTTTTCTTAAAGCCCATATTTACTTGTCTCCCCACGAGTTAGATCCATAATCGTGTTTTTTTTTTATGTAGGGGATACCTACCCCCCCCCCCTACCCCAGAAGGGGAAACTCTGGATTGGGACCAAAATAAAAATTGCCCACATCGAGTTCTCCTCAACTGACTGAGGACAGATACTACACTTTAAATTATTTATTCGCAAATAAATTTTAAAAAATATATTCCGTTTACAAATTAGGCACAAGGTCATCAAAAATGTGGGAAGTAGTGTCTGCTGTCTTCCTCTGTCTATCCTACTCTTAAAGAGACGCATTTGTACCAGATACTACATTTTGATCCCAGCCCGAAAGCCTCGTCCTCTGGATAAATATAAATGTCACGCATGCCCGTGGGATCTTACCCTAAAAAAGAATAAATAAAAACAGAGGATATACGAGGAGAAATATGAATATTGTAATTTGTAACTTCCTACTTAAGAATAACACTTAAAAATGATTGAACGTGAAGATATATCGTTAGATAAGGGGGGGGGGGTATAAAAGAAACTGTTCGCCTGTTCGGCACTTATTTTTCGCTTCTTAAACTTTCTCAAAATGTGTGAACTTTTTTTCTGTTTCATCTGCTCCGTGTTTTTCGTCTAAATCAGCCATGTGAATTACGCTGTGAACACGTCGATACTCCCACAAATTCACTCATGCAAAACGAATGATCGTAAATGAATCGCTTTTAATCTAATGTTAAATATTGTACTGCGTAAATCTATCGAATTGACGGTTGCTTTAATTGTGGTTCATTATCTATTCGTCTCTCTCCCCCTCCCATATCTACCTATCTATCCATTCCATTTTGTACATGTGTATCGATCTATTTCTAGGCCTGATAATAAATTATAAATCTACCGCATCCTGTTATATATATATATATATATATTAAGGCATGTTTTATTAAAGACGACAGAAATCTTCTGTTTAGTGATTCCTTTTTTTATTTTTTCCATTCGTCGAATGATCTTTTTGACGTGTAGATGGAATGAATTGATGAAGGATTCATGTGTTTGACTAACGTTTTCGATTCTCTCCGGAATCATCTTCAGGTCTTTTATGGCAAAAAATGAATAAAAAGCGAGTGAAAGAATGGAATTTCTTAAAAAATACGCCGGCAAACCGTTAGCGTAAAATACGGACGTCTACATTTTAAAATGTGACAATTGAAACAGTTCTTCGTTTTTTTTTATTAATTTTATTTATTATTCTTATTATTTTAATTTAAAATAATATATATATATATATATATATATATATATATATATATATGTGTGCGTGCGTGCGTCAATATATATATAGTGTGTATGCGTATGTATCAATATAGTGATATATCCAAACCATAAAAATATTTATACTACTACTAGTAAGCCCTACTCATGTATTGAGCACTGTCGAAGTAAACACTGAAACAAATGGTATACGTAATATATTATTTGGTGCTTTTACAGATTAGGACCCTCGCTAACTTTGACCCCGTCGATAGGGTTAGGGTCAAGGTCAGGGTAGAGGTTAGGGGTTAAGGTCAAAATTAACGTGAAAGTGTGCTTCTAAGTTCGAACAGTGTTCATGCCTTGAAAATCAGCATTTGAAATACTTGCCCTTACACGATCCTGAACACTAACCTCAGCAATCGATGGGTGAATAACATACAACACACACACTCTCTCTCTCTCTCTCTCTCTCTCTCTCTCTCTCTCTCTCTCTCTCTCTCTCTCTCCCTCTCTCTCTCTCTCTCTCTCTCTCTCTCTTATAAAGAGAGAATGTGTGAGATTCCTTGGAGCTGAAAGTGAGTTAGGTGACGTATTATCGTTGGGAAACCCTTTCGTTTCGTGTCACTGCGTACACCTTTATATAAAACTCCGTTCGGATGGAAGTACTTTACAGAAGTGGTTTAGTAGTTGAAGCAACGGTTTCGTGAGCTTGTTCTAATTCACGACATTATTTGGGGAGAACTTTCCAACCCGCGCACAAGATTCTCAATGCTTTCAGTAATCATCATGATAAAGAGATACTTCTTATCTCTCTCTCTTTCACTCTCTCTCTCTCTTTCACTCTCTCTCTTTTTCTCTCACTCTCTCTTTCACTCTCTCTTTCTCTCACTCTCTCTCTTTCTATCTCTCTCTTTCACTCTCTCTCTCTCTCATACATATATATATATATATATATATATATATATATATATATATATATATATATATCCATTTTTGGTTGTTCTTAAGATAACAATTCCCTGTAACTAAAGTAAATTTAATTTTATATTGTACAGCCTTGTTCATATTTACTTGCCCCTCCCCACGAGGGCAAACTTAGACATAAGGTCGATTTTTAATGTGGGGAAAATCTAGCTCCCCCAAATAGGGCAGTCTGGATTGAAGCAAACATTTAAATTACCTCAGTCTGGAATAATTTCTCGTTCACTAACTGAAGACAGATCAGTACAGATACTAAACTTTGCATTATTTATTTGCACAAAATATAAAAGTTTACATAACAAAAGATGTGCACATCTTCTTCGCCTACGAAGGTGACGGGTAATTACTTCGAACAATTACTAGTGATTTACCTCCTCTTTACATGCCCCCCCCCTCCCCACGAAAGCAAAATTGTACCCGCGGGTCGGTTTTTAACGTGGAAGAAAATCCAAATCCATCAGAAGTCTGAATTTGGCTAAAAATTAAAATGTCCTCATTCGAGAAGGATTTCTCTTGCTTTGATCGAGAGCAGAAAAGATATTACCGTTTCAATTATTTATTAGCAAATAAAAACATACTTTCACTTACAAATAAGGCACAAGGACATTAAAAGTGTCGGTGGTCATCCTCTGTCTATCCTGCGTTTAACTATACACATTTTGACCCAATCGTACAAGCACTGTTCTATTCGTTCTTTCACCACTTGTCCACCACTTTCACTTCAACAATCACCATAATACCACATTTACTCTATGGACTACCCTACTAAAAGTATCCCTAATAGTTTGACTTTAATTGTGTGTGTATACATATATATATTTGCCAAGATGTTAGACACATGGTCATGTGTGGTTTTAGAGAAGCCAGCACAGTAGGATAAGCAAACTTTGGCCTAGTAAAAATTCTTGAGTAGTCTCGTCGGCATTCCCATGTAGAGGCGCCTCAGACAATTAGCAATAAACTAACCTCTTCTCAGACAGAAGGTAAAGCCTGGGAGGTGGACCTCCAAGAACTGAACAGAACAATACCTTAGCCCGACAGCAACGAAGCCGCTGTCAACCTGATTTATATCATAATTCTATGACACATATATATATATATATATTAGTTCCGCAAGAGCGTTGAACACTATAGACAGCAATGCCACTCCCCTCTGCCTCCCCAGATAAGAGTATCTAAATTTCAATAAATGTCTGTGCCGATTGCCAACGACCGTGTGGTCTTGAGCGTTTGTCTCGTGATCCAAGCCTGAATCTACGAACTGCGTTCGATCCCATGCGACCGCCTACAACCACCACTTCTGCACTGATGAGGGTAAAACACCCAAAACTATCATCTGTACGTGAAAAAAACCCACTTTAATATTTTTAAAATTATTTATATATATATATATATATATACTATATGGGGTTTTTCACCTACAGACGATAGTTTTGGGTGTTTTACCCTCATTATTAGCTGGTTTTGAATTATTGGAACAATAGTCAAATTTTATTTATATCAACTAACTTTATATATATAGTCATCCAGTTACTGTCTCAAGCCGGGATTGTAACTACACCGTCGCGCTGACAGTCGGCGCCTCTACCCCTGGGCTATCATACGACACTGACTGAATGTAAGTGATATCTCAATGTAAACATTGCCAAGTGCCGGGAGCTCGAATTTGTTTTACCCAATGAGCTATGCCTTAAAGCTCATTGGAAATATATTGCTCTTTGATCCTAGCTCGAAGGTCTGGCCCATTTGTCTGTCCATTTGTGTGTATCTATGTATATGGCTGTCTGTCTGTATGTCATAGCCATCATCATCGGCGAGAACAGAATACCTTAGTTCTGATTCCGAACATTTTAACATCCATGAAAACGTCAGGTCAGGTCATATTTACTGACAGACACACATACACAAACACACGTAGACATACTTGCATAACACTTTCAACGGGGTTTCAGCAGACACACTCACACACAAAATACATGCATATCTCTTTAAATCTTGCTCTGCAAAAAGTGTATTGAATACTATTATATTAAATACTAATAGATACAAACTTGGTATGCTATTACATTAACTTGATGTTGGGCACACACACACACACACACACACACACATATATGTATACTAGTTAGTCACGCTGATGAACCGCAGTAACGGCGAAACACGTGTCCGTTGATCACTCTTTTTCTATTAAAAAAAATAAGCGACAAAAATATATGTATATATTAGATGTACTGGTGACCCGTTGGGTCACAATCACTACCACTATTTTTCTACTTTGTTTTCATTCGAAAATTCATAAACTGTTAAGACATATCTTTTAAGACATTCTTTTTGCATAACTAAACGTGATAAGTCTCTTTGCTTCTATATTATTATTGTTATTATTTTTACTCACTAGGAGTTTACACACAAGTCATTGTCAGTGATTGCTTACCAACCACAACCGGTGGTGTTCCCTGGAGTCTGAATGACAACAAGCCTCCCTAGATTTCCAGTACTCTTAACATATTTTCGATAACCACTGAAAATGACCTTGCGGTATCGCAACAGCCGCCTACCATTGATTTCTCGCTGGCAACCACTCTTTGTCCTCTTTTGAGAATGGGGTGGCAATAAGCCTACCCAAAGGTCCCAGCACTTTCCGCACTCTTCCAGTTGAGGTCTGGTTAGTGTTCCCCCTTCTCGGGGTTCCCATCCTCCTTGACCCGTCACGACTATTTTGTGTGGTGTCAGCCGAGGCTGGTGCCATCATTTTTGGGGGGAGGCAGGGGCAGTTTGAGATTTCTTGTCGTTTATGTTCCTTGGTTCGTGTCGTGGTATTCTTCCTCTGGTTTTGTTTTCTTCCTATTATTAATTATTAGTAGTAGTAGTCGTATTATTATTAGTATTATTATTATTAGTAGTAGTAATAGTAGTAGTATTATCTAGTTTACCTACTAGTTCGTTGTGTGTACAGACACGCGTATGTAAATTAGATGGCGATGCGAATCACTTTTTCTCTAAATGCTTACAGAAAGAGTAAGAAATATTAAAGAGTAATTGAATCAACATAGCGAGAATGGTGAGAGAGAAATACATAAATATCTAAGAGAGAGAGAGTGAGAGAGAGAGAGATGAGTGACTTGTTCAGTTAATTATAAATTACGACTAATTTGAACAATTAAAACAGAGTTAAAAAAAACATGACTAAATTCCTGAATTAAATTATATTTCAGCACGTATTTGGTGTTATCAAAGTATATAGGAAAAAAAAAGTTGATCAACTCACATTTATTTATTAAAAATAATTGTATATATATATATATATATTTATATATATATATATATATATATAACTGAGGAAGGCAAAAACAAACAGTCGAAAATTCTGTTCTTTTAGAAAAACTATTTTTTAAGACATTTTGTATTCTTATACGTACACAAATAAGAAACAAATAGAAAAGAGATGTAAACATTTATATATGTTTCATATTTATTTGTTATACATACATATATATTACAGAAGTTATGATGAACATGGTACATTAAACTATATTATTTATGTATTCATCAACGTTTCGTCTTTATTGTAGACTTCCTCAGAGTGAAGAAAAATGCAGAAAAAAGTCATAATTTTTATTTGCCTACGAACGTTTTAGGTAAATCAAAATTAATTACTGTATGATTTTTTTCTGCATTTTTCTTCACTCTGAGGAAGTCTACAATAAAGACGGAACGTTAATGAATACATAAATAATATAGTTTTGGCTTTTCTTTTTCATTTCTCATTATGTGGGATTATTTTATCCCCATTTATATATATATATATATATATATATATATATATATATATATATATATATATATTTATATAGGCAGCATCTTCTCTTGCAGGCAAGTATTGTTGAATATAAGCGACAACTCAGGTCTTTGGTAGATCCTTTCAAAACTCCGAATCAGCATCTTAGTTTCGGAGGGGAATTGGCTGATGAATTTGGCATAGTTTAGATTTGTGTGTCAAGTACTTTCAGACCCATCCGGGTCCATCTTCAGGAGAATACATATATATATATATATATATATATATATATATATATATATATATATATATATATATATGCGCTACAAGAATACCCGTCTCAGGACGGTTAAAAATAATTTTCAAAACAGGACAGTATTGCACCAATTCTGTGTCCTCTTTACTAAGATTAAAATCAAGATATAATGATGGAAAACTCTATGTTTGGAATCCTTATTCACATTTTGATCTAAATCTATTATAACTGTGATTATAAAAAAATGTCTAAAATGTAAGGCTTCAGAGGTCTTTAGAAAACATTGAAATTCAAGGAATTGCGATGTCAAATGACTAAGAATAAAAGTCAATTCAATTCTAATATATTATTTGTAATTTTCCACTGGGGTTATTGGCAATAGTATACACCCTTAAACCCCATGGGAAATGTCCAAACAAAACTACAATTTGGGTAATATTTATTAATTGATGTTTGCAAAATTGTAACAATAGCTATTATCAACCTGTTGTTACAATTTCACAAAAATCGACAGTTTCTGAATTTTAACGAAAATCTTCCAACCCTTTGCACCCTTTGCATTCAAGTAAAATTAAATATAAGCCACATTTCGACCACTTACGCCTGACAGTCCAAAAATTACTGATGATCAGTTAATAAATTAATAAATTAATCCTGTACATGAAAACATAAACTTAACCTAACCATATATAGATAGAGATCTATAGGTATGTTATTATATATAATATATATCATTTTTATTTCGCTTTTCGAATCAAGATGTGATGTTTCAAATTAAATCATTTGATTAGGATTTTTGTTGGCTAAAATGTTTATTTGACGAATAATAGAAATCGGTTACCAAGAAATGACAGCAAAAATATTTCATTTCTATGTACGATATAAAGATTGTAGAAATATAACCTCTTTGTATGCAATAATTCGTAAAAACAACACATATCATTGGCTAGTAAGCTATATAGATACGATACCGAGAAAACCCATCAGGTTAAATTATATTTACATACTAATTAATCAAACATATATATATATATATATATATATATATATATATATCATATCAGATATTGTAAATATATATTATGAATAATAAATGTATTATACAGAGAGAGTAAATGTATATATATATATATATATATATATATATATACTGTCAGTATAAATGTGTATATATATCTATACATACATTGTAAATATATATGCATTGTAAATATATATGTATATATATATGCATTGTAAATATATATGTATATATATATGCATTGTAAATATATATGTATATATATATATGCATTGTAAATATATATGTATATATATATGCATTGTAAATATATATGTATATATATATATGCATTGTAAATATATATGTATATATATATATGCATTGTAAATATATATGTATATATATGCATTGTAAATATATATGTATATATATATATGCATTGTAAATATATATGTATATATATATGCATTGTAAATATATATGTATATATATATGCATTGTAAATATATATGTATATATATATGCATTGTAAATATATATGTATATATATATATGCATTGTAAATATATATGTATATATATATATGCATTGTAAATATATATGTATATATATATATATGCATTGTAAATATATATGTATATATATATATATGCATTGTAAATATATATGTATATATATATATATGCATTGTAAATATATATGTATATATATATATATGCATTGTAAATATATATGTATATATATATATATATGCATTGTAAATATATATGTATATATATATATGCATTGTAAATATATATGTATATATATATGCATTGTAAATATATATGTATATATATATGCATTGTAAATATATATGTATATATATATGCATTGTGAATATATATAGATATATATATGTATATGTATATATATGCATTGTAAATATATATGTATATGTATATATATATGCATTGTAAATATATATGTATATGTATATGTATATATATATATGCATTGTAAATATATATGTATATGTATATATATATATGCATTGTAGATATATATGTATATGTATATATATATATGCATTGTAGATATATATGTATATGTATATATATATATATGCATTGTAGATATATATGTATATGTATATATATATATGCATTGTAAATATATATGTATATATATATGCATTGTAAATATATATGTATATATATATATGCATTGTAAATATATATGTATATATATGCATTGTAAATATATATGTATATATATGCATTGTAAATATATATGTATATATATGCATTGTAAATATATATGTATATATATAACGCATATGCATTGTAAATATATATATATATATACATTTTAAATATATATGTATATGCATTGTAAATATATATATATATATATATATACATTTTAAATATATATGTATATGCATTGTAAATATATATATATATATATATATACATTTTAAATATATATGTATATGCATTGTAAATATATATATATATATATATATATATATATATATATATATATACATTTTAAATATATATGTATATGCATTGTAAATATATAAATATATATATATATATATATACATTTTAAATATATATGTATATGCATTGTAAATATGTATATATATATATATATACATTGTAAATATATATGTATATGCATTGCAAATATGTATATATATATATACATTGTAAATATATATATATGTATATGCATTGTAAATATGTATATATATGCATTGTAAATATGTATATATATACATTGTAAATATATATATATATATATATATATATATATATATATATGCATTGTAAATATATATATATATATGCATTGTAAATATATATATATATATGCATTGTAAATATATATATATATATGCATTGTAAATATATATATATATATGCATTGTAAATATATATATATATATGCATTGTAAATATATATATATATACATTGTAAATATATATATGTATATATATATGTATATATATATGCATTGTAAATATATATATATATGTATATATATATGCATTGTAAATATATATATATGTATATATATGCATTGTAAATATATGTGTGTATATATATATATATATATATATGTATTGTAAATATATATATATGCATTGTAAATGTATATATATATATACACAATAATATTTTTATAAATATTAAATATTTAAAATATTTAAAATATTGTAAATATATATATATATGCATTGTAAAGATAGATATATATATATATATTGTAAATAGATATATATGTATATATATATGCATTGTAAATATATATATATATATATGCATTGTAAATATATATATATATATTGTAAATATATATATATATATTGTAAATATATATATATATATATTGTAAATATATATATATATGCATTGTAAATATATATGTATATATATATGCATTGTAAATATATATGTATATATATATGCATTGTAAATATATATGTATATAAATGCATTGTAAATATATATGTATATATATA
>OY744515.1:44474893-44502393 GCA_963556195.1 Sepiola atlantica | reverse complement strand
GTATATTGAATATATAAGTATTATAATATATATATATATGTATATTGAATATATATGTATTATAAATATATATATATATGTATATTGAATATATATGTATTATAAATATATATATATATGTATATTGAATATATATGTATTATAAATATATATATATATGTATATTGAATATATATGTATTATAAATATATATATATATATATTGAATTATATATGTATCAAAAATATATATATATATATATTGAATATATATGTATTATAAATATATATATATATATATATTGAATATATATGTATTATATATATATATATATATTAAATATATATGTATTATAAATATATATATATATTAAATATATATGTATTATAAATATATATATATATTAAATATATATGTATTATAAATATATATTTATATATATATTATAAAAATATATGTATTATGAATATATATATAGATGTATTATAAATATATATATATATATATTGAATATAGATGTATTATAGATGTATTATAAATATATAATATATATATTGAATATAGATGTATTATAGATGTATTATAAATATATATATGTATATTATATATTGATATAGATGTATTATAAATATAATATATATATATATATATGGTGAATATAGATGTATTATAAATATATATATATATATATATATTGAATATATACGTATTATAAATATGTATATATTGAATATATACGTATTATAAATATATATATATATTGAATATATACGTATTATAAATATATAGATATATTGAATATAGACGTATTATAAATATATATATTTATTGAATATAGACGTATTATAAATATATATATTTATTGAATATAGATGTATTATAAATATACATATATATATTGAATATAGATGTATTATATATATATATATATATATATATTGAATATAGATTTATAATTAATACAAATATATATTGAATATAGATCTATTATTAATGTATATATATTGAATATAGATCTATTATGAATTTATATATATATATTGAATATATATGTATTATACATATATATATGTATTATACATATATATATGTATTATAAATATATATATATGTATTGTAAATATATATATATATTGCATATATATGTATTATTTATATATATATATATTACATATGTATGTATTATATTTATATATATATATATATGTATATATATATATGTATAGAATATATATGTATTATAAATATATATAACTTGAATATATATGTATTATAAATATATATAACTTGAATATATATGTATTATAAATATATATATATATTGAATATTTATGTAGTATAAATATATATATATATTTAATATATATGTATTATAAATATATATATATATTTACTATATATGTATTATAAATATATATATATATTGAATATATATGTATTATAAATATATATATATATATATATATATATTGAATATATATGTATCACAAATATATATATATTGTATATACATGTATCATAAATATATATATATTGACTATATATGTATCACAAATATATATTGACTATATATGTATCACAAATATATATATATTGAATATATATGTATCACAAATATATATATATTGTATATATATGTATCACAAATATATATATATGTATCATAAATATAGATATACATTGAATATATATGTATCATTAATATAGATATATATTGAATATATATGTATATATATATATGTATCATAAATATAGATGTATATTGAATATGTATTTATCATAAATACAGATGTATATTTAATATATATGTATCATAAATATAGATATATATTGAATATATATGTATCATAAATATAGATATATATTGAATATATATGTATATATATAATATATATATATATGTATATATATTGTATATATATGTATATATATTGTATATATATGTATATATATTGTATATATATGTATATATATTGTATATATATGTATATATATTGTATATATATGTATATATATTGTATATATATGTGTATATATTGAATATATATGTATATATATGTATATATATTGAATATATATGTATGTATATATATTGAATATATATGTATATATATATATTGAATATATATGTATATATATATTGAATATATATGTATATATATTGAATATATATGTATATATATATATTGAATATATATGTATATATATATATATTGAATATATATGTATATATATATATATATTGAATATATATGTATATATATATATATATTGAATATATATGTATATATATATATATATTGAATATATATGTATATATATATATATATTGAATATATATGTATATATATATATATATTGATCATGTATGTATATATATATATATTGATCATGTATGTATATATATATATATTGAATATATATATGTATATATATATATATATTGATCATATATGTATATATATATATGTATGTATTGAATATATATATATATTGAGTATATTAATTGAATATATATATATATTGAATATATTTTTTGAATATATATATTGATTGAATATATATATTTATTGAATATATATATTTATTGCATATATATATTTATTGAATATATTTATCGAATATATATATATATATTGATTATAAATATATATTTATTGAATATATTTATCGAATATATATATATATATTGATTATAAATATATATTTATTGAATATATTTATCGAATATATATATATGTATATATATATTGATTATAAATATATATTTATTGAATATATTTATCGAATATATATATATATGTGTATATATTGGTTATAAATATATTTATTGAATATATTTATCGAATATATATATATATATATATTGTAAATATATATTATATATATATATATATTGTAAATATGTATCATATATATATATATATATATTGTAAATATGTATCATATATATATATATATATTGTAAATATATATTATATAAATATATAGTGTAAATATATATTATATAAATATATATTGTAAATATATATCATATATTATATATATATATATATATATTATAAATATATATTGTAAATATATATCATGTATTATATATATATATACATTGTAAATATATATTATATATATATATCATATGTATTATATATATATATATATATATTGTAAATATATATTATATATATATTGTAAATATATATTATATATATATTGTAAATATATATCATATATTATATATATATATTGTCAATATATATTATATATATATATTGTAAATATCTATATCTTATATATATATATATTGTAAATATATATATATATCTTATATATATATATATTGTAAATATATATATATCTTATATATATATATATGTATTATATATATATATATTTAAATATATATTTTATATAAACATATTGTAAATATATATATATATATATATATACATGTATATTATATACAGGTTTATTCATGAGTCACTTCACAGCTATTTAAAATAATTAACATATGAAGCACAAACATACTATGAACTTTTGAAGATTGTTACTTTACTCTCTTATTACTGCTATTTGTTGGGCAATGGAAACGTGATATGAACAGAAAGCCTCCTTCGCACAACACTCAGTCAATCAAATATGCTACAAAGAGTCATAAATTCCTTGCAAAAAGGAATGGAGCTATGCATGCAGAACGAAGGTGGAAATTTGGAAAATTTGCTGTTATTTTAAACTCCTATAAATGAATTTGTTGAATAAACTTTCGGTTTTGTATGACCGTATTTTTTAACTTTAGAATTTCAAAAATAAATAGCTAAGTGACTTATGAATCACCCTGTAATGTTGGTTTCCAGTGGCCTTCGCTAAGATCTTCGACTGCGAATCAGTGGCGATTTGTGTTCGAGGTTCGCGCCCGCCGACCGTTGGGAATTAGTTCCTAGACTGAAGATTGCGTTAGCATGAAACATCGATGTCTCTAGGTATATTTTAAATATTTAATATTTATAAAAATATTATTGTATATATATTGTATATATATATATATATATATATATATATATATATATTATAAAAATATTATTTTATATATATATATATTATATATATATATTATAAAAATATTATTTTATATATATATATATTATATATATATATTATAAAAATATTATTGTATATATATATATATTATATATATATATTATAAAAATATTATTGTATATATATATATATTATATATATATATTATAAAAATATTATTGTATATATATATATATTATATATATATATTATTAAAATATTATTGTATATATATATATTATATATATATATTATAAAAATATTATTGTATATATATATATATTATATATATATATTATTAAAATATTATTGTATATATATATATTATATATATATATTATAAAAATATTATTGTATATATATATATATTATATATATATATTATAAAAATATTATTGTATATATATATATATTATATATATATATTATAAAAATATTATTGTATATATATATATATTATATATATATATTATAAAAATATTATTGTATATATATATACATATATATATATATATATATATACATATATATATATATTATATATATATATTGTAAATATATATTTATTTATCTATTGTAAATATATATTGATTTATCTCTTGCAAATATATATTCATATATATTTATTTAATATATATTTGTATATTTCAGGACCGGCGGGACAGTTATAAAAGTGGGGGTGGCTCTCCTTAAAAGTATGGGGGGGCGGTGAAATACATGCATATATAACTTCATTATTGATGACCGTAAAGTGGTGCAAATCAAAAAGTGTGGGGGGAACTTGAGTCCCCCCCTCCGCGATGCCGCCGTTCATGTATTTACATATATTTGAAATATACTCTTATTAATATATATATATATATATATATATATATATATATATGCATCCGTGTCATATTTATTATATAGTAAATATAACTTTTTTTTTAGCCTTGCAGGAAAGTTGTGTTGTATTTTTAATATATTATATCTCTGTTTTTCATATGTATATATATAGTAAGTATTGTTTTGTTTTAATTTTTAAGGAAGGTAGTGTAAGCTTGCGTATAATAGGTTGTGTATATGTATAAAATGGATAAAGTTACACTACTATCATTATTTTTTTATCATAGTTTATTATTTTGTTTAATAACCAAGATGTCTCGTACGAGTGATCGCTCACTGGCAACAACAGGTGGTGTTCGCTGGGTCCAGGTGACAAGTTTGTCTTGTCTTATTCATGTCATCGACTCTTTCGATAACCGTTTCAAAGCACTTTGCGTTCTCGCAACAACTGTTTATCAGTTTTTCTTTATTGCTGACGGATGTTGGGATTCTTTAGGATTTGGAGTGGTAGTAAATTTTGTTATTCTTCTTAGTATTTTAATCAATTTTTTATGCGTTTTCTTTGAGCTAGGATCAAGTGTATTATCTGTTCTGCCCTTGGTCAGAAGAGGATAGCTGATGCTCGAATAGAGCAATTTTTTTTTTTTTTCATTCAGAATGTCCCTTTCATGTTGGAGTGTGATTTCCCCACATTAAAAACCGCTCTTGTGTCTTATTTTGCCCTCGTGGGGAGATAGTTAAAATGTACTCTGTTAATTTCCTCTCAAAATAATAAAAAAAAATACTTTTTATTCACAGTTAAATTAAATCTATTTATTTTTCTTTAGACGTGAAATATATTTTTTATTTTCAATATTTTAAAACTTTAATATCTAACTTTTTTTTTATCTGTTTTGGTTTTGTTTACAAATGTAATTTTTTTAAGTAAAAATATAAAAATTAAACTTAAATCTTAAAACTAATAATTTTTTTTAATACTTGAATATTTTAACGGATTAATGAAGAAAAATTATTTTCAATTTCCAAATTTTCCGAAACAGACCCCGCTCCCGAGGCTACTGATCTCTTATAAGTTGTGATGTAATCCCACTGAAGCCAGGCCCGAGATCGAAGTCACGGCGTCTGTGTTCACTCGACATGTCTTTTCAGCAAAACACCGACGCTTCGCTTAGGGGATTAAAACAGCGAGTGAACTCTGAGGGTGTGTATCTAATCCATCGACACGGTATCATTATGAAAGAATACCAATCATTACTAGAATACCATTACTAGGAAAGGAAGATAATTTAACTGATACGACGAGATTTCCCCAAGTATGGAACACGTGGAATGAAAAGAGTTCAGTTCCAAATTCCGCCTTCGACAAATGGCACCTGAAGAAGGCCTGAGAGTACATCGACCGAACCGTCGTTTATGAATACTGATTACCAAGATGAGGACAATAGAAAAGTCTAAAACGTCAAAGACATAAAATCCATTTTTTTTTTTTAATTTGACAAAAAAACAAAACATTATTTTAAAATTTTATTTATTTTTATTTTCTTTTTTTTAGGGTGTTATTTATTTATTTTGTCGTTAACTTGCAATTCCTTTTCCATCTTTTTGCATTTCCGGCCGCCCAGCGATGTTGTTATAAATGGACGGTTTGTAAAATGTACATTCTATGACATTGCTTCCATTTTTTTAAGAACCCACATTGTCACCACACACACACACACACACACACACACACACACACACACACACGATTTTTACGCTCTTATAAGTTCTGCTGATGCAATTAGTTGTTGCAAGATGTCCACCGACATCATTTCTTACAAGCCGGGGCAAGTATTGTCACCATTCTGGCAACCTAGCGACTGCCTTGACATCACCAGAGACCCTTTTTGTTGAAATGAGGTTAATTCGATTCGGTCCTCGGAGGACATCCTGACACGCATTACCTCCTCCTTCGGGAGGAGATTGGTTCCTGGCTGGTTTACTGAGGCGTCACTACAAGGGAATGCCGACGGATCCGTCCACGGCTATTTTCGTATCTTTCCAGAGTGCCTTTTTTGATGGAGCTAGTTCACCCCCACCCCCACATCCGTTAAAAAATACCTTGTGTCACATCGCTTGGTGCCGTGTGAAGGCCGTAAATGCCAGATGTCCTTGCGTCGCCCGATTCACACAACTTTGTATATGAATTGGCAAGAATTGGTATTCACATCATCGAAATGACTCATCTTCGAAAATCAAGTCGTTTCAAAAGATTAACGTCCTCATTCGCATAGATAAGAAAAAATGATGCATGTGCGCGCATCTGTCTGTCTGTGAGTCCGAATCGACGCTCTATCGTTTTTTTTTTGTGCGCTGCGCGAGCACACACACACACACACACTAATATATATATATATATATATATATATATATTCCTGCTTGCGTCTCTACATACATATGGGTATGATCAATCCCACTTAACCCTTATAATACAAAAAAAAACAATAATAAAATAAATTTATTAACATTCTAAAGGTCCGCAAAAAAGGAGCACTGTCCCACCATCTAACCCATTAAAACCATAAGTATACAACTTTGGTTAAGAAAATGTAAAATCTTAAACATTTATTCAAACAAATAAAATCATAAATTTAATGCGATATGTATTGTAATAATTCACGACCAAATTTTTAAATAACTTTTCTTTATTATTTGCTTTATAATAAATTATTCACGCTTTTCTTGTTGTTGAAAGACATTCTATCACCCTTGGCATGTGTATCTTGAACTTTTCAGCTTTAAGATGGCTGCCTTTCAATAACGTTATGTTTACCAATTTAGTCTTAGTTTCATAAAAATTTGGTTCAATTAATAATTAAATGACAAAATAATACCGGAATAAGATAACGTTTTGTCATTAAATTATTAATTGAACAAATTTCTTATAAAACTTGAACTAAATTGATTAAGATAATGTTGTTGAAAGACAGCCATTATAAAGCTGAAAAGTTCATGATAACCCGTTGCATTTTTTTTTCATTAGATTTTTCTGTGGAAGACTCTTTATTCAAATCAATTACGTTGAAAACGACGTAATTGCACTTAAAATAAAAATAAACACAAAAAAAAATGGCAAAAATAACATTGTGTTAAATTTGTGGGGTTCTGTAAATTTACGTTAAATTTTTCATTTATTTTTTTTATTTTAAGAAAAGATCCTTCTAAAATTTCTTTTTTTATTCATTTTGCCCGACTTTGTATGGCTAGACCCCTTCCCCGCACCACTAAAAAAATCTTTATACTGGATTTTATTTTACAAATTTTCAAAGGATTATTATCTAAAAAAAAATGTATATACTTGAACTCTGCTCAATTCGAATAGTAAGTATACAAGAAGAAATATATGAAAAATAAAAAAAAACTCAGAAAGATGGGGGGGGGGGTTAATTCATCGAAAGTTTTACTCCAGGTTTTAATTATCTTTAAATCAAAGCAAAACCCAAACAAACAAAAACGCACATATATTTTCTATCCAATCAAAAAAAAAAGAATTTTATCTTTTCCTGAGCGTAAACTAAAAAAAAAACATTTAAAAATTCCAAAACTTATTCACTTCGTGATTCTTTGATACAACAGTGGCGCGTGCGAAAATCTACGTTTTCCTTTTTGACTACAAATGAACCGTGCAGATTTTTTTAAAACTTGAATTCAAACCATAAATTACGTTTTTAGTCGAGATAGGCTTCGGGGCACGATATATTAAACAAATCAGCCATTATTAATTCACAAAACTAAAAGTCCCGCATGTGTTTACGTCGTGACCGTTCGAAACTTGAAAGTGATTTTAAAGCCTTTAAATTGATGAACATTGATTTGACAGAAATAAATTAATGGCTAGAATGACAATTAATATGCCAAGTTTCAGTAAGAATGTATATTTATGCGCCTGGACCAAACAAAAAAAGAATTTACTGTGGCGCCACTATTCTACTAATGAACACAGCCATCTATATACAAAATAAAATAATTACGACTGTTCGGGCTAGGATGAAAATGTAGTATCCGTTCTCGGTCAGAAAGGCGGATAATCCTTCTAGACTGAGGCAATTTTTATTTTTGTATCCTAATCCAGAGTGCCCGTTTTGGGTGACCTGGATTTTCATCCACATTAGGAACAGACCTTTATTAAGTTTGCCCTCGTGGGGAGACAAGTAAATAGGGATATAATTAGGTTGTTGTTATCCAATTTTAGAATATGTTTACACATGTATTACTTAGATATTCATGCGTGATGTGCGCAGAAAACACCCGATGCAATCGACCCTTTTTCTCCCCCTCGCAAAAAGCAAGTATTCGTTGGGCATCATCCATGGGTGAAAAAGTAAAAACTTAAAAGTGCGTTTTACTTATTCTCACTTTCTTGAAAATTGTCGGTCACATCAACCTAACAGTTGTTTTTTTTTTTGGGGGGGGGGAGCTTTAAATAGGTTCTCCCTCTCCCAGGGGCCCCCATATCATCTTCTTTGCAATACTAACGTCTAGTAGTATTCATACTAGTTAGTTTGTAAGTATTGCGCGCATATACAAAACATTAAAAAAAAAAAACAAGAAAATAAATGAATAAATAAATAAATAGTGATTTAAAATAATAAATTAAAAGATTTTTTTTTTTTCAATTAAAAACAAAAACTTGGTGGCACCAACATTGCGTGATCGTGACGGATTTGTGAGGATGCAAATCACGATGAGAGAAATCGCCATTCAGATATCCACTGGAAGGGCACAGAGAGTACTACAATCCTGTAGATGCTTATTCTCACTAAAATTACAGAGAAACCCCACGGTCGTTATCAGAAAAATCTCAATGATAAACGGTCGTTTCGAGAACGCAGAGTGAAAGTGCTGTCACTCAGACGCCAGGGAACACCGCATGGTTTTTGCCAGTGAACGACCACTGGTAATGACCCGTGTGAAAACTAGTAAGAAATAATGATATATGAGAAAGAGACTTCGTATGTCACACACGCGCGTGCTGGCGCGTTGGGGAGACGTGATTTGCTTCTTTCTGGGAGTGAAATGCATATCAGCAGGTGTCGAAGCGTAAAAACAACACCATTAATAGTAAAGATAGCATTCCGAAAACGCCCCCCCCCACACGCACACACGCACACACACACAAATGGATGTGCGTCCGGTCGGAAGGAGTGTGCGGCAACCTTGGAAGAGACTTGTTGTCACTCACGTTCTACTTAAATACTTCTATCGAATAGAACCACTAAAATAATAACACACACCCAACTATACCCATACACGAAAGTTCTACATACATACATACACACGCGCACATGTCCGATGGAAGAGGGGGCATTGAGGAAATCTGCCACTCGCGTCATTGGTTTGAGTAGTAGTAGTAATAGTAGTAATAGTAGTAATAGGTTCTAAAATAACACCCTGAAAAACTATACTGTCACTCGCTTTTTGAAGATGAAAAAAAAACCCTCTTGCAAAGTTAGACACAGGGTCATTTTTTAATGAGAGTTATATTCATAAACTCCAAAATGGCCACTCTGGATGGGAACTTCTGGAGAAAATTACATTAGACAACTATTGTTGGTCTAAAAACAATAATAATTATTATAATCACCAATCGCTATCAACGAAATATCACTGATAAACAGCTGGTGCGAGAACGTTAAGTGGGTTACATTAATAGCGTAATGCAATGGAGAAAATCTGGGAATAGTTTGTCTCTCAGATTCCAGGGAAGTCACCGGTCTTTGTAGGCGAGAAATCACTGGTAACGACTTCTTTAGCCACATATAGTAAGGAAAATATTATTATCCTTATTATTATTATCATTATTATTATTATCATTATTATCATTAATCGTTGATATAGAAAATCGTGGTGAAAAGCCCCTAGTTACTTGCATCCCCACGAGGGCAGAGTTACACACAAGGTCGTTTTTGTAATGTGGGGAAAATCCACTTCACTCAAAAGGAGACATTCCGGATTGGAACAAAATCAATTTTTTAAATGCCCAAGTCTAGAAGGATTTCTCCCTAACAGACCGATGACAAAAAAGATGAAGTGTGGTATTAGAACAGATACTATCCTTTGCTCTTAGCCAAAGATACGGCCGATTAGGGAGAGCATCATGCAGACTCCGACTGGAGAGGTGCGGCGAATACTGGAATCCTGAGAGAACTTATTGTGATTCGGATTCCAGTGAACACCAACTGTTTTGACAAGTGAGCGATCATTAATAATGATGTGTGTGAAAACTCCGACTGAATGAATGAATGAATAAATAAATTAATAATAATAACAACAACAATAATAATAATAATAATAATAATAATAACAATAATAATAATAATACTAATACTAATACTACTTTAAATTTTGTTATCCATTTTTATTTCTAGCATATCTGGTGAAAAATGTACACCCATTCTGAAATGTATTATTCAACACGCACATACCCACACAGTGTATAACATGTTATATTAGAAGTGTGTGTAATGGAAATATTAAATTCAGATGGACAAAATGAATGTGTGAGGGGGGGGGGGGCTTGACTTAATGTTGCCGTTAAAAGATAATTATTTTCTCCGTGAATTGGAATGGAATATGAGTACAAAAATTGGGAGGGGTAATATAGCTACAATTTGTGGGGAACTGGCGTTGGTGTACAAAGCCGTACACTTGATTGAAAAATATGGACATGAAAATGCATTGGTTGAAAAATAAATAAAAAAAGGAATCATTTTAAAATGTATTTTTGAAGTGACGGATTCCATCAATAAATAACGTTTGGAGTTCAAGGAAATGCATTTCGGATGTATATTTCTAGTCGGTTTGACGTATCACTGCGAGTTTGACTTAGGACGAGCGTTTTTTTTTTCTTGTTACAAATGCGATAGAGTGAAAGGGTTCAGAAGAAGAGGGGGTGCGTGTGGTGGAAGTGCGTGTTAGACACGACGGTGAAATACAGGCTATCAAAGAAAGAATTTCGCGGGTACTTTATTTCGAAAAACATTTTCTTTTTTTTTTTTTTTTTTTGCATTTAAATTTTTTTTTAATTTAAAAAGAATTAATATCTTTTAAATTCTGGTGGAAGAATAATAAAAAATTGGTATCGTTGACATCATGGTCTCATCCAATGTTATATAAACCGGCTTTCGAGAAACTTTTGCCAGATTGTATTTATTTTTATTTCTGAATTTTTTTGTTCTTCAGAAATAAGAGAAAGACATTAAATCACACCTTTTTTACAGAAAATAGATTTTAAAAAGTGTATATGTGTGTGTGTGTGTATATATATATATATATATATATATATATATATATATAAAAAATACGCATCCACAGACTGCTGTTTCGTCTTTTCGAGGCTCATCAGTGTTGTTAAAGCAGCGATATTCGAAACTCAAATAATAAATAATTAAATCTACTTAGCGTAATACTTTACTGCAGTTTCACGGCATCACCGGTTGGATATCGAGCCCTTTCCCGAAGATCTACTGACTTAATTCGGTTCTGTTCCGATTTTGAGAGGTTTGTTTTATATGATATTTATATGTAAGCTAGACAGGCAAAGTGATTCATACTGAGATTGAAACTCGATCGTTTTGTCGACAGTCCAAACTTCTATCCACTGTGCTACGGCATAAACTAGTAAGTAGGAATCTTACTGTTTATATATAAGCAATATTAGCTATCGAAGAGTGCTCTATTCGCGTTAACGAACATCTTTGCCTTATCGCTAATGACCGCTAGCGATTTCACTAAAAACAGTGCTCAAACCACGAAAAAGGGAGGAGGTATATATAGTCATTCACAAATCACATCCATTGTTTCCTACATTTAGAATTATACACTGAGTTATCTATGAAGTTCAGAAGGTTGGCGAACACTGAACCAATCCACCTTCACAAAAGGAGGTAGTAATGCCTGGAAAGATGGCTCCTTGATATCGATCAGAAAAAAAACTACACTTTGATCTTAGCCAAAATACCTAAAATTGATAATAAAAGAAATGTAAAGATGAGAATAAAAATAGTAAGGTGGGGTCCAGGGCTGGGAGGAGGAGCATACATGGGGCCCTCATTCATTCTCGGGTAGTATACTTTTTAGGACAATTTATTATTGTTATTTTCTTTGTTTAAAAAGAGAAAGGGTGGGTCCCTGTCAAAAGTATACACATAAAAAATTGTTGGTGTGGAAAGTGAAGGGAATTGGGGGGCCATAAACATGGTGGTGGTGGGGGGGGGGCAAATAGGTGGATTTGAATTGTTGATTTTATTTAACACAATTCAGGTTGGACAATGGAGTTATCTTCTCTTTCTTTCTTTTTTGTTTGCTGAAAAAAAAAGATATCGAATAACTTTATTTTCGTTGTCAGTGTTATTATGGTTATTATTATTATTATTATTATTATTTTATTTTATTTTTTATTCTTTTACACGCTTAAGTTACCCGAAATATATGACCGGGTATAGAAACAAGAATAAATAATATAAGAAATACAAATAGAATTTAATAATCACTTAAATGTGGGTACGCACTGTTCAGTGGAGCAGAACAATTTCTATGCTTCCCAATTAATATAGAAATATATATATCAGATTCACATATGCATACGCCACCCCACCCACCCCACTCCACCCCTACCCCACCCCGACATATATGTATATATGTACGTATGTATGGTGTCAACTTAAACATCTTGAGCTTACTATGTATATTATAAATGTTTAATTCCCCAGTTGATCAATTGGGAACTGAACTGTGATATTTTTTTACTTAAAACCTGCTCAAATAGAAAGAAGTTGATTTAGTAATAAAATGTACGGGATTGAGGACCTACACACTCACACACACCTACATACACAATTTATTGTGGATAATACTATAAAGTAAAAATTCAATTAGACATTGATTGATACCGGCGGTTTCTGAAGGTGTGGGAAACCCGGCTCGTTGGGCACTATCTCAGCGAGCCGGGTTTCCCACACGTTCTGGAACCGCTGTTATCAATCAATGTCTGATTGAATTTTTACTGTATAATATTATTCAGAATAAATAGTTTATGCTCTTACAAACGTAATTGAGCTCTCTTAAATGACATAACTAATATATATATATATATATATATATATATATATATATATAAACAATAACAAATATTTATATATATATATATATAAACAATAACAAATATGTATATATATAAACAATAACAAATATTTATATATATATATATATAAACAATAACAAATATTTATATATATATATATAAACAATAACAAATATTTATATATATATATATATATAAACAATAACAAATATTTATATATATATATAAACAATAACAAATATTTATATATATAAATATATATATATATATATATATATATAAATAAACAATAACAAATATTTATATATATAAATATATATATATATATATATAAATAAACAATAACAAATATTTATATATATATATATATATATATATATATAAATAAACAATAACAAATATTTATATATATATATATAAATAAACAATAACAAATATTTATATATATAAATAAACAATAACAAATATTTATATATATATATATATAAACAATAACAAATATTTATATATATATATATATATATATATATATATATATATATATATATATATAAGAAAAACAACTCTCAAAATCGGAACAGAATCGAATGGAGACAGCAGATCTTGAACAAACAAATGGAATCAATATCATATCAGATAGAGCTACACCAATAATAAATGATAATAATTGGACTTGGCTTAATACTTAACTGCAGTTTCACGGCATTATCGATTACCAGAAGTTTATCTGATTAGTCTTTCACGTCTGATGATCGGTAATTGCGTGAAACTATAGTAAAGTATTAAGCTAAGTACAATTTATCATTTATATCACATTATGTTATATATAACATTAAGGCCATTTCACGTGTGTGTGTGTGTTTCTCGCGCCAGCGTAACTTTGATGATTCCGCATTGACTTATTATTTTTTTTATTTACTATTAATCGAATATTTGGTGAGGGCAAAAATGCAGTAGCGTAAAATAAAACGAAATGTTCAAAATCCTATTTAAAAGAATAATATGATTACGAAACAAAATCCACTATAATGCATTTCGATTTCTTTGAAAACAAGTCAGCCACTTTTATTTTTTTGTAAATAGTTGAAAAATAAAGAATTGATTACTTCGTGACTATTCGAAATATGATAGGACGAATAGAAAGTCATTTAGATTCTTAGCAAATCGCCATGTATTCACAGGCTGAAAGTTTGTGAAACCCAAAAGATGCCGTAATAATTAAATTTAACTTTCAAAATCCTATTTAAAAAAACAAAAAAGAAACGGCATAGTTATAAAAGAAATGAAAGTAAAGACTCTTAGATACGGCTAGTATATGTATGTATATATATATATATATATATATATATATATATATATATATATATATATATATATATATATATATATATTCTCTCCAAATATGATCTGAGGTTAAGATCGGATTCTAACTCTGCCTGATGAGATCTCAGTATATAGTAACTGTTGATCGATAACATCGACATGCCAGTGTCGCAGATTTTGTACATGTCTGTGTAAATAAAATTATCATATATAAAGCTCTATTTTGATATTGAGCACTTTTTATAAACCCGGTTAAAATTCTCTGGATTACCACCCTGTGGATATTTTTCACCTGGATTATTACCATTATATATATATATATATATATATATATATATATATATATATATATATATATATATACATACAAACACACACACATAACATATTAGGTAGTACCATATTAAATCTTCTATTAGTATAAATATGAACTGACTATAAGCGGCTGTAACATTAACTATTGCGACAAGCTTCTCTCGTTAAAAGTGAGGGTGCTGGTTGGTGAGGTGGTGGTGAAAAATCAGCGTTGTGTTGGATATACAGATGTTATTTTCTAGCGGTTGAGTCAGTTACGTACTTCTCAGTAGTTGACAGCGATCAACATCCAAACCGTGGTTAAAACAAGGGACTCGTTATACAAAAAGAAATAAAAGGCACAATATGATAGATATATACATTTGGACAGAATGAGATATAGACATAAACACGCTTTGATCATTCTGTATTGCAGAGTCAATTGAGTGGTTAGTATATCAAGTTTGTTAGATCTTATAGAGAGTTCTATAATTGAATTATTATATTAAGATAGGTAGGTATAGATAGATTGATATATTGATACCTGCAGACTGGTATAATTAGATATGAGCAGAATGGTATAGATAGATATGAACAGAATAGTATGGATAGATAGATATGAACAGACTGGTATGGATAGATATGAACAGAATGGATAGATAGATATGAACAGAATGGATAGATAGATATGAACAGAATGGTATGGATAGATAGATATGAACAGAATGGAATGGATAAATAGATATGAACAGAATGGAATGGATAAATAGATATGAACAGAATGGTATTGATAGATATATATGAACAGAATGGTATTGATAGATATATATGAACATAATGGTATGGATAGATAGATATGAACAGAATGGAATGGATAGATAGATATGAACAGAATGGTATGGATAGATAGATATGAACAGAATGGTATGGATAGATAGATATGAGCAGAATGGTATGGATAAATAGATATGAACAGAATGGATAGATAGATATGAACAGAATGGAATGGATAAATAGATAGATATGAACATAATGGTATGGATAGATAGATATGAACAGAATGGTATAGATAGATATGAACAGAATGGTATAGATAGATATAAACAGGATGGTATAGATAGATATAAACAGGATAGTATAGATAGATATAAACAGAATGGTATAGATAGATATAAACAGAATGGTATAGATAGATATAAAAAGAATGGTATAGATAGATATAAACAGAATGGTATAGATAAATATGAACAGAATGGTATAATTAGATAGATATGAACAGAATGGTATAGATAAATATGAACAGAATGGTATAATTAGATAGATATGAACAGAATGGTATGGATAGATATAAACAGGATGGTATAGATATTTATATATAAACAGAATGATATATATATATATATATATATATACAGAGAGAGAGAGAGAGAGAGAGAGAGAGATGGATATATAAACAGAATGGTATAGATAGATATATAAACAGAATGGTATAGATAGATATATATAAATAAACAGAATGGTATATATATATATATATATATATATATATATATATATATATATATATATATAAATATAAATAAACAGAATGGTATAGATAGATAGATATATATAAATAAACAGAATGGTATAGATAGATATATATATATAAATAAACAGAATGGTATAGATAGATATACACATAATGGTATGGATAGATATGAACATAGTGGTATAGATAGATATAAACAGGATCGTATAGATAGTTATATATAAACAGAATGATATATATATATATATAGAGAGAGAGATAGATGGATATATAAGCAGAATGGTATAGATAGATATATAAACAGAATGGTATAGATAGATAGATATATAAACAGAATGGTATAGATAGATAGATATATAAACAGAATGGTATAGATAGATATATAAACAGAATGGTATAGATATATATATATATATAAATAAACAGAATGGTATAGATAGATATATAAATAAACAGAATGGTATAGATAGATATACACATAATGGTATTGATAGATATGAACATAGTGGTATAGATAGATATGCACTGAATAGGACATATAGATGCTGATGAGATGAATATGCAGGCATAGATAAATAGATGTTTGGGAAGATAGAAATCTGGATTTGGAAGGACAAAAAGCGAGAATAACATTTCTATTGATTACCAAAAAAGAAATTAAATTAGATTTAAAAAATATTTCCATTATGGAATTGACGGAATCGATTGAAATGACCGAGAAATGCAAGGACATCATTTCTCTTCTTTTTTTTTTCACTGTGTACATAAGAGGGAAGAACTACTCATTTTTTACATAATTGTATGCAGTTGACTTTAGAATGCGCACTCACGCGTACGTGTTATCGATTTTTCTTTTTTGCACGGGTAAAAAGTGTGTGTGTGTGTGTGTGTGTGTGTGTGTGTGTGTGTGTGTGTGTGTGTGTGTGTGTGTGTGTGTGTGTGTGTGTGTGTGTGTACACGTACCCAATGGTTTGAAAATACAGTCGGGTAGATACATAATTTAATCGCGTTTTCTTTATTTGATTGTCACCGTTGTCGTGCTCGTTTAATAACGAATAATAGGGTTTCCGTGGAGGGACGGGATGGTCGGGTGGGGTTGGGGCCATTTACTGAGTTAGTTCTCAGAAAAAAAAAGCCCTGGGTATATGCAAAAAAAGACCCCCCCCCCAAAAAAAAAATGTTTTCACCTCGAAGAAAACATTAAGACATGTATATAAAAATACATTTCATCCCGTTAAGTAGGCCATCAGAAATCAATTTCATCCTGCTTACACTGCCCTTTTTCCTCTTCGTCTCTTTCTTTTCGTCGTTTTCTTCTCCTTCTTTTCTCCTGTCAATTATTATTTCTTATTTATTCCTAATGTTATCTCCGATGCTAAAACATCTTTTTACTCTCTTGGCTTTTGCAGATCTGAAGAAGGTATATATAATATATAAAAACGTTGTATTCAATGAATGCAGTCTGTTTTTTGGGGGTTTTTTTTTACATGAGATTTTCTAGTTATCTTTATACCATATTGTCGGAAATTACCCGCACTCTATCCTTTTCTACCTTGTATCGATAATCTTGTACACTAATAATAATTATTTAAAAAATGTAAATTAAGACAATGATGCATAGTCATAGTTTGTTTTGTTTACCTGAATCGACTAGTTTCGACCACCATGGTCATCGTCAGGAGAAGAAAATCATATATGTTCTCAGTAGCATTAGACTACAGTTATATATATATATATATATATATATATATATATATATATAGTAAGTTATAAACATATATTTATGCCAATTATGCTCCACAGAGGCGTCCGCGTTTAATCCCCGTAGGGAATCGTAAGGTTATTTATATACATTATATATATATATATATATATATATATATATATATATATATATATATATATATATATGCGTGTGTGTGTAAGAGAGAGGATAAGAAGGTAGATAGGTAGACATTACGTATATGTGTGTATGTATATATATATATATGTCTATCTAGACATTACGTATATATATATATATACACACATATACGTTCTTATCTTCTCTCTTACACACACACACACACATATATATATATATGTGTGTAGAGAGAGACAGAGAGAGAGGGGGTATAAGAAAGTAGATAGGTTGGTATAGTATATATATATATATATATATATATATATATATATATATGAGAGAGAGAGAGAGTGAAATAGAGTATATATGTGTGAATGGGAGGATAAGTATGTAGATATACATAGATAAAGATATATACGTGTATGAGAAAGAGAGGGTATCCGTGTGTGTGCGAAGGGATAACAGTGGTAGACATGGGAAACTGTATATAGAGAGCTAAGCGTCGGCGTAAGGGCTTAATTCCTTCCTTGGATCCAGGCGACTTTGCCTCAATCAGGAGTCGAGAATTCTTTGTAAACAAACCAATGCGTACATTATCTTTTTTAATCGCCAAAAATCAGAATTATTCAAGAAAATGTTGATTTTTCTTTTTAAAAATTTTCAAATTCAACATCACGGATTCTATTTAAGTTTGGACCAAGTTGACACACAACATTTTTTTTTGGGGGGGGGGGGAATGGAGGATATATTCTGGTTAACAGTAACTTTGTGTGTATATACCCCCCCCCCCCGCCGTAGAATCGCTACTGCTTAAGATACATGCATTTAATCTGCGTGTTTATTGATGAACGTTCTATTTCAGACTTTAATGTGATTGAGCAATCTAAATCGGTACGGACCGACAGAACCTCTCCTAGAAATGTGAGGACGCATCTAACATTATATATATATATATATATATATATATATATATAAAGGAAAAGTTGGAAGTCATTCATAAAACGTCTAACCTCAAGCATAAGACAAGACGACGACAGATAAAGATAATAATATATATATATATATATATACTTTTTTGTATAAAGGTTGAGATGAAAACGACTTTCATTTTTATGTCCACCTTTATACTAAGGTAGTGGCTTAAGTATGCAAATGTGTAGCCAAATAATTTTTAATATAAATAAACATCTTTATAACCATTAAACAAATCTATTTATTATTGAGCACACTTATATACACACAGTAAGGATTCTCTTGATGTTTTACCCTGTGGATGCAAACTTTACTTGTATTAGTATATACACCGTCTAGAATACACGACTTTTCCCCCCATTATTGGTATATGTTCTCCCTATAGGGTTGCTTCCCCACGCGGACAAAGACACAAAGTCGACTTTTAATACGGAGAAAATCCAGTTTTCCCAAAACGGAGCACTCTATATTTGGAACGAAAATTCCTCTAGTCGAGAGGGTTTCCTCCTCCTCTACCTCCTCCTTCTCCTCCTTCTCCTCCTCCTCCTGAACAAAACAGATACTACATTTTGATCGTAGTCTGGAGGTCAAACAAAAATTTATGGTTATATAATGTGTTTACTGTATTATTTTACACACGATGCATTATATTCGCGTCTACATAAAACCTTTCTCTTCAATTTGGCCTCAAAAGAATAGCATCAGAAGAAATCAAGGTTTTTAAAACGCGTCATTTTTTCGTAATCAACTAAATGCATGATTAATTATAAGCATGTCAGTCTGCCCTTATGCGGCTGGGTGAAATATAGATTACAAAAAGATGTTCGGCGGACTGGTACCACACGCCCTCCACCTCCTAAACAATCTGTTCTGATTTTTAAAAAAATAATAATTAATTACAATAAATTAAGCATCGCATATTTAGATTATAATTTAATGTAAAAAAATAAAAAATAAAAACTTATTTAAATTTTAGGTTTCTGGTTCATTTTACTGTGTAAGTTTAACTTTTAATGATCCCCAATATATATATATATATATATATATATATATATATATATATATATATAAACTGTAAATGAAAAGAATTGAGTTTACTATGTAAATTAAATTTAAATTAATCCCCCATTCTTGAAATTTAGGAAAGGTGCTTGTCAACCGAAGGGCAGTAAAAAAACAACAACAATCAAATACATGAAAAGTATTTTAATTTTGTTTTTTTGTTTGGTAAATTTGTAGATTAACGCTAAACCCCCCCCCCCCCCCCAAAAAAAAAAATGAGATCTTACTTTTATAGGCGATTACGTGTAAACACTTTGAATAACTTGGCGGAAAGAAGAAAAAAAAAACAATTAGTTTAGAATTTAGATAGGGGGATCAGTTTCGTATATAAATTTAACGTAACATGATCCCCCATTTCCGGGCCATACTAGGTGTTTAGGACACTAACCATTTGTTGTTTACAACTAACCCTAAGTCTAAGTGGCAAGTCGTACAACCACAAGTAATCGCCTACAAAAGTAGAATCCCATAGAAAAAAAATCGTTAACTATCTTAAAACGCTAGAATAGATCGGAAATGGAGAGCATTTTACGGATAGAAAAATAAAAGCAAAACAAAAATAGAATTATTTTAGAATTTAGGCTAGGAAAACTGATCTCCTAGCCTAAATTCTAAAATAATTCTATTTTTGTTTTGCTTTTATTTTTCTATCCGTCAAGGTTTTCAGGGTGTTCACACGTTATCGCCTAAAAAACGTAGAATCTCATTTATTGAAAGGGTGATTCAACAGAGGGTGTAAATCTACAATATACGTTTTTCTTTTAATAATAATAATAATAATAATAATTAATAATAATAATCTTAAAATTTGGTGTGTAATAAGATATGTTTTTTAATTGGATACGAGAGGGGGGGGGGCAAAGTCCGCCGCCAAATGTGTTCGCTTTCTTAGGAATTCACCTCTGCTACTTACCGTTTTTCTGAAAGAAGAAAATTGCGTCTTTCTTTTTTCCTTCCCCCACCCGTCTCCAGAAATTCAAAGAATATTACTAATTTTGCGATCGTTTAAAAATTGGTCATTACACAAGAAAATAAAAACAAAGAACCAAAAAAAATTGAATCGTTTTTTCTCTTCTTCTTCTCTTTCTTTTGTGATCCTGTGTCATCGTCTTTCGAGGAAAAAAAGATTTGGTATTTTGTACCTGGATGTTTTTGGGAAAAAAAGAAAGGCGAATCCTCTGCAGATTTATCCCGTGGTCGTGTGTGTACATATTCCAACGGTAGAAGGAGAATGATCACATAGGTAGCATCATTAGGTTAGGTAAGAAACAGCTATATATATATATATATATATATATATATATATATATATATATATATATATATATATAAAGTGTGTTTTGTTTCACGTTTTCACTATTCTGTCTTTTCCCATCGTGAGACTGGTCATACTTACTTGGGTACAAGAGTTAAAGTGACTTGCCTACAGACCAAGAATCTGCGATCGAACAAGATTCGACCCCCGGGCCAGTGACTGACTTCGCCGCACGCGCGTGCGCACACACACATACACAGAACAATATATACTCGTTGTACTTACCTGGCATTGCCCGGTATTTTTGTTTTTTTTTTCGTTTTTATATCGCTCATTGTCTCCACTTCTCTCTTATTGTATTTTAGCATAAGTTTTTTAAAGAAATATTTATATTTTTTAAAATATAATTAAATAGAATATTTTTTTCATTAAAAAAAAGTTTACAATAAAATCGATAATCGGAAGGCTAACGAAATGGTGAAATTTAAATAGCATAAATACTTTCGATTTTTTAGGGTTTGATTTTTAACCAGTAAATTTATATTAAAAATCAAATTAGGAACTGCGGGTTGTTGTTGTTGTTTTTTTAGGGGGGGAGGGGGCAAATTATTTTTTAATAGAATTTTAAAACCTAAATTTATTCATTTTATTTTTTTTAATTAATCATTTTAATTAATCATTTTAAATAAATTATTAATTAATTTTTCTTTCTTTTTTTTTACAAATCACGCTTATTCGTACATACGTACGATATTTGATCTGATAAATCTGATAGAGATGATATATGTTCTGTTATAATGAGGTTTGCTTGAATATATTGATAATGCAATTTATTCAAAATAAGGCTACAAACAACTTACATGGGGCAAAGCAGGCTTTATTATATCGCAGTATTCTCATATGTTCGTCCATTCTACATTTCTTCATCTTCTAATTTAAAAAAAAAACGGCGCCCTTTCAATCTCGAGAAACAATGGATACCGTCTGTAAGTGTGTCTGCGCGAGGAGTCTATAGTGAAACAGGGGTTGCGCGATTCCTAACAGCCCCTCTTCTGAATTGGTATTGATTGTGTCCACTGTCCAGTAGCAAGGAGAAGTCCAGGACGACTGGAAACAATGTCGAGATTAGCAGAGAAAGGCGTGTTATTTCAGAGGGTTTCCTTCTCCTGGACTGGTTGCACAACCAATTCTTGAGTGTAGTCTACCCTACTATTTAATCTATAAAGGGAGAATATATGGTTCATACCTTTCCCAAGAGTGAAATTAATGCAGTAGCCCCGACCGAGCCCACAATCTGTGCCTGTGACGATTACACTGCTGACATGGCAAGGCTCAATTTACACACACAGGTAGTCGAATTTTAATTTGTTTTTATTTTCTTGTTCTTCAACGTAAACCAACCAATGTGTCGTCATACTGGCGCATAATCATGAACTTCATCTATATATGCTTAATACAGTCATGTTTTTATGCAATTCTTATTAGGGTAGAGGAAAGGCTTCAATGACTCAGGGTGAGGCTCAAATGTAATCTAATGTCGCTACAATACCTACAAATCGATACATAGCCGGTTCAACCTCGACGTCACTACTAAACGAGCCATAACCGTCAATCAAAATGTTTATTTATTTATTTACACTAAGACGAGATAATATTTACCTGTCTCCCCACGAAAGCAAGGTGTAACACAGGGTCATTGTTTAATGTATATGTGGGGATAGATTGCGAAGTTCAACCCACAAAATGGGTATTTAGGACCGTTAATAAAATAGCTCGTGCTAGTTTCTACTTCGGGATTCTCTAACAGATAAGAGCGCTTCAGGTGACAGGAAGTGTAAACTTATTTGTCTCCTTTTTATGGTAGGCACTTCCAGGAAGGAAAGAGCAGTGTTTCACTCGTGTTGGCTAAGATCAAAGTGTAGTATCTGTTCCGATGTATACTACACCTCATAAACTGGTATTGTCTTGGCCTTCGAGGCTTGATTTACGCCAATCTATGGGTCAGTCCTGTGCAGTTCTAGGAGGTCACACCCTCCCAGGTTTTGCCTCCCCTCTTTGGGGAGGAGTAAGTTTATTGCTTACTGCCTGAGGCGCCCTTACCGGGGAATGCCGACGTGGTCGCTCAGGCAATTCTTAATGGCCAGAGTGCTCACTTTCTCGGGCGTTGGCTTTTCAAACCCCACTTTCCCGACTCGACCTTGGGTCACATCTTACTTGTGGGAGTAAGATAACACTGGCCTTGTGCCTAACCTCCTGGGGAGGAGGTAAATAAATACTCTTTGTGGCAGGTATGTCATTCGCTCTGTCCGAGGTTCAAATTCGATTCACCGTTCTTTTCTTCGAGATGTCTACACGCAGACAGTCCCTGTTTACTTGCGTCCCCACGAGGGCAAAGTGAGAAATGTTGTTTTTTTTTTATGTGGGAGAAAATTAAGCTCTCAAAAAGGGATTGGAACAAAAATGAAGATTGAATCAGAAGAAGCTGTCCTCCTCCGACCGAGGACAGAATATATTTGATCCTTCAGTTCTTCATCGCATTCAACGAACTACAGCTATTTCCCCGGTATTACTTATCTCAAGCAATCGATGTTTTTCATCAAATATAAGAATAACAACAAAAAAAAATAATACTTGTTTATCGCATCCGTAAAGTTTGATAACAGGTGACAAAATTTGTAATTTGAACAAAGCATTGAGAAATAGTTGGGTTTAAATTTTAATTTTTTCTGGCACTCACCTCTCCTTTTTCACCACTTCCGCTTCCCATTTAAAATTCTGTTAATCTCTTCCCCTTCTCTCTCTCGTATCTCTCTCTCTTTCTCTCCATCTACCTCTCTCGTTTTTGTGCGTCCGTTTGACGACATATCAACCCTTTGTTTTTTAAAAAATTGTATTTAATGTCATAATACAATAAACGAGTCATTGATTGTTTTCGTTTTTTGCTTTTACTGTATATCAACCCTTTTAGGGGATATTAAATGCAAAAATACAATAGCTATTTGCTGTAACCATTTTGAACGTTTACATGAAGAGAAATCAAATATACGTATTAATCGGCCAGAAAATATAACGTGTGACAACAGAGAGGCCGAAATATGAAACAAATGAATCATGTGATGTTTATTGAAGTGATACGACGTCCTTAGAGTAGAAGCCGATTAGAAGCAAATCGGTGTGGTCAGATAAATTGAGATCTTAAAACACTAACTACAGAAAACTGAGTTATGCTTTTCTGTCATTCTCTCTCACTCTTTCGTTCCCTTTCTCTCTCTCTCTCCTCTCTCTCTCTCTTTCTCCCCTCTCTCTCTCTCTCTCTCTCTCTCTCTGTTTGTTTAATCTTTCTCACCATTTCTTTCGTTCTGAGTAATTATTTTCATATTCTACCTCTGTCGTTTTCTCCATCTGTCTGTCGTTCACTCTCTCCCCTCTCTCATGTTATATTTCTCGCTCATTTACTCTCTATTTTACTTAAATAAAGAATGAAAAAAGATGATGACCATCTCATAATCGTCCGTGTTGATTAATTGAAATTAACAACGATAATAAGCAGTCACTAGACGATAATCATCAGCAGCAACAGCTGAGTCAAAATAACGACCCCACCCAAAAAAGGCCACCAAATAAAGAGACTATATAACATTAGAAGACTACACGTTGTAAAAAAACTAATGTGAATTTTGGTAAAATAAAAACTAATCGGAATAAACAATGCGTGTGATGTGTTACGTGTGCATGCTTGCAGTCTATTAAATGAATTTAGCTGTGTGTGTATATATATATATATGTGTGTATGCGTGTGTACTTCACCATCTCACGGTGGGTGTTTAATGCTTTCTCACAATCATTATGTGCTGTTGTTGTCAGCTTGTTTATAATTAATTATTTACAAGCTATAAACATTTATATGTATATAAAATATTAAACAACTCGTTGAATAAAGTATGAATTGAAAAGCAGCAGAAATAAAAAAAAAAACATCTTAAAAAAGTGATCGGTAATTGTCTAGTTTGGAGTTTTGTAATAAAACATTATGTGTAGGCGATGAAAATGGTTTTATGTTGTGTTTTTTTTTAACATCATTAAATGAAGAACCATTTCGAGTAAAAATCTATTTATTATTACCCGTTGTAAGACGTTTTAATACATTTTTCGTCTAAAACACGCAATATCGACATCAAGCATACGAAAACGTGGATTGTGACGCATGGAGTACTGAAACGAACTCTTGTGGTGAACTATGAAAATAATTTATTTCAGAAGTTTCGTGAAATAACAACTCAATAAAAATACAAAAAATAAAATGTCTTTCACCTTTCTTTTCGTAGATACTATTCTAGGAATTATTAAAATTCTGAGATAATGAAAGTTCTCGTTTCATTTCGTACTCGTGTTTACTTCCATTCCATTTTTCGTTAGGTACTACTTCCGGTGTTTTCACGTCCATTTTCTAGCATTTTCTATGTTATTTCGTAGCATATTCCAACATTTCACAAATGTTTTTCTTCCGATTATATAAGTAATAATAAGTAGAGTTTTACTCGGTTCCTTATTTAATATTATTTTTTTAAAAAAAACAGCATAACACCATTTTCATCACCTATACATAAGTTTTTATTACAAAACTCCAAACTAGACGATTACCCATACATACAAATACATACAAATAAATACATACAAATAAATACATACATACAAATACGAAAGTCTCTATATATATTCAAACGTTGAGCAGAAGCTTACTGTCCGGCTTTCAGCAAGACAGCATCATCAGTTAAACTCCTGGTTTGGTGAAAATAGCACTCTGGCTAACGAAAGAACGGATTCAAGTAGTGTTTACGCCATTTAGCAATAGTCTTCGGTAAAACGAATTGAGTTCCCTTAGCTTATAAATAACGTAGAATATAAACAGAAAAACAGACGTAGAGCGTTATAATTTCTCCTGTTGTTAGCGCGGAGAAAAGATGCCTGACTACGATGATCATGGTTGCGGTTTCGAAACTCGGCATGGATATGCTGGCTGCGTATAGCCATACTTAAATAAACGACGAAACATAAAAACAAATAAACGACGAAACAGCTGTCTGTGGGTGACTATATTTTATAAATAGTGTGGCCGAGAGAGATAAGACAAGCCAGTTTTGTGAAAACTTACTAAAAAATAGTCGACAATAATTTGTATTTCTCAAAGATTAATTCCTAAATAAATATCTCATGCGA
>OY744515.1:44444893-44467393 GCA_963556195.1 Sepiola atlantica | reverse complement strand
AATTTTTCGAAGAAACGCGTTTTCTTTATTGCATAAAAAATGTTGTTTCTTTTTTGTTAATTATTTTCTTTATTTTTTTTTCTTCTTTTATATAATTATTGTTATTGTTTCAAGGAATTCATTCATTTGTACACAAAAATAAAATATTTTGAAAATATACTTTAGTTAATTGTCATAAAACACGATTTTTTTTTTAAGGAGCCAAATTTTCCCATTAAGTTATTTTTTTTTTTTTTGCGATTTTTTAAAAGCGACTTGGTTTGCGATATTCATTATTGCATAATATTATTTAAAATATAACTATTTATATTAGTTATTGTGTATATTACGATTATGTGTATGTATTATATTAGAAAAAAATGTGACCCATTTGGTCACCCATTGAGCTCAGGTTAAATTGTTTGAATCAGGAAAAAGTGAGTTTGCAAAGCCAGTTCAATTAAAAAAATAAGTCAAAATCAAAAATTAGTCTGTTAGCTATATAGCTAACAGACTCTCTCTCTCTCTCTTTCTTTCTCTCTCATTTTCCATCTCTTTCTTTCTCTCTCTCTCTCTCTTTCTCTCTTTCTCACTTTATCTCTCTCTCTCTCTTTCTCTCTTACTCACTTGATCTCTCTCTCTCTCTCTCTTTCCACTCGAGGATAAGGGTTAATGAGTTTGACAGGTAGACACGGTGAGATACCGAGGGGATTTCTAACGATGGTTATAATTGTTCAGAAATTGATTATTTAGGAGGACGGCTCAACAAGAATTTGTTTACATTGGACTTGAAAAGGACAATGTTATAGTCAGCTGGGAAGCATCCCCGTGGTACTGTGTTCCACATACGAGCAGTTCTCGGAAAGAAACTTTGTTCCTGAAAGTTCAACTTAGTTCTAGGTACACAGAGGGGAAAGAGGGTACAGTGGTTGTAGCTAGACGAGTGTTGATGTGAATGTTTTACGGGGGGGGGGCATAGATTGAAGCTCAGTCGAGCACCTACCATGAAAATAACGATAGAGTAGAGAAAGACTAGTAACGCCTCTCCTGTGAGAAAGAGACTGTAGGGTGGAGAAGAGGACATCGCCCACTTGTGTTATAGTTAGTTTTAATAAAGAGAGTGTGTGTGAGTGACAGAAGCGAGAGTGATAGAGACTGTATGTAATAAGAGAAGGGGACGATCAAATAACATAGAGGGCGAAAGAGCGAAAGTAATAGGCAGAAACTTAGTAAGAGATGGGTATTTATTTACCTCCTCTCCAGGAGGTTAGGCACAGGGCCAGTTTTATCTTACTCCCACAAGTAAGATGCGACTCAAGGTCGGGTCGGGAAAGTGGGGTTTGAAAAGCCAGCGCCCGAGAAAGTGAGCACTCTGGCCATTAAAAATTGCCTGGGCAGCCCCGTCGGCATTCCCCGGTAAGGGCGCCTCAGGTAGTAAGCAATACACTTACTCCTCCCCATAGAGGGGAGGCAAACCCTGGGAGGGTGGACATCCTAGAACTGCACAGGACCGACCCATAGACCGGCGTAAATCAAGCCCCGAAGGCCAAGACAATATCAGTTTATGGGGTGTAGTATCCATCGGAACAGATACTACACTTTGATCTTAGCCAAAAGGCCAAGAGATGGGTAGCTTGGCGAGTAAATTTCAAATTACGGCTAATTAGAATAAGTAAAATGGATATATTTTAATATAACTCAATTCCAAAACGAAGGAACCATAGAGAAAACACCTTAGGAGAAACAAACGTTGACTAACTCAGACTTGGTATAATGATAGATAGAATATGATGTATATTATATGATCAGAGTGTAGTATCTGAACGATATAGAGATTTAGTGGAGGGATCAACTTTGAATCTGCTCAAGGAGCAGCCGGGATGGTCGAGGAAGGAGATCTGTTCCGAGTTGAGTTGGGCGTCGGGTTTGGGATATCTCAACAATTCTGAATTCTCTCTAATCTGGCGATTAGTACGGAACGTGTTATCCCTCAATGGCATACAATGCAAGTATGGTGGATAAACCTTATTGTCCACGCTGTGAAACGGATGCTTCCAGTGTCAAAAACTTCGGCAGTTCAAGGAGTATGTCATTCCCGAGTAGTGGGTATGCCTGTATATTCCGTATGTGTTTGACAAATTTGGTCTGCTAAGGAATAGGGAAATGATATTTCTCGCCGTTCGAAAGGATTTCAAGGGGGTGAATCTTTTGTTGATAAGTTATGTGTTTTTTCTCCAAGCACCAGCTTAAGATTAAAATTAGATGTGATAGAAAGAGATGATATCCCCCAAAAAGGTGGATATATGTTGCAAAGCGCCAAGTATGAGTACGTGTTCACTGCCGACGCACGCCGTTCTCGTCCTATCGGACCACGGTCAGGTTATGGTCATTATCCACTGCCCACTTTTATGTTTGCCCTGGCCCCTCGGAAGTACACCACTCCCAAACTCTACCTCATTTAATGTCCTCCCATTTATGTTCCACTCCTATTTAGAGATTGACTCGTTTGTTATGCTTGTTTTTTGGTTTTAAATAAATCGGAATTAGTGGGAGACTATTTTTAAAGTGTTGGAAGTGTGTTAAAACCTGTTATTTTTTTTTTTTTGGGGGGGGGGGGTGCTGTTGTCCCACTCCTTATTTTATTTCAATTAATTATATATATATATATATATATATATATATATATATTATAAATGTGATTAAATTCTAATCATCTGGGATATTTAAAATAGGTAGCCCAATCAAATAAATGTGGTATTGTGGTGACTTCTCGGGAGTCTAGTTAAGAGTAGAACATACAAAGGATTACTACCGACACCATCTCTCCACACACTTTTGATGGCCTTGTGCCTAATTTGTTAAAGGTTATATGATATTTTTTGCAAATAAATAATTCGATGTGTAATATCTGTTCTGTCTTCGGTTAAAGGAGAAATCCTTAAAGACTTAGACATTTAAAAAATATTTGCCCAAATTCAAAGTGCCCCTTTTGGGGAGCTTGATTTTTCCCCCACACTTAAAAACCAACCTTGTTCTAACTTTGCTCTCGTGGGAAGGTAAATAGATAGGGATATATATAATCATTATTTTCAGATCTCGCATATTTTAATGAGCATATATTTGGCATCAAATCAAATTCGATTTTTTAAAAATATGTTAATAAAACCGGTTGAAAAATTAGATAAAAAGAGAAATATGTCAAACAATCTCAAAATAAAGTGTGTGCGTGTGTGTGTGGGGGGGGGGGGGTGTTCTTGAATTTAATATTAAAAAACTAAAAAAAACTTAAGCGTACAAGAAATCGATTATGGATTTGAAGATGTTCAATGCTAAAATATATTTTTGTGGATTAGATTTTAAAAAGGGAAATTTGAAAAAAATATATATCTCATTTCAAAAATTCGTGGAGGATTGAAATATCAAAAAAAAAAATAGATCGATGTTTACTTCAGATTTTGATGTGAACTATTGATTTAAAATGCGGTATGAATTTGTTTAGAGAGAAAGTAAGTAAAACAGACAGACATATAGGTATGTATTTATAGACAGATCTAGATATGTATACATATATATACATATATATATATATATATATATATATATATATATATACGAGAGATATGTATGAAGAGAGATTTAGATATGTATATATATATATATATATATATATTAACATATACATAGTTTGAGTATCCGACAATTGTTTCAGAACCTCCTCGACTCCTCCTCAGGGATCCCGGAGGAGAAGCCGAAAAGGTTCTGAAACAATTGTCGGATACTCAAACTATGTTTATTTTTATATAAAAAGCTCTAATATATAGTGAGCATTTTTTGAAAAGTAATTGTTTTGTTCATTTTGTTAATATTTGAACTTATATATATATATATAAATTATATATATATATAATGTGTGTGTGTATAGAGAGATATAGATATATCTATCTTTATCTCTAGATATATACATATGTATATATAGATAGATATGTATATACAGTATAGATATATAGAGAGAAAGAAATATAGACACGCATACATATATAGACAGAGATAAATATATTTCCCTCTCTCTCTCTCTCTTTCTCTTATTTGTTTCATTTTACTTCAGTTGAAGTTCTCAGAAATCAAGGGGTTCTTTTCCTGGGGCTAACACTTGAATATCTATATGAGATACATAACCATTCGAATATTCTATTAAAGTAAATTCGAATATTCTATTAAAGTATTTTTTTAATTAAAATTAAAACGTTGAGTTAGTAAAGAAGTTAAGAACATTCATTTTTTTCTACCTAATTGACGCGTTAACTATGTTTTTGTATATCTTCCTTGTGTCTCTTGGTCTTACCGGATTCCAGTACAAGAAGGTATCTAGTCTGGTGGAGTATTCAGCTAAGTGCTGTTACTTGAGTTAATATTACTTGGAGAAGGTACTCTATTCCTCGTATGAGCCAGTGTATAGCCGTATCGAGGGTATCTTATTTTGGGTTTCGAATACTATGTTATTTTGAATATTTGGTCACGGTTTACGTGTAGGGTGAAGTATCCTCATGTCAGGTTGTCTTGACAAACCCTTGTACAAAGAGACCGAAGACAATCGAGGATTGTGTCTAGTAGGTAATTCAAACTCTCCAGTATGTGTTTGTGTGTGTGTGTGTGTGTGAGGTGTGCGTGTTTAGCCTAATGGATAGATCGTCGCAAACTATAGAAGCGTCCATGCCGAGTTTAAGTCCTCTCGGGATAATTTTGTTCTATTATGCACGAATAACACAGGAAAAGGTATGAACCTACAAATTTCCACCCTCCACGGGTAAAATCGTTACTTGCTTTCGACTAATCGTATACAATTAATCCTTGAGAATTGCTAATTCTCCCAACACGGGTTGATATGTCTCCCGGCCTTAGCATGACAGTTTAATATATGTTTTTTTCCTCTGTTAGAGAAGAAATCCTTCTCGAATGGGGCAATTTTTATTTGTGTTCATTTCAGAGAGATGATGCTACCAGCTCACATTAAACATGAACCTGGTGTCACATCCACCCTCGTGACACCCAAAATCAAACCACACGAAACACGTGTGCACTCTTTATATTTGTGTCTGAAAACAGTCGGAAACATCCCCATTGTCGGAAATGTGAATCCTCGGTTTTATTTCACCTTTTTTAAAAAGTCCAAGTTAAGTGTGTCTGAGAGTCTGAGAATCGATGATAGGATGAAGAAAACCCGCATCACCAGAAAGTTATCGATTTGTTGTACCTGGTGGACAACTCCGGTCGGGACATCTTCAGGCTGTATACCAGGATGTACTTCGCGTAGAGGGACGTCTTAAAACGAGAACTGGGTTGCCCAACAACACCAGTGCACATACAACGCAGCGGACACCCAGCACTCAGTGCGACACACACATTGATATTACACACCACTGAATATTTGCATAGTGAATAAAATACAACGAACCATATGTTTGTTTGTTTTTTATTCAGAGTGTGTATGTATGTATGTATGTATATATATATATATATATATATATATATATGTGCGTGTGTGTGTATGTGCATATGTATATATATATGTGTATATGTGCATATGTATATATGTGTGTGTATGTGCATATGTGTGTATGTGCATATGTATATATATGTGTGTGTATGTGCATATGTGTGTGTATGTGCATATGTATATATATATATGTGTGTGTATGTGCATATGTGTGTGTATGTGCATATGTGTGTGTATGCGCATATGTGCATATGTGTGTGTGTATGCGCATATGTATATATGGGTGTGTGTATGCGCATATGTATATATGTGTGTGTATGCGCATATGTATATATGTGTGTGTATGCGCATATGTATATATGTGTGTGTATGCGCATATGTATATATGTGTGTGTGTGTGCGCATATGTATATATGTGTGTGTATGCGCATATGTATATATGTGTGTGTGTGTGCGCATATGTATATATATGTGTGTGTGTGCGCATATGTATATATATGTGTGCGTATGCGCATATGTATATGTGTGTGTGTGTGCATATGTATATATATATATGCGCATATGTATATATGTGTGTGTGCATATGTATGTATATATATATATATATATATATATATATATATATATTATAGTCATCCACAGCTAATTTCGCTGTTTAACAGCTATTTTAACTGGCTGGACAGACAAGTTCATTAACCTAAAATATTTTTATTTATACAGACATGTACAAAATCTGCGGCACTGGCATATCGATGTTATCAATCAACAGCTTTTATAAACTGAGATCTCGTCAGGCCGAGTTAGAATCCGATCTTTACCTCATATCATATTTCGAAAGGATATATATATATATATATATATATATATATATATATATATATCAAACTGTATCTTTTTTAATTTGTATACACACAAAAAATGTATATGCATGCATATACACACACGTAAATGAACTTGCTGAATTTGTTTTTATTTAATATCTAATATTTAGTTGATTAAAAACATTTATAAAAGAAAAGAATAGTTAAATTCTAATAGTATTTATTTTATATAAATAATAAAAGCGAAAACCACTGAAAAAAGATTCTTTAATAAGAATTTAAGTTTAAACTTGTGGGATTTAAAAAAAAAAATCAAAATAGATTTTGCCGTATTTTTTCTTTCGTTTTTAACTAATTTCAAAGGAAAATACTTTTTAGAGAAAATAATAAAATTTAAACTAAACTTTAAATGTTTTTTTTAAATCAAAATTAATGAAAATGATGAAACATTAAGATAACTTGATGATCGCGTAAGGTATTACACATCTATGTGTTCCTGTTTACTTTATTTCCCACGAGGACAGAGTTAGACACAAGGTCGGTTTCTAATGCGTGTGGAGGGGGTGGACCCATCCCTCCCCCTCCAAAAAAAAGGTGCACATTGGATTAGGACAAACATTAAAATTGCCTCAGTCTAGAAGGGGTTCTCTTTCACTGACCGATGACAGAAAAGATTAAGTGTTTTATAAGAACCGATACTACACTTTGCTCCTAGCCAAAAGACTACAGAGTATGGGTTACTTATATATGTGTTATTGATTAAAAATAATTGAGATTTCAGTTTCAATGCGAATGATAAGGTTCGGTTGATTACAAAATCATAAAGTTTTATTTACAGACTTCACAAGGCCAGGCAAGGACACCAACACGTCAGCTTTAATGGTGTGTTTGTGTCCTTAGTTCTACTAGTCTGTTGCCATGCTTATTCACTATTCCACAAACTATATATTTAATATATATTTGTTTGTGTCGGGAATACCATTAAACAAACGAGTTAATTATGTCCACGGAGTTGGGAATAAACAAAGAGAGAGTTATTTGTACAAATTCATCTTTATCTAACTGTTAGTTAGTCAAGCGGTCAAAGATAACACCAGCGTAAGGCACGGCCATCGTAAAGGAGGCCAGAGCACTGGAAAATGACGTCATGCTCAAAAGTAACAAACGAGATCTGTCGAACAGTAAGATTATGGGCATTTTGACCCCTCCCCTCATTAAAAATTCACCAAAATTCAGGAAATCAACCAATTCTTATGAAATCCTCAATATTTATTAATTAACGATGTCGGAATATAATTAACCCATTAATTCATAAGAAATCTTAGTGCAAATGTATTATTTCGTGTAATTTGTGTAGTCTAGACAGCAAACATTAAAATAATACTTAATAATAAAATGGTGTTGTCATAATTTTTTTAATTTTTAAAACATCAAAATTTTTATTTGAAAAAGAATTTTGCTGATGTAATATCCATTCTTCAAATAAGTTCATTCTTTCCTGTCTACATCGAATGAAAAGACTAGTATCAATTATACTGCGTGGAAATAGTTTTGTTTATAAACACAATAAGAAGAAGACAGCCCCTTATTCTTATGCAGTTTTATTCTATATATGAACATTTCATTATCATTAGTTTTAGCTGAATAATTTGATAAGAATTGCACTCATTTCCGAAAAAAACAAACGTTTCTTAATTTTTTTTTAACTTAAAAAAGTAAATCAAACATCAAAATTGCGAATTCAGTATATTTACACAAAATCAATAATTCAAAATAATTAATTAATAGAACATTTACTGAAATAAATTCAAATGTGTTGTTTTATTTTTGTTTTTTTGCAAAACGAACAGTTTATTTAAAATATAGTAAAAATGTGTAATAAATTAAAACAGTCACGGTTTTTTTGAAGGGGGGGTCGAATAAAACTTATTAATTAGTCTAAAATTGTATATTTTAAACCTTGAAAAACTTCTAATTTATTTTTTTAAGACTTGAAATTCTAAGTGTAATGCAATGTCTTAATCGTTGGAGGCCATCTTGTAATTTCCTCTGATTTTCTTTCGTGCTTGACATCTATTAAAAGGAAATACGCTTGAAAAAAGGAACAAGTTAAAAATGATTTCCAAGTGAATGAATAATCCTCAGCAAGCTAGCCGTGTTTTTGGCAGGGGAATAAAGTCACAATAGCAGGAACAAGTTAACAATGATTTTCAAGTGAATTAATAATCTTATGGGACTGAGGCGGCTCTGATTACAGATGGACGCATACGCGTTAAGCGTTCCGAGGACTTCCGGTCCTCATTGATAGTGGTTCTTACTACCACTATCAATAACGTCACCAGAAAAAAAAAACTCTACTTGGTTGACGGCCGTGCATTAGGTGGGCCCTCTTTTGGAGGAACAAGTTCGACTCCTGTACGAGTTTCATTTTTCACTCTGTGGTTTTATTTATTTATTCCCAGTCCCGTCGACTAAATAAACAGTTTATTTAATGACACTACTGAACAGGATTGTTAACAAGTGCTAATGTACTCTTGAAAATACATTCTAATGTTGGTTATAGAATAAAAATGACTCGTTGCGTCACCTAGTGAACTCGGGTTAAATTGTTTGAATCCCTCTCCCCATCAAGCTACATGATAAATAGTATTAGCACTCGTGGTGATATTCCCTCATGTTTATAATGGAATTTCCCAATCTTTTTATTCTTTCTTTTCTTCAATAGACAGAGAGGGATACTGTATAAAATTGGAGCGGTGGGTGGTGGTGGAGTGTTTTAAACAACGCCCCATGAAAAAGAGTGAAAGTGATAGATAGAAACCTAATGAGAGATGGATCACTTGGCGAGTTATTTGCAAATTGCGCCTAATTAGAATAATTAAAAGTGGAATTTATTTTTGTTTTTACACGATCCCTAAACTGAGGAATATTTTAGTATGTATTTTGTTTGATTGCAATATATAAGGGAAATCCTTAAGGGGGAAACAGACGTTGCTTAACTCCGCTTTAAGATAATAAGAGATATCACGACTAATATTACATGGGATTGATGGTAGCGACTTATTTGAACTTTTGATATTTCTTATAAAAAAAGTACATTTTTTATACTCTTGTGTCAGACATGATTCCATAGAAAATGTTTAAAAAAGTATACAATGGAGTTCGCTTATTATAATCAGTGGGGTTAGCTTATTATAATCAATGATAATATTATAAATCAGTAAGTTTTGGTCGATGTAACCTAGTTCGACGAGACCTAGTTCCTGAGTTCGACAAAACGCACCTGAAAGAAGATCGGAGGTTACACCGGCCGAAACGCTGTGAGAATAACATCCAAGATCAGAACAGTAGTCTGAATAATCCAAATAATCCAAATTATCAATCCTCATCTAAAAAATCAGTAACTGTTATGAAACTCAGTAATTTCCAAAATAATAAATGGAAATTTAATCAAATAATACATTTATTATAACTTGTAGTACATTATTCAAAAAGGAAAACCAACAATTTTTTTGCAAATTAAATGACGCGTTTAGTATTGTTATTTAAAAAAACACTATGAAATAGTGTATAAGAACTAAAATTAAGTTAAATACGATTTAGTTAAATACTAGTTAGTTAAATACTAGTTAGTTAAATAATGCAAATATATAATTTTACTGATGTTATTATTCGTTTAAACCGATGGTTTTCAAAGAAGGGGGTATATCTCTATTTATATAGTTAGGTATATATTTATTTGTATAGATTCACTCCTAAACAATTAGTCGATCAGTATGAATTTTTGAACACAGCTGCTAGGCGTAAAGTTTGGTAATGTGGACTATATTTAGTTTAATTTAGTTTTATGCAAATGGAGCAAAAAGGGGTAAAAGTCCTTCGTGAAAATTCAGATACCTCTGGTTTTTTAAAATCAAATTTTAACAATATCTATTAGATATCAATACATTTTTTTCTAAAATTTCTGTTTCTTCGGATTATTTTAAAGGGGTTTAGGGGGCGGGCATAATATGGTCACAACCTCAAATCTGAAAATTAAAATATTTCAGATTTGCATTAAATTTGATCCATAGTCAATTTAGCAAGATTCCCTGAATTTCAATTTCTTAAGTAAATTTTAGACATTTTCTAGAATAAAAATTATATAATGGATTCTAGACATAAGGTTTACTAGCATTATAGCTTGATTTTAATCTTCGTAAAAAGACATAAAAGTGGTTCAAAACTGTTTTTTTTTTAAATTGTACCTGTCCCAGGACAAGTATTCTTTTATTTATTAAAATATTGTAAGATAACTTCATGTGTGTGTATGTATTTCTCGCGTCAATGTAATTTTGATAATTACACATAGATTTTTTTTTAATTTGCTATTAATTGAATATTTATTGAAATTAAAAAATCTGCAATAACGAAATTTTTTTTAAAAATCTGCTAGAATAATTATTTAATCATGGGATTAAATCAACCAGATAACATTTCGGTTTCTTCGTAAACAAGTCAGCCATTTTGATTTTGTGTTTAATAGTTAAAAAAAAAAAAAAAAGAATGAATTATTTCGCCCCTAGAAATTTCAAAGGAATTTGGAGGCATTTAAACTGTCGAATAAAAAGTCATTTCTGGCTTTAAAATTCTTAGCAAATTAAAAGAGTGAAAGTTTTGGGAAGCTGTTTACATGCAATCATTTTATAAAAACAAATTAAAACAACATTATCTTAACAAAATTAGTTATAATTTCATAACAATTTGGTTCAATTAATAATTTGATGATAAATATAGAAAATAAATATTTTTCTTAGAAAAGGGGGAACACAAAAAAAAAAAAAAAGTCAACGCCGGGTAATGTACCAAAGCTGCGGAGTCGGTACCGCGACAAGTATAAGCCCCGACTACTCGGATTCCAAGAATTCCGACTTCGGCTCCTAGAATTTAAAAATATCCGACTCCGATTCCTTATTTTAAAGTCTTTTAATATTCACACTTTATTCTTCGAAGATTACAAAATTCGAGCATTCTTAAGAGTCCGACTCCGACTCCTTCAAAAACATCTGACGCCGACTCCGCAACTCTGGTAAAAACGAGTAAAAAAATAAATGTAGTTAAATAATGCAAATATCTATATTTACTTAGTTCATTTAAAGCGATGCTTTTCCAAAAGGTGATATAGATTTAATTGTATAATTTTTTTTTTAATTATGTAAACGTTTTATACTACTGCTAGATTGAATTCGATAATTGTACTTTTTCAGATTATGTTCTTAAATGTTGGTATAGCTGTAACAAAACGGGCAATACTTTAGCCCCAAAATGAATTCGCATTCAATTTTTTTTCTCCAATTCCTTCAAATAAGCATCGGCTGCTATAGTTGTAAGTAAAAAGAAGCTAAATCATGTCTCTCTCTCTTATACAGGTATTCCTGTATCTATCTGTCTCTCATATATATTTTTTTCTAATCAAATATCGCGTGTGCGTCAATACGAATAGGCATAATTTGTAATTAATAAAAAAAATAATAATTATCGGTTAATTAATAATTTATTTAACAGATCTAATTAAAAAGAAATATGTAATTAATACATTTAATTTTCAAAATCCTATTTAAAAATTAAACATTTGTTTTAAAAAAAAAAAAACATCACGCATTTAACCTTTGACTATTAGAAATAATTTTTTAAAAAGACAATAAAATGAAAGGGTGGAGAGGCGAGGACGGGTCAGTGACCGAAATAAAAATGCAAGTTAAGACTTCTGGGAGAGGCCGGGTATGTACGGCTAGTATATGTTTGTGTGTGTGTGTGTGATTCGGTTCTTCGGTGTGGCTAGACGTGGCGAGTGTTTCACGCCGCGAAGTAACGGAAATTATAATTCTATATATGTTGTTCTGTTTGCAGTATTGACTACCGGTACTGCTCAATTCTTTTAAGAATAGCTATGCCTTACGCTAAGTGGCAAAGGTTCATTCCTCTACTAAAGAGCTCAACCAAATTATATATATATGTGTGTGTGTTGGGTTCCTTTCCATCCAGAGAATCAATGGATACCCCCTGTAAGGGTGCCTACACAAAAATTATATATTTAAACAACGGTTGCGCAATCACCAACCGCACCTCTCCTGAACCGGCATTGCTTAAGTGCAGGGCGATTGGAAACGGTGCCGTGATAAGCAGAGAGTTGTCCTTCTTCTTTACTAGTTGCACAACCAAGGCTTCAGAGTCTAGTCTGCCCTACTATTTAGTCCATAGCTGGAGGGGGGGGGGGAGAAATGGATTCATACCTTCCCCAAGGTTATTTGTGAAAGTGAGGCAAGAGCGCCGACAGCACTTGAAATCAGATCGCCGAGCTTATATACAATTAAAAGAATTCAAAGAAATCTTCCACTTTCTTTCTTTAATTGAAATTGAATTTTTAAAATATTTATTTATGTTTGTTAAGCTGGGATACATGTTTAAAAACAGTTATCTTTTTGTGTGCTATTTTAGCCACTCGGTGTCGTTTCCTTGTCTGTGATGTGAATGTGTTGTCATTTGGTCGTAAGTAAATGCGTTTGTCTCCAAAATAGATGAAGAGGGGGGGGGTAAAGTAATTAAATTAAATAATAAAATATATATATAATATATATATATATATATATAAATAAAAAAGGAGGAGTCACGTTGTTCCAAGTCGGCAACAGGGAGTAGCAGAAGTAGTGGTTGGAGGAAAGAGGGGGGGGGGGGGGGTAAGAGGGCCGCGCAACATCAAACATAATTACCGACAGTTTTACTTTTAAACAGAAAAAAAGACAACAAAAATAAGAATTCTTCTTTTCTCTTCTTTTTCCTTGATCATTGTGTACGGCCGTCGTTGTTGTCACAGTATCATCATCATCATCATCTTTGTGAAGAAAAATTAAATAGATAAAATAAATTAAATGTGAGAGAGGAGGAGAGGAGAGAAGAGTGCGGGGAGTAGTCAGAGGCAGTGGAGAGAGATAGAGAGAACGTTGTAAAAAAAAAAAAAAAAAAAGGGGTGCGTGTTCAAAAGTTCCCCCCTCCTCTTTTTCAAAATGGATCCGCCCATATTGAAATTTATCTATTTCCTCTTCTTCTTCTTTATTCTCATCATTGTTCTTCTTACGAGTATTGTTGCTATTTTGTTAAATCCTTTCTTTCTTTTTTAATTCCTTCTCCCATAGACTTTCCTAAAAGCTTATTTGATTGGAGTATTCGCCAAATATACGAAGAGAAAAACAAAGTATACACACACAAGAATAATCATATGCGAATAACACAGTTTAAGAAATCGAAAGAGAGGGGTGTTAAATAAAGAGAGAGATATAGAGAGATAGAGAGAGGGGGTTAAATAAAAATACTCTTAAAATATTCCGAGGCAGAGCGAAGCAAGGGGGTGGGGAGAATTTTTATCTATAATATTCACTGCGCGCGTGCGCGCACTTATACGCATATATTTATTCATTATTGTTCTTTCTTGTTGTTCTTATCATCATCATCATTAATAATAATAATATTTATCAACTTTTGAAAAGAAGAAGTTGAGAGACCATATCGCTAGGCTCGGATGAGTCATTTCATTTTTGTTGAGATATTTCACAAACTTGAATTATCGAAGGAGTGTTATACGTAGGTAGATTGCATTGGTTTTAAATCCATCTTCTCACACCACACAGAAATTGAAATCACAAGGAAAAAAAACGGACTTACGAATATATATATATATATATATATATATATATATATAAGACAATTTTTGTGTATATTTTACTGTTAGCCATATGACTTACTATTTTTAGTAATTATGTTTTAGCGTTTAAAGTGTCTCTCCTTTTCTATAGAGTCTTATGTTTTTTTTTATGGTTACACAGGTATTTTTCCCCCTATTCAGGTGTTAACATACGGACAAAACTATATACGCGCGTATCATTCCGTTTAAATTTACTTATTTGAAGAGGACGAAACGTTCAGTCACACACTAAAAAAAAAAAAAAAAAATAGAAGAAAAACGGATTGTATTTCTATTTAACGAAATCAGTGAGGAACGCAAAAGACAATTTTAATCGCACTTCTTGGCGTTTAAACCTACGGTTTGTATGTAAACGGAAAAAATGGATTTTTTTCAAGTCGACATACAACTCTCACACGATCGTAAAAAGCAAACATTAAACAAAAACCAACTGTTGCTTTAAATTGTAAACAGTACATGTTTAAAACAAAGACAATTAAAGTAAAAAGAAAAAAAAAACTTTACCCACAAGAAGGGGCTAATGCTGTACGGTAATTCAAATTACTTACCTTCATACTTACTGACATAATTGCTTAAAATTCATACTGTTCAGTGTTTACATTCACACAGTGACATACACGTTTTCAATTATAAGAATATTCTGTTATTTGCGTATTAGTAATATTATTAGTATTCTTTTTAATGTTTTGGTTATCTTGGTTGGTTCAATTTCTGACCAATACAGAGCGCTTAGTTTACCAGAGTGTCAGAGATACCGACTGGAATATCCTATCGTGTTTAGCTAGCGACCCGGACAAGTGCGTGTGTGCGCACATTCCAATGTTTCTCTCTACAAGTCGGTTATTTGAAAAGTGTTTGGCAATTGAATTTAAAAGTCATCTAAAAAGGTTGGTGTTTACTTTTTAAAACAAGAAAGGACATTTTTCTTTTTAATTCTGTCGGAAAAAGAAAGATTTGTTTATATATATATATATATATATATATATATATATATATATATATATAAATCGAAACCAAGGAAAACAAAACAAAAGGCTATACAGGAATTTGTTGGTATCAATTCATTCATTTTTGCACATTGAATGAAGTTAAAAAATATATATATACACCAGGATAAGGGGAAATATTGGAACTTAAAACAGAACGAGTAACGCTGAATGGATTTGGTCATTTAACAAAAGAATAAGGCAACTCTTCCAGTTGAGATCAACTATTTTTTTTTTAATTTAAGAGAAAGAAAAAAAAATAGTAACTGTTTTTTGAAAAAAAAAAAAAATTAATAAAAAAAAGGAATTGAAAAAAAAAAAATTAAACAAAAAAAGGAATTGAAAAAAAAAAAAAAAAACAGTTATCCACTCATAACAAAATTAAGACAGCCGGTCGTATTATTCGTTTTCTACGGTTAGTATATTTATTTTCTTATCTCATTAAACCCTTTATTCATTCATTCAACCTGAGAAATTATTAAAATATTCTTTTGATCTTCATAAATGCGTAAATTTATTTTTTTCGCCTTTGATTAAAAAGATGTTTTTTTTAATTAAAATAAAATTTGCTCATTTAAAAAATTAACTCGGTGATAATAATGATAATAATAATACTAATAATATAATACAAAATATCCGTTTTATTTTATTTTTAAACTTATATATTCATTGTCAACTCCAGTTTAATGAAAGTAAGGACGACTCTTGTCATTGAATGAGTAAACATATGCGATATCTAATCCAGTAAATGACAAGACAATTCTTATATCCGATGTTTAACTTTTAACCCAGTAAAATTTTACCGTTTGCCCCACGCTGCCAACGGAGAAATGAGATTCTAATTTCGTTTTCTTTGGGGCGAGTACACGGCAACAGCCCGGAAAATTAGAGAATGTTTTTAATTTTAGAGTTGTGGTACAGGCACTTTACTATATAAATTTAACGTAAAATAATCATCCATACTTGACCACATAGCATAAGACAGAACGAATAACCATTTTTTTTGTATTTCCCAAATGGCACCATTTGGGAAAATACAAAAAAAATGGTTACTCGTTCTTTCGCGCTACGTGACCAATAAATTTCTGGTTGGAAAATTGACCATTTAAAGTTTTAAATATTTTAGTTTTTATGTATGGCAAAAATATTCCAGTTATTTCTGTGATGTTGACGTGTAATCGCATGCAAAAACTAGAATCTAATTTTTATTTTTCCGTTGACAGCGTGGGGGCAAAGGATAAAATCATACACATTTTTCTAATTTAAAAAATAGTTATGGCCAGATTTGACCTTATTTTACGCTTTACTATTTTAATGTTTTCTTTTATTTGTGGATGAAGTTGTACAATGTTGCAATTTATTATGTTCATAACATTTCTATTATCTTCTGAGAGATCTTTTAAAAGTGTGTTTTAAGTTTTCGAAAGGGTATGTTTTGCATTTTCCAATATGAAACACAGGGAGAAAAAAATGTTTTAAAAAAATCTGCTGAGGTACAGAAAGAGAAAGAGGTGATCTAATGAAACTATTGGACACTGGGCCAAAGCAATGAAAAGAAAAGGGTAATTTTATAGAATCACTCCCGTTTTCAATCCGGTGTTTTTTCTGAGTTTTTCCGAATTTTTAACACGTAGGAAAAAATGTTTGGGGTCCGGTTCGGAGAGACTGGTGTCATTTTATAAAAATACCGAAAAAAGGTGCGTGTTCTGTTTTTTGTTTGTTAGTTTTTTTCGCATAAGAATACCGTGTAAAAGAAATAATTATAAATAAAAAAATCAGTTTATATATATATATATATATATATATATAAGTTTTTAAAACATTTCATTTTAGCTATATGTCAAGAAATTGTTTTAAATCTTGAAATATTTAAGACTTTCTAAACATAAAGCGAAGTTGTTTTTGATACATCAGGGGCGCATGCGGAAATTATGTTTTCGTTTTGTTTAAAGAGAATAAATAAACAATACTTGATTAACCTTGATTAATACAGAAATTACTTTCTAATCGACAGTTTAAAGCCTTCAAAATCACTTTTGAATTTCGAACGATCATCACGTAATACTGACATGCCACACTACATCGTCATATTAGTCTGGTTTAGATTAATGTTTAACAGCAAAAGTCAAGTATTATAGTTTTTGTTCTTTTTTTAACTAAAAAGGAAAACGTATTTGCACGCACCCCTGGCGTACCAAAGAACATATTGCTGTTTTAATTTTTTAGAATAGATTCCATTATCTTTGTTATGATATATGCAAAAGAATTGTTCGAAGATAAAAAATCACGGTATTTTGAAAGATTCTACGTCTTTCTTCGAGCTCGGGATTAAAGTGTAGTGTAGTATGTTTTCTCACAGGAAACATCCTTCCTGAGTATTACCCCCTCCTTTCGTAGAAGGGAGTACGTTTATTTCGTGTCGCCTTAGACACCCTCATCCGTGAGGGAATGCTGATGACATCGACAAATTTATTTTTTTTTCAGCAAGATCAGTCTCCCTTTTTTCTTTTTTTTTTTTTTTTTTTTTTTTTAGAGAGAGGGGGAAGGGAGAGAGAGGGGGAGAGGGGGGGGGGTGATTTCCACTATGAATAGATCTTATGCCTAACCGGCAAACAAATCCGACTTCGAGCTAGAGTCAAAGTGTAGTATATGTTTTGTTCTCCGTCCGATGAATAGAAATCCTTCTAGACTAAGACATTTTTTATCTTTAGTGCCTCCATTTTCGGGGAGCTGGATTTTTCTCACATTAAAAAACAACCTCGTGTCTAACTTTCCTTGTGGGGAGGGGCTAGTAAATAGGGTCTGCATAGCGCAAATAACACGTGTTGTATAAGGTTGACTAGACGGTTGTGTACGGCGCAAACTCTCTCTTTCTCTCTCTCTCTCTCTCTCTTTCTCTCTCTCTCTCTCTTTCTCTCTCTTTCTCTCTCTCTCTCTTTCTCTCTCTCTCTCCCTCTATCTCTCTCTCTCCGTTTCTTTACATTATTATTTGGAATACAATCGAGTAAGCCTAACATTTTTAGATTAAAGAAATATTTTTTTTAAATACATGTTAATTTTTAGAGGAGGGTTCATTTTCCGCGTTGATTTAACGTAAATAGTTCACACACCCGTAAAATGACCCTTGTTATCCTCCCTATTTACAAAGTACGAAATGAAAATGACCAATGAAGAGGGGGGGTACTATTTAGGATAAATTAAGGTGACACACTGATCCCACCTCTAAAAGTTAAACAAGAAAAAAATGTTTAATCTGCAAATGTGGTATTTAGTCAAGAGCAGTGATTTCCTAGTTTCGGAGCATACACACGATGCGGTCAATACTTTTGAACCTCCACTGAAATGTTATTAACTTTACATCAAGTAGATTAATTGCCAAAAAAAAAAAATATATATGAAAATGTTTGTTTAATCAATAGAAATCGAAAGAGTTTAAAAAAATAAACAAACAAAAAACTGTTTAACGAGTGGCATTGTCGCTCTGCTCTTTAATACGCGATTCCGCTAAAACCCGTTTCTCACCAATGTTTTCTTTTGATTACGTTATAGAGATTCAGTTAGTATATCATTTAGATTCGGTAATCTACCTAATGGAATTATATTTATTTTTAATAATATAATTTTACCGGATGTTAGGAATAGAGGCCGCATCGGTTTTACGCCTTTAAATTAGGAATTTATCCCGATCACATTTCTAAAAAAAAATAATAATCGGATCGCGGGGGGGGGGGGGGGGCTGTATCATACACATCTGCCGTTAAGTCTCCATTTATTTGCCTCCCGACGAGAGCAAAGTTAGGCATAAGGTCAGTTTTTGACGTGAGAGAAAAATGCCCTCCCCCTCCCCCTCTTAAAAAGGAGGTATGTTCGATCTTTTTTATGGGGCACCACTTATGTGGGGGGGGAGCATTCGAGGATAAGTGTTAGAAGGATTGTTGGTTGGATGATGATTGTGGTTATGAGAGGATTGGAAACAGTGTGTGGGATGGGCAGAAGATTCTTTAAGAGGACTTAATTTCCCAACAAGAACGGCTCGACAAGTATTTGTTCACATTAGACTTGAAGACGACCATGCTGTAGTCGGTTGGACAGCGGACTACTGGTATCTTGTTCAACAGATGGGATGTTTTAGGAAAGAAACTCTGTACATGGAAGTTCTGTTTCGGACAAAAATTAAAAAAATATGCCCTAGTCTATAAGGTGTCTTTCCCTCTAACCGAAGACAGAACAGATACTACACTTTGATTCTAGGTTGGATGACGCCGTGAGTCTCGCGTCCATCGTTGAGTGTACTCCTTTTTGAAAGGTGCAAATGAATGAGTAAATGTTTGTTTGTATGTATGTATGCTTGTATCGGTGGTTGTTAGGAGTCGTGGGAAAGAAGCGTACTCATCTTCTGTTGTTCGTTCCGAACCTACACGTGTGTCACGGTCGGATTGTAGACTTACAACACCTACCTTCAATAGCACCTTTTTTTATGGGGAAAAAGTTATTTCCATCCAGTTATATATTGTGGACAACAAGAGATATTTTTTCTAGGGGATGGGGGGGGGGGCATTCATTACTATTACCGACATAAATTATTTTAAAACGAAATACCGTGGGGAAATTAGTCCAAAATTATTTATTTACTAATTTGTGACCTATTTGCGTTCAAAAAATAACATATAAACATTTTAAGGTATCGTAAATATGAGTTTTGGACAAAGCAGCCATTTTATTTAGGCATTTGTTTACTTTACGGACCTTACCTCTTATGGTTAAAAAAATATGGCTACGTTGCTCAGAACTTATATTTACGACAACTTATATCATATTTAACGCAAATAGATCACAAATGAGTAGTTAAACAAAATAAATTGTTTTGAGCTAATTTCCCAACAGTATTTCCTTTAAAATAATTTATGTCGGTAATAGTAATGATTAGCTTCTTTTTTTAACGTACAGAATAGTTAACAAAGCCCCCCCCCCCCCGCTCTTCTCCTTGTTAACAGTGGGTTTCTTAATATTAATTTTATTATTTAGAAACCCATTCTTAACACGAGGAAGTCGGGTGAGAATGGGGGGCTTTATTAAGTATTGTGTCTCTTGACACCTTTTTTTTTTTTTTTTTTTTTTTTTTTTGTAAGTAGAGTTACTTCGTGACTCCAAACTCCAAGAAATCAGCAACGGATCCGTAGTTTCTTCTCCAAGAAGCTTCATACCCATTCCTTCATCTGGGAGGTAACATTGACCGCACCTGCGTCTTACTGTCGTATTAGTTGGGGAAACACTAGGCCTTTCTTCGCCGTCTTCTCCTCCTTCTCTCCCCCCCCCCCCACACTCCTTCTTTACTTGGAGTTCTCACACCAGTCGTTCCCAGTCATTTCTCGCTGTTAAAAAAAAAAATACAGCGGCTTTCTCTGAAGATTGCGTGGCAGCAAGCATATCTCATGTAATTTATTTTCCAGTACATCATCATGATAACTGACTTGGTGTTTTCGCCTCAGCCGTTTACCATTGATTTCTCGCTCGCACCGGCCGTTGGTTTTCTCTGGAACCTGAGTGGCAATAAGCCTCTTCAAGAATCCAGTACTCTCTGTGCTCTTCCAGTGGAGATCTGGATGGTGCTTTCGCGCTTCAGTCTTTCCACCCTCTCTCACCCTTCATGACCATTTTCTGTGTCACCAACCGATGTTGGATCCATTGCGCTTTTATTGGGGCGGAGCGGAGGGTGCAGATTATGTGATTCTTTTGAAATCCTTATTTTATTTTTATTTTTATTTTTTATTTTAATTCGTCCCAAACCAGGCATATTGCCATTGAGACGTAATCATAATATCATAATAGCCCCTATTATGATTAGGTGCCAGATTTATAGGAAGCATCCTAAGTGGGGAGTCGTGCAGCAAGATGTTTGTTTACATTACATTTAAATGTCAGCATGTGGGTACAGTCGGAGAAACGGGGAACAGAGAGATAATTTTAAAGGCAAGCGGTGATACGAAGAAAGTGGCAATTAGAGTAGAAAGTTTTCAGGGGACCTCAACAGTGAAGGGTGGGATTTTACTGCTAGTCGGTTTGGTCATAGGTATTTACGATTAGGGGGTACAAGTGCAGTAAGTTCATCGGAACACTTTCCGTGGAAGTACTTGTAACAGAAGCACAGGGATGCAACATAGCAGCGATGGGACAAGGGCTGGAGCCTGGTAGATAGCAGAAGGCCTATTAGATTAGACACTCTTTTTTGCACCCTGTCACAGAGGGAAAGGCTCGTGGTTGATGCACCAGCCCAGATGTGGCAACAATACTCCATGCATGAGCGAATGGTGATTGCCTAGAGATATAGGATACTGGCAGGTGTAAGACATTTTCTAGACGAGTAGAAGGAGCCCACTTTCTTTGCAGCAGACTTGACAGTATCGTCTATATTTATTGGTCTTGACATCTATTTCACCTAAGACATTGTAGACCATTCTGCCATGTTTTTTTTTGTAATAATGAAAAGAACAAAACATTTTTGTTCACGCATATCGACCAAGACACAATCTATCTTAATGTGCATATTTATCAAAACCTGTTCGTAATCCTATCACTGTTTCTATTTACTTGTCTCCCCACGAGATCAAAGTTAGACACAAGGTCGGTTTTAAAGTGGAGAATGTCCAGCTTCTCAATCTCGGTCAATAGGTAGATATATTGGTTTATTAGAGAACTTACATTCAGCTGTCCATATATGTCTGTCCATCCACCCTGATTTACTTATCTGCCCACGAGGTTGGTTTTTAATAGGGGGGGAGGGAATCCAGCTCCCCAAAAAAGGAACTTTGGTTATAAAAATATCTGAATAGTTCCAACGATACTCCCTTCAGAATGAGGGCGCCTCAGACGACAGGCATCACCTCTCTAAAAGGAAGTCATAATGCCTGGGACCTACTTAGATCGAACAGGTACTACAATTTGATCCTAGCTCAAAGGCCAGATACAAATATAATCTATGTATCTCGGTCAATATTTCTTTCTCTCCTCTCTTTGTCCCCTCTCCCCTCCCCCCTCTCCCCTCCCCCCTCTCCCCTCCCCCCTCTCCCTATCTCTCTCTCTCACACACATTCTCTCTCTCTCACACACATTCTCTCTCTCTCACACACATTCTCTCTCTCTCACACACATTCTCTCTCTCACACACATTCTCTCTCTCTCACACACATTCTCTCTCTCTCTCTCACACATTCTCTCTCTCTCACACACATTCTCTCTCTCTCTCTTTCGCTCTCTTCCTCCCTAACAACGATATTAGTATTATTATGAATAATATGCCCGTGCTATCGATAATGACGGTATACGCTTCACAAAGTTCTACTTATTGCGTTATCCATTGAAACGTAGCTATGCCAGTTTTAAATTGCTAAAGTTAAATAATGTTATTATAGAATCCTGCGTTGTCAAGCTTGGTCATCTGCAAAGACATAGAAAAAGAATACCATGATATTAAAAGACATTCTG
>OY744515.1:44252393-44439893 GCA_963556195.1 Sepiola atlantica | reverse complement strand
CTGTCTCTCTCTCTCTCTCTCTCTCTCTCTCTCTTGTGTGTGTATATATATATATATATATATATATATATATATATATATATATATATATATATATTTCTTGGTTCCTTTATGTAGAAAGAAATCCAATCTAGCGTAATATTCATTTATAACAATTGATCTGTGGGTTGCTAATCAAGCAATCCGCACAGATCAAAATATTGCTGGTCAAAGCGAGAGAACAGATTATAAATAAAATTCAAGAAACCCCATAACTTTTCGCCTTGCCCTTCATCTCTATTCCCCCCTTCTCCCCTTACCGCCGTAAAAAAAAAGTATTGCTTAGAATCCAGAAATGTTTAAGGTTTACTTTTTGTGTCAAAAAATTGGGGGGGGGGGGGCGGGGGTAATAAAAAAATAATGAGGCAATGGACATCAGCGATTCAAACGTTGAATTAAAGTTACATTCTCAAGCAAATTATAATTTAATTTCTGAACAAGAAATACATTTAAGCCCCAATCCATTGTATGAAAAGCTGTGAGCAGAATAGTGGAGATATTTCAACGGCCCCTATAGTACAATTGAACCAAAATCTGTATCTCTCTCTCTCTCTCTCTCTCTCTCTCTCTCTCTCTCTCTCTACCGCGCACTTTTATCATGGTGTTCACCTGTTTTCTTTTTTTCTCTCGACAACACCTAACTACAACCTCCCAAACAGCACCATTGACTCCCTTCCTTTAAGCATCACTATTACTTCTACTGCATAACATATACTGCGAGTACTTTCTAATATATATCGGATGGACAGTTATATATACGCTTGAACTACACAAGTAAATTTAAATATATATATATATATATATATATATATATATATCTAATATATAAATTAAAGTCAGCTTGTTTAGCGTTATTTGTCATCGATAGATTTATTCCTACGAAATCAATATTTGATGCTGCTTCGTCAGTTTTCTTCTTCTAGATAGTTGCAGCAACATGTAATTCGATTTAATTATTTCGAGAAAATAATTTGTTCGGGTCGGAATTATTTTCAAATGGTCGCCATCTTTTAAAAAAAGATACCTAACTCTTTAAATGATATTTAAAAAAAAAAATTGGGAAAACAGAAGTGTATCGGATAGGAATTCGAAAATATATGTATTACATAATACATACCTATACATAATTTCTGTGTGCGTGTCGTAATGTTACTAAATTGTTCAAGGAAGTAATTTCTTTTTGTTTAGCTTGATTTTTCTTTAATTACTACATTTTTTGGTTTAAAATTGTATAATATTAACAATTACACCTGAGCGTATGATGGAGTCAAACCTGAAAGTTAAAGGTGGGTTTTCCTATTTTTGCCACTTTTTCGTATTATGAATAGCAACAATTCATTTTACGATTTAAAAAGAATATCAAAGTATATCGCTCTCTCTCACCCTCTCTCTCTCTCTCGGTCGTTCTTTCTCTCTCTCGGTCGTTCTTTCTCTCTCTCGGTCGTTCTTTCTCTCTCTCGGTCGTTCTTTCTCTCTCTGTCGTTCTCTCTCTCTCTCTGTCGTTCTCTCTCTCTCTCTCTGTCGTTCTCTCTCTCTCTCTCTGTCGTTCTCTCTCTCTCTCTCTGTCGTTCTCTCTCTCTCTCTGTCGTTCTCTCTCTCTCTCTGTCGTTCTCTCTCTCTCTCTCTGTGTCGTTCTCTCTCTCTCTGTCGTTCTCTCTCTCTCTCTCTGTCGTTCTCTCTCTCTCTCTCTCTGTCGTTCTCTCTCTCTCTCTCTCTCTCTCTCTCTCTCTCTCTCTCTCTCTCTGTCGTTCTCTCTCTCTCTCTCTCTGTCGTTCTCTCTCTCTCTCTCTGTCGTTCTCTCTCTCTCTCTCTCTGTCGTTCTCTCTCTCTCTCTCTGTCGTTATCTCTCTCTCTCTGGCGTTCTCTCTCTCTCTCTGGCGTTCTCTCTCTCTCTCTGTCGTTCTCTCTCTCTCTCTCTCTCTCTGTCGTTCTCTCTCTCTCTCTCTGTCGTTCTCTCTCTCTCTCTGTCGTTCTCTCTCTCTCTCTGTCGTTCTCTCTCTCTGTCGTTCTCTCTCTCTCTCTCTCTCTCTGTCGTTCTCTCTCTCTCTGTCGTTCTCTGTCGGTCTCTCTCTCTCTGTCGTTCTTTCTCTCTCTCTCTCTGTCGTTCTTTCTCTCTCTCTCTCTGTCGTTCTCTCTCTCTCTCTCTCTCTCTGTCGTTCTCTCTCTCTCTCTCTCTCTGTCGTTTTTTCTCTCTCTCTCTGTCGTTCTCTCTCTCTCTCTCTCTCTCTGTCGTTCTCTCTCTCTCTCTCTCTGTCGTTCTCTCTCTCTCTCTGTCGTTCTCTCTCTCTCTCTCTCTCTCTGTCGTTCTCTCTCTCTCTCTCTCTCTGTCGTTCTCTCTCTCTCTCTGTCGTTCTCTCGCCCTCCCTCTCTCTGTTGTTCTCGCCCTCTCTCTCTCTCTCTGTCGTTCTCGCCCTCTCTCTCTCTGTCGTTCTCGCCCTCTCTCTCTCTGTCGTTCTCGCCCTCTCTCTCTCTGTCGTTCTCGCCCTCTCTCTCTCTGTCGTTCTCGCCCTCTCTCTCTCTCTCTGTTGTTCTCGCCCTCTCTCTCTCTCTGTCGTTCTCGCCCCCTCTCTCTCTCTCTCTGTCGTTCTCGCCCTCTCTCTCTCTCTCTGTCGTTCTCGCCCTCTCTCTCTCTCTCTGTCGTTCTCGCCCTCTCTCTCTCTCTCTGTCGTTCTCGCCCTCTCTCTCTCTCTCTCTCTCTGTCGTTCTCGCCCTCTCTCTCTCTCTCTCTCTGTCGTTCTCGCCCTCTCTCTCTTTCTCTGTCGTTCTCGCCCTCTCTCTCTCTCTGTCGTTCTCGCCCTCTCCCTCTCTGTCGTTCTCTCCCCCTCTCTCTCTCTCTGTCGTTCTCGCCCTCTCTCTCTCTCTCTGTCGTTCTCGCCCTCTCTCTCTCTCTGTCGTTCTCGCCCTCTCTCTCTCTCTCTGTCGTTCTCTCCCCTCTCTCTCTCTCTGTCGTTCTCTCCCCTCTCTCTCTCTCTGTCGTTCTCTCCCCTCTCTCTCTGTCGTTCTCTCCCCTCTCTCTCTGTCGTTCTCTCCCCTCTCTCTCTTTCGTTCTCTCCCCTCTCTCTCTGTCGTTCTCTCCCCTCTCTCTCTGTCGTTCTCTCCCCTCTCTCTCTGTCGTTCTCTCCCCTCTCTCTCTCTCTGTCGTTCTCTCCCCTCTCTCTCTCTCTGTCGTTCTCTCCCCTCCCTCTCTCTCTCTCTCTCTCTCTATCTCTCTCTATCTCTCTCTCTCAATAATGTTCAATGTTTTTTTTGTTTTATAACCGAGACGATCATACCTTTCGTTTTTACAATCTTCCCGCCCCCCCCCCCCCTACACAGAAAACCTTCCTAAAAGTACCGTGTAACTTTATGTACCTGAAAATGCCATCCTGCGTTTTTTAACATAAAGTGAACAGACGACTTTCGTATGAAGGGGGAGGGCTATAGTGCGGGGGTGGAGGAAGTGATATTGGGAGGGGAAGGGGGTAGAATGCGACAAAGTTAAACGTATGTTAAGTGTATTAAACAAGCGATATACTCGAAAAAAGAATTTTTAAACCCTACTTTCCCGACCCGACCTTGGGTCACATCTTACTTGTGGGAGTAAGATAAAAACTGGCCTTGTGCCTAACTCCTGGAGAGGAGTAAATCAATACTCGAAAAAAGAAAATGAAATAGATGGTGTTGGAGTTGCCATTGTAGATATGTGAATTTTTTAGCTCGAGAAACGGACACCTGCATGCTCCTTACTATTTACGAGTAACCCTAACCTCCCGACAAGGGTAGATGTCGACATTATGTCGTCTTTTAATGTAACCAAAACAGTCAACGCTCTCTATAAATGGAGCGCTCTGGGTGAGAGAACAAACATTAAAATGGCTTCGTTCTAGCGGAATTTTGTTTTAACCTTGTATTATTTTATTTACCTCCTCTTCAGGAGGTTAGACACAAGGTCAGGTGTGTGGGTTTTGATGAAAGTGTTTCTGTGGAACGAACTGGATTCGAACTCGGCACACCCAGGTCTTCAATCCACGTCGTTACCCACTTAGCCACAGTGCAACATCACTTATTACTCACTTGGAATTCTTTCCCAGTGAATTATCGCTGATAAAAATCTTTGGATTCTGAGTGACAGCAAGTCTCCCAGTTCCATTCCGTTACTATTATTGTAACTCATTTGGTGTTCTTGCACCGTTATCACTGATTTCTCGCTTACAACGACCGGTGTGTTTTTTCGTTTTTTTCTGGAATCTGACCGACAATCAGCCTCCTTAATATTCCGGTACTCTCCGTTATATTCCCATTCAAGATCCTTTCTCATCCTTTCAGCCGTCACTTTCTGTGGTACATACCGATATTGTTGCTCTCTCTCTCCCTCTCTCTCTCTCTCTACCGCGCTCTCTCCCTTTCTGTCGCTCTCTACCTCCCTGTGTGTCTCTCTCTCTTTGTAGTCCCTCTCTCTCTCTCTCTCTCATTGTGTGTGTCTCTCTCTCATTGTCGCTCTCTCTCTCTCTCCTTATTTCTCTCTCTCATTGTCGCCCTCACTCTCTTTTATTGTGGCGCTCTCTCTCTCATTCTGTCTGTCTGTCTCTCTCTCTTTCTTTTATTGTGGCGCCTTCGCTTGCTCTTTTTCTCTCTTATGGTATCTCTCTCTTTCTTTCCCATTGTGGTTCTCTCTCTCTTTCACTCTCTCTCTTTCACTCTCTCTCTTTCACTCTCTCTCTCTCTCTTTCACTCTCTCTCTCTCTCTTTCAGTCTCTCTCTCTCGTTCATTGTCTCTCTCTCTCTCTCTCTCTCTCTGTCTTTGGCTATTAGCTTGCTAAGTATCGAGCTTGAGGTTTCGATCCTCAGAAGGAACTATTAATTGATACCTCAATTTAATTAAGCATTTTTTTATACTAATGGGTCACCACTTATCAAGGCCCGGGGGCCACTCGAGGATTTTCAGTTGGATGATGAACGACATTATGAGAGGATTTTAAACAATGGTTGGAATAGACAGAATTTGATTAACAAGTCTTTGTGAACATTAGACATGAAACCGAACATGTTGTCGTCAGATGGGAAGTTCGAGGAAAGAAACATTATTCATGGAAGTTCCGTAGGTAAGGAAAACGGAGAAAGCAAAGTGCTTTGGTTGTAGATAGACGGCGTTTTTGCTGTGAATTTTATTTTTGGTATTATTTTACATGACGTAGGTTGTGACTGCGCTAATTTTTATATGGAGTTCACTTTAGTGTGAAAAGTTTAGTCAAAATTCTGTAAATAAAAATTACGAAAATTTCGGATCCACCAGCTACGAATTAATTTTTTAAATGGACGCATTTTCAGTTCTTTCCTTTAATTTAAGCCAGAAATTACTTTTGATTCTACAGTTTATAAGTTCAAAAGTTACTTTCGATTTGGGAAGGGTCACGATGAAATACATTTCAGCCATTTTTTTGAATTAATTAATAGTTGGCTGATCCTTCATAAGTCATGTTAAGGCCTATGAACTGTCGAATTGAACGTGGTTTCGATCTTGAATGAAAGTGTAAATGCAAACGTCGAATGTTAGGGTTGTTTTGTGCTCCCATGCGCACATATAGCAAAGATTCAAATTTGTTTTGTTCTCTTTTCTTTCCTCCTTTGTTTCCTTCCTTACCTTCTCCCTTTCTTTTCCCTCCCCCTTTTTCTTTTCCCTCACCCCTTTTTCTTTTCCCTTCTTCCTTTCTTTTCCCTTCCCCCTTTTTCTTTTTCCTTCCCCCCTTTCCTTTTCCCTTCCCCCTTTCCTTTTCCCTTCCCCTTCTTTTATTTACTCTTCCCCCTTTTCTTTACTCTTCCCCCTTTTCTTTACTCTTCCCCGTTTTCTTTACTCTTCCCCCTTTTCTTTACTCTTCCCCCTTTTCTTTACTCTTCCCCCTTTTCTTTACTCTTTCCCCTTTTCTTTACTCTTTCCCCTTTTCTTTACTCTCCCCCTTTTTCTTTACTCTCCCCCTTTTTCTTTACTCTCCCCCTTTTTCTTTTCCCTTCCCCCTTTTTCTTTTCCCTTCCCCTTTTTCTTTCTCCTTCCCCTTTTTCTTTCCCCTTCCCCCTTTTTCTTTCCCCTTCCCCCTTTTTCTTTTCCCTTCCCCCTTTCCTTTTCCCTTCCTCCTTTTCTTTACTCTTCCCCCTTTTCTTTACTCTTCCCCCTTTTCTTTACTCTTCCCCCTTTTCTTTACTCTTCCCCCTTTTCTTTACTCTACCCCTTTTTCTTTACTCTACCCACTTTTCTTTTCCCTTCCTACTTTTTCTTTTCCCTTCCCCCTTTTCTTTTCCCTTCCCCTTTTTTCTTTACTCTTCCCCCTTTTTCTTTACTCTGCCTCCTTTTCTTTTTCCTTCCACCCTTTCCCATTTTCTCTTCCCTTTCTCATTTTCTTGCCCTCTTTTTTATTTTCGCTTTCTTTTTCGTTTTTTTTTCTAAAGTAAATTTCCCATATTTCTTGCAAAACAAAAATTCACCCGAACCGTAAACGTCATCACATTTCTTTACATCATTTTAGCGTAGTTGAATTTTATTTTTCAAATAATATTAAAATAATAACCTGACACGATTATTCTAAGAAAAAAAAGCACCCCGCACTCACAGACCCCCCCACCCCCACCCTAACCCCCTAAAAACGAAAACAAACCTCTAAACATTAATCTGCGAATGATAAAATAATGTCCATATTGAATTTATTTTCTTAAAAAAGCGCACAATAATAAAACAAAAACAGGGCCCGAAACCCCGAATGTCTGTTCATGCAGCAAAAATGTCGGTTTATTGCGAAAAACATAACAAATAGGTTTTTTCGATTTCTTTAAACGGTTATTATTGAATGTCGACAGAAACCGATGCCTTCTAGGTGTATAAAGGGTTTAGAAGACTAAGCCAAAGGTATATAATTTAATTTTTGGCTTATGGATGTCGATATTATTTTTGTATTTTAAAGTGGGTTTGTGAGAAAAGCAAGGATTTCACCTGAGGGCCATTCTGTTGCCTTTTTATATTCGGATTTTTGTTTTGCTTCCTCTCGGATTGGCATATAAACAATTTCAACAGATTTTCCAATTTAGAGACAGACAGACAGACAGATTTTTTTCTCCCTCTCTCTCTCTCCCTCTCTCTCTCTCTCCCTCTCTCTCTCTCTCTCTCTGTATGCAATATTCAACACACAGTCACAGTGACTCCCTTCCTGCATGGCATGGTTTATATGGCCCAATAAGCTTAGTAAGTTTACGTTTCATTTAACACACAACTCTACACATAGGTGTAGGGGAGTTTGAATTACCTACTAGACACCATCCTCGAGTTATTCAGCCTTTCTGTTCAAGGGTTTGTCAGGACAACCTGACATGAGGATACTTCACCCTACAATTAAACGCTGACCAAATATTCAAAATAACATAGTATTCGAAGCCCAAATAAGATTTCCTCAACAGAGCTATACACTGGCTCGTACAAGGAATGGAGCACCTTCTCCAAGTGATGTTACTTCAAGTAACAGCATTTAGCTGGATACTCCACCAGACCAGATGAATTCTTGTGCAAGAATCCGGTAAGACCAAGAGACCCAAATAAATATATAGTATAACTTCGTTTCCTAGTCATTTGAATAGAGGAAAATAATGTTCACTCCTTTACTAACTCAATGTTTGAGAGGTAGGGAAGAATCTTGCTTGAATACTCGGACATCTATGTATTTCATATAGAAATCAAGTGTTAGCCCCTAAAAGGGACCCCTTGATTTCTGAGAACTTACTGAAGTAAAATGAAAACAACGTACTTTAATATTGTGTGTGTGTGAAAACGACAAACGGGAAAAAATAAATTTTAAATACTGGAAAAACTCACCAAAGAAAACGAGAGATTTTACCGGTTTCGTTCGGATCAACGTTGATTGTTCGTTGATCCGAACGAAACCGGTAAAACTTCTCGTTTTGTTTGATGATATTTTCCAGTATTTAAAATTTGTTTTTTCCGTTTGTCTTTTTTCACTCATCTTGTCTTTCACGGCATTTAATTTTTATGATATATCGTGCATTTTACCCTCCATATATATATATATATATATATATATGGTGTACACCCTTCGTAAAACATGACGCTTCGCTAGTGTTCGCACTAATATTTATATAAAATCATAAATTCCATCAGTAATTTAATTTTTCATATAAAAATTATTACTATTTCTGATGACATATACAAAAAGAGTACACTAATCCTTGACGTCGTTTAGAGTGAAGGATTTCTTTCCCAATTAATTTCAGACAGCGGGGGCTGTCTGACTTGCTATATGCTTTCTCACTTCCACTCAACGTTATTTTACTTGCAATTCGTTTTCATGAAGGGATGAATGTACATATATTTCTATATATAAATATACAAATAAATTAACATTGTTTTTTATCATAGTGTGACGAGTGAATTGGGGTGTGGATGTGTGTGTGTGTGTGTGAAAAATTAGGTGATCATCAAGAAACAGATTATATAGAATAGAACTGTCATGGAGCCGAATTATTGGAAATGGTGATAACTTTACGTGTGTTTTTGTGTTAATATTTGGACATAGTCTGTTCTTCACCTTTCACTTTATTCCATCCACCGTTTGGACTATAGAACAAAAATGGAACGTCTGAACTTTGTATTGATGCAGCTGTCTTGAACGACTACGGACTAAATAGAACCGAACGTGCAAAATAACCAATGGTCAAGACCAAGATGTTGACGTGAATATCCTACCAGTGGCAGTCGGGGCAACTTGATTGGTCAAACAACACCTGAAAAAAGATCCCTTGAATCAATACCTGGTAAAGCAAGCTTCTGTGAAATTCAAATAGCTCTAAAAGGTACAACATTAATCTTGAAAAGAGCACACACAAATATAACCCATAGAAAAGAAATGAAGAAATTGACTAGAAAAAAGTGAAGGTTGACATAGATCTATTTTGGAATCCTCACATTAACGCAAAAAATCAACCGTGTCGATTATAAATTAACAAGTTTAGATCAAGGTTTCTGAGAAGAAAAAAATATTCATACACCAAAGGGGGCGATGAGGGGGCACCTCATTCATTCTCATGTCTTCATGGTAAAATAGACACACAACCAACGAAATTCCCAACTTAAATGATTTCATTTTTTTAAATAATTTACGACGTCAAAGGTAACTTCTAAAATGAGTAACGATTGTTTGAGCCAGGATCAAATTGTCGAATGTGTTTCTATCGTGGCTCAAAAGACGAAAAATCCGTTTCGACTGAGGCAATTTTTAAATTTCCTCCGAATACACAATGCTCTTTTTCCCCAAAGTAAAAACCGACCTTGTGTCTGACGTGGTTCTTGTAGGGAGGCAAGTAAATAGGACATGTGAAAAATAAAAGTTTAACAAACTTTATATATATATATATATATATAAAATATGAAACTAAAAGTATACTTTTTAAAGGATAGAACCTATAGTGAAATGCTTTAAGCTCAATATACGAGATAGAGCAATTATAAAGATACATTTAGGAAGAGAGATAAAGATGTACGAATGACAAATCTATTTCAACTTCGATAGTTCAATGTAAGGTGTACTCGATAAAAAACATGTTTATTTTTCTTTCCTTAAGCCAAGGCTTTTCAAAGATTAAAATCTTATCAGAGGAATTACATAGATGGATAAGTTGGCAGTGGAAAAAACAAAATTCAAAATTTGAAAAAATATCAAGTAATGGAGAATACGAGTATACGTGTAAAAAGAAAAAAAAATCGAGTCTGTCCAGTTGGTGAATGTCCGTTGATAAAGTGTCTTCTATCTTTAAATCTCCATTCACCGGACAGACTCCATATTTTTTACACGCATACTCTTACTTGCCATTACTTTATATATTTTTGAATGTTGGGTTTTCCACTGCCAAGTTATCCATCTATGTAATTCCTCTGATGATAAGATGTTAATCTTAGAAAAGCCTTGGCTTAAGGAAAGAAAAATAAACATGTTTTTATTAAGTACACCTTGCATTGAACAATTGAAGTTGAAATAGAGTTGTCATTCGTACATCTGTATCTCTCTTCCTTCATTTATCTTATATATATATATATGAGAGAGAGAGAGAGAGACAGAGAGTGGACGACAGCAGAATTCTCCATTATTAAAAAAAAATACAAAATAAGCGCGTAATATTTATTTATATATGTATTACAGAAGATCAGAACATCATTGGTACCGTCGATTTCAAATACTAACAAAGACCTAAAATAGGCCTCTTTACCGGATTCTTTTCCGCCTCTGTTTATGTCTCTCCTCGGAATATGTATATATATAGAGAGAATAATTTTATAACTTGACCTTAAAAATAAAGGTCCTCAAATGTTGACCGACTTAATTTAAATGATTACTGACTTTATTTTGTTTTAAATATTTTTTTATTTTTTGTTTTCTAAATAAAACTAAAAAAAAACGTTCACGATAAAATGTGACTAAAAAAGATAGAGGCGTTGTTAAGCCTAACAATTTAAATTCAAAACGTTTATTTTTAAAGAGGTTGTTAACATGATTCTATTTTTTTCTGGTGTGACCTAATATTGTCATAATAATTCACGTTGCAATCTCAGTGCGCTTCGGGTGTTAAAATACCCTGTTGCCTTCTTCAAGTGTCAGTCGTTTTTTGTGGGAGATTCTGGCCAATTTTAAAAGCTTCCTGTTTTGCAAGTGTTGTTCTTTCATGTTTGCATTGTCTGTATCGCGCTGTATTGATAAGCCTAACCAAAAATTGGTCTTAAAAATAACGGTACTGGTACAGCATTTGAACCAGAAAAAAAACAGCTTTTTGTTCGGCTTTTTCTGACTGCTTACAATCAGGAGACGAGAAAAGCAGACGACAAATTAAATTGTAATTTATTAAATCGTAAATTGGTGATTCTCAAGAATTTCCTACAGAGAAAAGAAAGGGATGAAAAAAAACAACAAAAAAACAAATAGTTAACAAATAACTATTACCAAAGGCAATAAAAGTGGATTAGGGTTAAAAAAAAAAAAAATTTAAAACGATAAAGTTTTTGTCTGGTTCAAAAGCTGAACCAGTACTGTAAAACGGTAAAAAAAGTTGTTGTTTTTTTATTTATTTAAATTTCTCATAAAAAAAATATATATATAAAAGTTGTTTCATTAATTTTATAAATAATTTTTCATAAAATAAACATACGGTGAGTGTTTTTCTTGCTTTAAATGTTGTTTTATATTCGATGCTTTCACAGATTAGGACCCACGCTAACTTTTACCCCGTCGTTAAGATCAGGGTGGGGGTTAGGTTTAACGTTAGAGTTAAGGTCAAAGTTGGTCCTAATCTGTAAAAGTACCCATTCTTTTTCTGTTGGAACGTCGCTGGTTAGTATTCATTCGGCTTTTCCGTAATTTTGCATCGGCAAAATTCGGTTTTGTCTGGTTCAAAAGCTGTACCAGTACCGAAATAATAATCGCTTAAATGTCAAGCTTTCAGGATATCATCAAAGTGTATCAATTCGCTATCAGAGTCCATCCTCCCAGGTATTGCCATCTCCGAAAGGAGGAGGTAAAGGATGTATTGCATTTAATCTCCTGGTTTAGTAAAGTGGGGGGGTCGGTTATTGTGGGTTAATACTGGCGCCCCAAGGATGAGGGCGCCAGTGTAACTAGCCAGACTATTTTTGCATCTGGATCAATGCCTCCTTTTTTTCTTTATTTTGAAACTGGATCTACACCATAAGCTGACCTTGTGTCTAACCTTGCCGCTGGGTAAGGAGGTAAACAAATCCTCTAAAGCAGGGGTTCCCATTCTTATTTTGTTTGTGGATCTCCTGGGAGTTATTTTATCATGTGGACCTCATTTCTACATATATAGCGGTTTTTAATCAAATATTTGTTTCTAGGCTAGAAAAATTTAACAATCAATCAATTTCGTTATATCCATAACATAAAATCCAAATACAGATCTTGAAAATGTCGGTACTTCTCCAGATTAGGACCCCGGTTGACACTGACCCTAACTCTAACGATACCAAGTCGATTTTAGCTTGGTTTTTAATCTGGAGAAGCACAAAAAATTCCAATAAACACACGTACATCTAGTAAGCATAAAAAAATTAATAAAGATTTTCATGGGCCTTCTTAAAGCTTATGTGGACCCAAGGAGGTCCATGTGGACCCCGGTTGGGAATCTCTGTCGCGAATGACAACAACAAAAATATAAATATTAAAAAATAAAAATAAAATTTAAAAAACAACGGAAAAATAATATAATGTAGATTTTTTTTTCTGCACAAAATAATTCAATAGTTGGGTTGTTTTTGTTTTTTAGGGTTTAAGTTTAGTTTTTGCTTGTCATAAAAACATGACACATTTGTCTGTCAGAATTCGTTAGTTTTTCTTTAATCTGACGTTTTCGCAATAAAATTAAATACAGAAAAAAAAAAGTGAAATTCACTTTTAGCTCAAGAATTTGTTTCTTTAATTGTTGGGTGTGTTTTAGAAATTCTTTATTATTGTGATTTCACTTGTGTCGTGTAAGTCGCTACAACTGCACAATAATCGCAGGCACTTACGCGCGCGCACACACAAACACACAGAACACGCGACACACACGCATGTTTGCATGTGCTTGTGAAACAGTGATAGACCCATGAGAAGATGGGCCACATATGCATACGTTTTCTTTAAAGTGTCATTAATAATAATAATAATAATAATAATAATATAAAATATTTTAATCTCTCTCTCTCTCTCTCTCTCTCTCTCTCTCTCTCTCTCTCTCTCTCTCTCTCTCTCTCTCTCTCTCTCTCATTTACGTCATTCGTTTTCTCCCACTACTTTATCATTCGCCTTTTTGTGACGTCATCCACTGTGCACGGATACAAACAAGCAAGGTTCGTCGAGTTTCATAATCTATATACTACTAAAACTCCGGATCTTGGTTGCCTGTTTTCGTGCACACTGGATGACATCGCAATGTGATTACATCATCCACAAAAACAGGTTGAAAACATTGGATACATGATCAAAAACAGGAGCCTGCTTTAATTCAGTATAATAAGGTTAAAAATGTAATTTTTTTTTTTCAAATTCACCAAAAATAGACTAATTTGTATTTCTATAATCTTTTCGGTATTAGAAGTGTTAAGAGATAATCTTTCTTTAAAACAATTGCTAACTCGAAGTTGATGTTGAAGGCAACCGTTTTTTTGTGGGGTTAGTTTGTTTTTTTTCACGACACCCCCTAACTAATCAATGCTTGCAAAAAGATTAAAGTGTTTGGTACATGTTTAAATTAATGATTTTTCAAAGATAATTCCTTATAGTTTAATATGTCATTTTGTTTTCTGAAAAAAAAAAAAGATCACCTTCTAGTCAAATGGACCCCTTACTTTTGGAAATTTAAACATGGTAACAAATAAAATATTGCTCGTTGAGAAAATGTTTTTTTGCTTTAATTGTTCGCTTAATTTATTACTGATACGGTAATAAAAACAATGTTAAACAAAACATGTGTCTTAATGTTCTAACAAATGTTCGCAAAATTGACAACTCAAAATGTTTTATTATCGAAACTTGAGTTCAACTGTGAGCTTCAGTACTTAAAAAAAAGGCAAACCGATAAATAAAATGACTGAAGTTGTTACCAAATTCAGATTTCGGAAAACTTCGTTTTTAATCCTTCAAATCTCGGTCCATTTTTACATACAATATCAGATCCGTTCTACGAATGCGCAGAAGTGATACAAAAAAGAGTTATCGTTCTTGGCTATTTCGTTCATATAAAATTGGGACAATCAGAAACCGTTTTTTTATGTTTGGATTAATACACGTTATGAACTTTCATAGTTCTGAAAAAGGGGCGTGGCTTAGTGATGACTTTAAAAAAAAAAACAATAGCTGTCAATGGCTGCCAAGCAGACGAAATTTGATCATCCCTAGAGAGTGCCAGAAGTGGTGAAGTAACAAAAGGTTGTAATCCATAAAAAAGGGAACATAAACGACCCGTGACTCTGGGTCACGAGTCGTCTATGTTCACAGTGACTATATATATATATATATATATATATATGAGAGAGAGAGAGAGATAATAAGGGGTAAGGGCGCTGGACTTGAGTCACTGGGTCCCGGTTTCGAATCTCGCTAGATTCAGCCATACGCCTGAGCTGTAGACAGCGAAACAACGTTCTATGGATAATTATATATGTAAGATAGATACGTTCTGATAAATGCCACATCGACGGACCTTCGGCTTGTGTGAAAACTAAAACAATTATTAATAAATAAATAAAATCACTCAAATTTACACCTGCACAAGAGTGTGCTGGGGCGTCGGGCTGATTTGTTGTAATAATAATTAAAGCTATCGTTCATAGAGAAAAAAAAGGATCATATTTCTGCCTATTTACTTCTAATAAATATTTTTTGTTTTTACATATATAAGCAAAATTGTAATCCTGCTAAATCCATGGGTCCTTTCATTTCTTTGAAGCGGACGACAACATAAAATCGCGCGTATCGCCCCCCCCCTCCTCCTCAAGTCTCGTTTTTTTGTCTTTTTCTAACATTTTCTTTGCTTTCCTTTCTCTTCTTATGGTCACCCTCGGGCATGACATATGGGAATGGCAAGAAGGCGACGCCGGAAACATGTATAGACCTGTTACTTATATTACGACCGTCGTTTGTATCGGCGCACAACATTTTTTAATGACATTAAACAAAGACATCATTCTGTAATATGTATGCATTCTATAATAATAAAAGTATGAGACAACTTCACGCGCGTGTGTGTGTGTTTCTCGCGTCAACGTAACTTCGATGATAACACATTGAATTATTATTGTTTTTATCCATATTAATCGAATATTTATTCAAATAAAGAATACAATAGTGTAAAATAAAAAGAACATTTTAAAATTCTATTCAAGAAAACATAATTTAGTTACGTAAAATTCCACCAGAATGCATTTCGGTTTCTTATCTCTAATTAAGAAGAATAATGATTCTCCAGTCTTCACTCGCGCACCAGACCGACAGCACGCTGTTAGTCCCCCGTCTCTGCATTCGCTACGTAAATCTTCACTCTCCCTAACGTTTTGGAAGCTATTTCGATCCGATAATTTTAAGGGTAGATTACAATTTGGTTATATTAATCATTTAACGACCAAACGATTTTGAAAATTTGAAAAAAAAATGAATAAATAAGTTAAATGAAGAGAACAAGTTTGATGTTAACGGTTTTTTTTTCTGGGTTTAATTTGATGGGAGATGAAATATTCATTGAGAAAGCCTTTTGAAAACGTATCTTGAATTAATTATTTATCAAGAGAAAATGTGTGTTTTCAAATAGACAGAAACAATTGTATGAATAAAGACGTTTTTTTTTAAAAATACGAAACATTTATTAAATTATTTCATTTTATATATATGTGTATATATTTTCCTGTATTTTGAAGATGCAGGATTTTACTTATTATTCACAATTTTCGAACTCGGCTTCTCAACTTCCCAGGCAATTTAAATAGCCAGAGTGCTCACTTCTCGATCGCTGGCTTATCTAATCCCACTTTCCCGACCTTGTGTCACATCTTACCTTGTGGGAGGTAGATAAATAACTTCTCAACTTCGTGTTTGCTATCACGTTAAGTAGCATTAAAGTAGTTTATGGAATTAATTTTACTTGTCGGGAGACTTGTATTCTTCTAGTGTGTGTGTGTGTGTGTATATAATATATATATATATATATATATATATATATATAATTACAACAAAGCACCTAAACAACGTTAATGTCATCTGATGAATCACTCACAGTGCGAAACCAGTGCACATTTCCGCAGCCTCGTAACTCTCGCTTCCCTTATTTTGTCCTTTAGTCCTCACATTTCATGAGCTATGTTTCTGACAAAGGGGTAAGAATTGCTGTTTTCGTGATCGGAATCTATCCGTTTAACACTTATTTTTGGCTAGTTTTGTACATTGAAGTATTATCTTTTAGTTACTTACATCAAGTGGCTTTATGCCTTGTCTGGAGCGACTTCCATGTCACAAAAATAGAAAACATTTGCTTTATTCATTTGTATGTGTGAAAGGTTAGAGAAAATAAATCGAAATATATCCAGGTTTACAATTTTATTAATATAAAGATATAAAGAATTTAACTTGCTTAAAATATGAATTTATGATGAAGATGCATTCAAAAGTTCAACACCAGCGGTGTAAACTCGATGGGAAACAATTGAATGAAAAAAAATTCTTTCTGCCTAGAATATTTTTTTATTCTTTCTTTTTTTCTTTTAAATAATTAAAATATTGTATCATTTTTTACCATTTAAATGTTTTTAATTTAAAATGGATATTTACTGCATAGACAAAGATGGCTGTTACTGTATAAAATCTTCTATTGGTTAATAAGAAACAATAGGAGTACTTATTTCTGTAGTAGAATAAATGCTTCCACTTTATATTGATATCACTAGGAAGAAATTGAATGTCGATCTAGACAAAGTATATATTCGATAAGATTGATTTGAAATAAAAATTGCAAAACAATACTTAATTTATGCTCAATGAACACGTCTATAATGTGTTGGCTGATCTTCTGAAAAGTCCGCCTTACTTTCTCATATATATATATATATATATATATATATATATGTATATATGTTATCGTATACGTTTCGTCCTTTTTAATAATCGGGACTCATCAGCATAGAGATATGACTATTCACTACCGGTCATGCGATTCGAAACCCCGGATTACAAGTCTTTTGCAACTCAAATCCGACGCCTTAACCACACGGTCAATTTTAAATAGCGAATAAACGGTGATAATTGTAACACTTTATCGGCGGCTTGAACGTATAGATCGTTCTACTTTCTTAATGGAAGGAACGATGCATTTAAAGCCAGTGACGTCATGCTGTGTTAATACTACACTTACAGTGTATAGATATACATTGTTTGGAAAATCGATGGTATAACATTGAGATTATATTTTATATATGTGTAGGTCCGGAAACGCTTGGTTCACGAGTTATAAGACATTGAAACAAATACTGATCAAGACTGATTATCACAAACATCCAACATGCACAATGTGCATTATAGTGCACTGCTGTTTCTATATATGGGATCCTGAGCTGGGTGTTGCCACATACTCCAACAAAACAATAAAAAATGTCACCAACAAATATAAAAGCCGTGGGGCTCTGAAGAAAGATCTGTGCATCATGATCAGCAGAGGTTCCTTTAATAACCAACATGGTCGAAATCCTGCAAATGAGGTAACAGAATAAACAGACCAACTCGAAGTAAATACATATGATTAGCACAAACCAAAGACCACAAAGACGAAGATTAGACTAGTAATGGAATGATATTACAAAAGCAACCCCCTACACAAAAAGGCTCCTTTACACGTATAGAACATAATCCCGATATTATGCCATCGATTTTTCAAATACCCGATATTTACACAGGCATGAAATAAGTAAATAAACCCCCTTATTATCATTAATATGGACCTAGGACAGATATTATTGATTATTTTCCCTAGCTGATGAATTAGACAGTCACTCGGTCAACAGTGGAAAGTGGAATCCCGAAGTTTGCAGCGGTGTGATGCAAATAAAGTCCACCTTCATATTCACCTATAAATGGCTCACCTGAAACTCTTATAATTCTAATGCTTCTTTGGTCGGTGTCATATTTGGATAATGATATATGATAGATTAATTTATACTTGAACACACAAAAAATGTCAGTTAATATAAAATATCGATTAATATGGAATATCGATGCTTCAAAATTTTACTGCTGCTTTGTAATGCTTCGAGTACTGGCCGTCGATGAAGGAAGCAGGAACGTTAAACGTGTATGAATTATTTTTCTGGGGTGTCTATTTACTTCTTTAACGTCTCTCTCTCTCTCTCTCTCTCTCTCTCTCTCTCTCTCTCTCTACATATATATATATATAGATATATATATATATATATATAGTACCTAGTTAAATGTCTTCGTTAAAAATAAATATTTATTTTCTACAACTTGTCTAAATGTATTATTTGATATTTTTTGCTTTAAGTGTTTGCTTTAAATGTTGGTTAATGTTTTTTTCTCTCACTTGTAGTTGTAAATCCAGCCTAGTTTTTGATTTTTGGGACGCAGGTAGGTCAACCGACTTGGCGTCGGTACTTTCCGGCGGTTTACGTAAACATTCAGAAAGAACCGACGCCAAGTCGATTTTAGTGTGGGTCCTAATCTTAGAAAGCGCCATATATGTATATGTATATATGGGTGTTTTTATCACAACGTTTGAGCCGATGTAACCTCCGACCTTCTTCAGGTGTACTTTGTCGACCTCAGGAATCTTTCTGTCGAACTCGGGAATCTAGACGGAATTTTGAACGGAACCCTTTATTTAATCCACGGGAGTAGCATGCTCTCGTTTCATCTGCCATGACTGGGAAGAAGTCTTCAGTAATTCGCAATTCTTTGTATCGCCCGCGCTGAGGATTGAACCTTTAATCTTCAGATGACTGTCACTTTGAACTGAATTATACTTAGTACTATATCTACTGTGCCACGGGTCCTTGCGAAGCATAATATATGTATATATGTATATGTATACGTGTGTGTGTGTGTGTGTGTGTATGTATGTATGTATATATATATATATTTATTACTTATTTTCATTTTGTAGTGTTTACTAAGTTTTTCTTAAACCACATTTTTGCGTGATATAAAAAAGCAATTCATTTAGTATAAGTTTTCCATTTTTCATCATTGCATAACCGGAAAAGGGTTGATACGCCATAAAACTGTCCAACCAAACCTTATCTATTCCTGAAATTGGTCAGTGTATTAAAAGTGTAAGTGGTCTTCAGGGAGACAGACAGAGAGAGAGAGAGAGAGAGAGACTCTTGTATGATTTTTATCATGTTTGAGTGATTTAACTGCGACTTACGAGATTCACTGTCGTTGTATTTTTTATTTTATTATTACGACACTGACCAACTCTCGACTGCGGATCCGAAGCGTAGATTTTCGGATAGTTATCGGAGCCATTTCAGTTTCGATCTAACTCCTATGACAGACAACAGTAGATAAATGGAATAATAATAATAATAATAATAATAATAACAATGACGACGATATGTGTGTGTATTATATAGATATTGTAGATAAGTTTGCCATATCCCCTCCCAAATCCTACCCAACCTCTTTAAATATAGACTTTTACTTACTGCGTGTCCTTATGGAAAGATTAAAAAACCAATAAGTTTATAAAAACAATACCTATTAGTCGATTTATCATATCTACCAAGATTTACTGATAGACTTAGTGATCACATACACACATACATACACACATACATACACACACACATACATATAAGTGCATGATATGCCAGTATAAGCTTATCTTTTTGATTAATAGTCTTTTTTAATGAATTAAGTCCATTTTTTTTTATAAAACCTGGTACTCTACAACCGACTCTAGTTGTGGATGTATAAACGAAATCTTATCTCTGTGTGTGTATTAAAATACATGTGCAGACTCTTTATATATGAAGTCGGCTTCATCATCATATTTAGTTTAACGTCTATTTTACATGCTGGTGTGCTTTGGACAGCTTTACAATTTGGTGCTACAGATCAGGCTGTCTGGAGATACTGTCTTCCTGACCAAAAATGCACCAAACATTGATGTTATTGGGGGTTTTTTTTCATTCGTTTTGCAAAACTCAATCAAGTTCTGCAAAACTATAACCAAAAACAACAATTTTCGCTACAAAACAACCAAATCAAACACCATGAATAAATACTTAAACATATAATGAACTTGAAACATTAAAACCTTTACCAAAATAACCAGATTCGGCATTAAATAACCCGAAATGGGTTGATATGCCACAAAACAACTAAACCAAACACCAAAAATGATATTAAATTACATAAATATTAAAAACTAATGTTTCGGCATTAAATGACCCATAAGAGGTTGATATGTCATAAAACAAAATAAACCAAACCAAACAGCTTTAATAAATTGACTTCCAAACTAACAATCGCTGTCCAGGTCCTTATTTATCCCTCTTTCTCTCAAGTTCACTTTTATCACTTTCATCCTTGGCCTTCTTCTGTGAACTGAACCTGCTACCTTAACTGTTCTACATCTACTAACCCAAGAACTCGCATCCATTCTTTCAATGTGGCCAAACCAAAAACGTATACTGTTCTGCAAACATCTATCTCCCTACACTTTATTTATCTACCTCCCACAAGGTAAGATGTGACACAAGGTCGGGAAAGTGGGATTAGATAAGGCAGCGCTCGAGAGGTGAGCATTCTGGCCATTTAAAAATTGCCTGGGCAGCCCCGTTGGCATTCCCCGGTAGCGGCGCCTCAGGCAGTAAGCAATAAACTTACTCCTCCCCAAAGAGGGGAGGCGAAGCCTAGGAGGGTGGACCTCCTAGAACTGCACAGGACAGACCCATTGACTGGCGTAAATCAAGCCCCGAAGGCCAAGACAATACCAGTCTATCGGGTGCAGTATCCACCGGAACAGATACTACACTAGGATCTTGTCCAGATTTGATCTTCCTCAAAGGTCATCAGTCTTTAAGACTCACATTACGCATCCATCGTATCATTCTCATATCACTTCTCTCCATGCAACGCATGTCTTAATCCCTCATGGACTAGGTTTCACTTCTATACATCATCACACTGTGTACACAATGGAAAAAACTGATAAAATATCAAACGTCTGTAAAGATTCGAGCTATATACGTAATCCATTTTATATTTGCTTATTTTATCTCCAATGAACAAATATATATAAACATGTATTTATAGAGAGAGATAGATAAAATGCGTTTTGGGAGAAAAAAAAATCACCAGAGAACATAATGTATTTAGTATATACTTACTATACAATGATTTGAATAAGCATGAATACTAGTGGTATCACGAAGCCACATGAAAAATGATGACGTGTGCAGGCTTGATAGGCTGGAAGCACAATTATTAGTTGATACTTGGTGTGGCTCATAGCCCATCTTACGTTGCTACACTGTTGATCGAAGAGCAACATGCTTCAGCAAGGTTGTGAGTGATTGAGCAGCTCTTTTGAGAGTAGCACTGATCTATACAGCAAGACTTGTAAAAGTAATTCCAGGTTGGTGAGCCATGTTTGTGCCCACAATCGGCATGTGCCATCTTGTAGGGATGGCCTTCTTCAGTAAAAATTTTGCAATCAGCACATATATATACACAAGCAAAAAAAGTACCCGTCACCCGGTAGCTATTAATTTAGCCGTAAGTATTCTTTATACATGTATACCTTATATTAAAAACCCTTAATATAAATCTATTTAAAATCTACTTAAAAAAATAAGTTTTCATTTATATTATCTCCCTTTAAAATTAATGAACATAATATTTTAAATGCTTGGTAATTTGTTTCATTTTTATTATTTAATCACTTTAATTATTTATGGTTAATGTCATCTAAATTATCGTATGTGCGCACACCCACCCACACACACACACACACACACACACACACACTCATATATATATATATATATATATATATATATATAGGAAAATAGGATAAAAGATTACAAATGAATAACATAAAACATTAATTTATTATAAACTGTTTAAAAAAGTAAGTTATGTAAATACGTTATGGGTGTTTGCTCCCTACTATACATACAGTATTTTAAAAAAACTATCATGGATTTAAATAACAATGAGCCGTTTTGAAATGAAAACGACTTTGAAATTTATTCATTTAGATATATGTTAGGAGAAATAACGGTTTCCACTTAGCATAAGACATCATGCTTCATAATTAGAATAGAGTTCACTCAGTCTACAATTTCTCTTATTATCATAGCGTAGAGGTAAAAATGCCTGCCTGCTGATTAGTTTAAAGTGATCTGGGCGTCGGTTTTAAATTTCAACACAAACACATCTGCCAGGTCTAGGCACACTAAAGAGGTGTGATATGGTGAAACAGCTATCTTTGAATGATATATTAATAAGCTATTAACGAGCTTAGCTAATATAATAGTAAAAAGGTTCATGTCCATGTACACATGTGCATGTATGTGCATACAATCCATGACAACTCATATTTGACATCGCTACATATCAGACCTTGTATGGAGTACTGTTGTCATATTTGGGCTAATGAATCTCTGTTCTCTTTGAGGGTTCTTGATGAGGCCAAGAAGCGTATCTGTAATTTGGTTTGCCCCACCATTTCTTTTTCTCTGGTACGTGATGTTGCTAGTCTCAGTCTTGTCTATAAGTACTATTATGGCATGTGTTCTTCATAATTTCCGATCTATTTGCTGCTTCCTTTGTTCCAGCTTGTGTGACTCGTTGGTCTAGTTGTCTTCATCAATTCTCTGTTCTGATACTTCATTATGATACAGCTTCCTATTCCAGTAGCTTCTTTCCAAGAACTACAGGCTGATAGAACTGCCTTCCTGCTGATTGTTGTCTTCCTACCTATAGCCTTGGTCTTTTCAAGACTTAAGCTCAATAGGCATCTCTTGTCTTTCCGATAATCATCTTTCATTCCTTTTAGTTACTTTCATCAAGTGGCTTCATACTTTGAAGCAACTTCCATGAAAAAAAAATTAGTTTTTTTAAGTGCATGTGTGCTTAATTTAAAATTCATAGCTCTGTAGAAACAAATTAAGAGTTAAAACCAAATATATATAAACTCTGCATGGTCCCTCTATGATCACCGCTACTTGACCTTGTGGCTAAAATCAAAGTGTAATATCTGTTCTGATGGATACTGCACCCCATAGACTGGTATTGTCTTGGCCTTCGGGGCTTGATTTATGCCGGTCTATGGGTCTGTTCTGTGCAGTTCTAGGAGGTCCACCCTCCCAGGCTTCGCCTTCCCTCTTTGGGGAGGAGTAAGTTTATTGCTTACTGCTTGAGGCGCCCCTACTGGGGAATGCCGACGGGGCTGCCCAGGCAATTTTTAATGGCCAGAGTGCTCACCTCTCGGGCGCTTGCTTTTGAAACCCTACTTTCCCGACCCGACCTTGGGTCACATCTTACTTGTGGGAGTAAGATAAAAACTGGCCTTGTGCCTAACTCCTGGAGAGGAGTAAATCAATACTTGAATGTCATTTTTGAGAAAAAAACTAATGACTGAACTTTGAGATATGTGTGAAAAAATGCAATTTTTTCTATGGGGTTACCAATACTTGTTCTATGTAAATCTCTATACTACTCAAAAACTGTGGATCCTGTTTGTTTGTCTCCGTGCACTCTTGATTATATCTTAAAAAGGTCACATCATAAAGGATGACGTCATCCCTTAAAACAGATGTCGAATAACTGAACATTATTCACTATTTAAAATTTCAGTGAGCTGCATTTTTATGTTTGCAATTTTAAAACTCATACCATTTTCGTTTATATAAAACACAATATTGTATTTTGGCAAATTGAAGTTTGTGTTTTTTATCATATCTATATGTACAAATTTTATATACATATAAAGAAATACATATAAAAAACGAAACAACAATGTTACCTATATCTGAAATGCTTTGAATATTGATTAAAAACAAACACCTGTTTTGAAGAAAAATTTGAACAAAAAACCTTTTGTATGAACGATTAATTAAACAGGTGTTTCTTAAAATAAAAATAAAATAAAAACTTTAAACATTTTTTTTTAATTATCGACTTTATTCATGCTGAAACATTTTTTTTTAATTTCATGGAATGAAAACCAAGAGAAAATATTACAACTGTTTAAGAATTTATGAAAAAATTCTCATAACTGAGTTTTAATAATTTATATTTGAAAATTAAAAAAAGAAAAAAAAACTAATAAATTTGAAGTTTATTCATGAAACAATAAGCCTTTCTTGAGTTTGCAGTTATTCAATTGTTAAAAAATTTGAAATTAAATGTAAAATTTTACTTATTAAAATATGTCTACTCATATTCAAAAGTATTTTAAACTTATATCTTCCATTATTATACTATAACTAAGTGAATCTTTTCTAAATGTATTTTTCCTATATCCTTTAATAACAAAAAATACATGCTAAAACATTCTTTAGTTCTGGGTTGTGGTTATATTTGAAAATAATTTCCATTTTAATTGTCCTAATTAGTCATATGTAATTCATCAAGTGACTCATCTCTTACTAAAGTTAAGGGAGGAAAAGTCCTGTTTATCACTCTCATCCTCTTTCATTATATACTGTTTGACCTCCCCTTTCTTATTTTATACATGTTTATTACTCTCTCTTTCTCTCTCTCTCTCTCTCTAATTATTAATGGTCAAAGATAATAAAACAAGCTAACAACTCAAGGTAGTAATAATCCGTAGCTGGAGAAGCTAAAGATAGCGAGCAGAAAGAGACTGATTTTGTCCTTTTTTTAATTTAGCTGGTTTTACAAAATTCATTTTTTCCTCATCATCATATTCAGTTTAACGTCAGTTTTACATGCCGGCATGTGTTAAACGGCTTTAAAGAATTGACTTTCAAACTAACCTATCTCTGGCTAGGTTTTTATTCCTCTTTCTCTCAAATCCATTTTCATCACATCCTCCCATGTTTTCCTTGACCTTCTCCTGTGAACTGAACCTGCTACCTTAACTACATCTACTGACCAAAGAACTTTCATCCATTCTTTCAATGTAGACATACCATCGAAGTCTCCTATTCTGCACATATCTCTCTATACTGTCCAGATTTAATCTTCCTCTGAGGTCATCAGAACTAAGTGTGTCTAAGACTCATCGTATCATTCTCATATCATTTTTCTCTATGCAACGCATGTCTTCAATCCTCACTGATTCAAACATATTAAACCGAGCTCAAAGAGTTACTTTTTTTCTAGTATATATTTATATTCTGATGAAACTTTTATTTATATTTGAATGTGTTCAAATGTATATTCTAAAGTGCTGATATATAATTATTTTTATGCTGATATCACCATAAATGATGAAGTATTCACATCTATGGATTCTCGAGTAGAAAAAGGTATAAATGTAAAAATGAATTTGTTCTAAAAAAAGAAATTTGATAAAACATACAAAATACTAAACACTATTTTGTCTATCAATAAATAAATCATTTTTTACATCTGATTTGTATACACCACACATTCAAACATGTATACACACATACACGACAGAAATTGACTAAAAATTTTCGAAAACATTGATTCTTTTTTATGAAAAAAACAAAGTTGAGTGGAACATTAATGCCTAAATACATTTTCTCTGTGTGTAAAGATATTTGAGTGTGTGTGTGGATGTGTGTATAGATATTCGAATGTGTGTGTGTGTGTGTGTGTGTGTGGATGTGTATACATGTTTGTATGTGTGTGTGGATGTGTGTATAAGTATTTGAATGTGTGTGTGTGTGTGTTGGATGTGTGTGTATAGATATTTGAATGTGTGTGTGTGTGTTGGATGTGTGTGTATAGATATTTGAATGTGTGTGTGTGTTGGATGTGTGTGTATAGATATTTGAATGTGTGTGTGTGTTGGATGTGTGTGTATAGATATTTGAATGTGTGTGTGTGTTGGATGTGTGTGTATAGATATTTGAATGTGTGTGTGTGTTGGATGTGTGTGTATAGATATTTGAATGTGTGTGTGTGTTGGATGTGTGTGTATAGATATTTGAATGTGTGTGTGTGTTGGATGTGTGTGTATAGATATTTGAATGTGTGTGTGTGTTGGATGTGTGTGTATAGATATTTGAATGTGTGTGTGTGTTGGATGTGTGTGTATAGATATTTGAATGTGTGTGTGTGTGGATGTGTGTGTATAGATATTTGAATGTGTGTGTGTGTGGATGTGTGTATAGATATTTGAATGTGTGTGTATAGATATTTGAATGTGTGTGTGTGTGGATGTGTGTATAGATATTTGAATGTGTGTGTGTGTGTGGATGTGTGTATATATATTTGAATGTGTGTGTATAGATATTTGAATGTGTGTGTGTGTGGATGTGTGTATAGATATTTGAATGTGTGTGTGTGTGGATGTGTGTATAGATATTTGAATGTGTGTGTGTGTGGATGTGTGTATAGATATTTGAATGTGTGTGTGTGTGTGTGGATGTGTGTATAGATATTTGAATGTGTGTGTGTGTGTGGATGTGTGTATAGATATTTGAATGTGTGTGTGTGTGGATGTGTGTATAGATATTTGAGTGTGTGTGTGGATGTGTGTATAGATATTTGAATGTGTGTGGATGTGTGTATAGATATTTGAATGGGTGGATGTGTATACATGTTTGAATGTGTGTGTGGATGTGTGTATAAGTATTTGTGTGTGTGTGTGTGGATGTGTGTATAGATATTTGAATGTATGTGTGTATGTAAACATTTTTTTTAAATATTAAATATTTAAATCATTTAAACTTGCAATATTTAAATAATAAATCAAACATAAAAGATTTACAATTTCCAAATATAGCATGTTATTTATATTTTAAACCAGTTTTTGAATTTATTATTTCCTTAAAAAAATGTTAAAGTTTTTGAATATTTAAAATGATTTCCTATCAAATAAATATACAATTTCAACATAAAGCTTTAATACACCATTATTTTCTTATTAAAAAGATATATTAATTATGTTATAAGATGGAATATGCTGGTTTAAAAGAAAATTGATGAATTGAAAATAAAAGTTGAAAAAAATATTAAAGTTGACCACATTTATTTTCATTTAAAAATATTTCTGCATGAGAAATCGATTGTATTGTTTTTATTATTAGTAGAATAGCCGGTACTTCTATAGGAAAATTTTAAAAATATAGAAACTTATAAAAATGGTACTATAGGGTTTGGGCCGGGTACAGGAGTACACAGGGATCCTCACTCATTACCGCGCTATGCTGGGTGGGTCTTCAGTACTTCTATAGGAGAGGACCCATATCGCCCTGAATATTTCCGATTTACTGAACAAACTGGAAATGGTTGAAGCAGTTTACGCTTTGGAAGCTGAAAAAAATGTAAAAAGCAAACAACAGTAAAGCATACGAATGCAAAACAAAGTTAGTGAGGGTTTTAATTTTTTACCCTCCCCCCAATCCCGAAAAAAAAATTTGAAAAAACTTCCTAAAAATAAAGTTAATTCACTTAATGATTTAAAGTAAATTATTTAATCTATTCTTAACATGGAGAGAGAGGGGGGGGGGGTTAATTGACCTTAACTTTAATTCTGGGAAAAAAATTTAAAAGTTGTTTCATTTAATGTTGATACTAATTGAGTGTTTGACAACGGCTTGCCCATTTCCGTAAATCGCAATCAGGTCGATATGGGTCCTCTCCTATAGAAATACCGAAGACCCATCCGGCGTTATCCGGTAATGAATTAGGGCCCCTATGTACTCTTGCTTTCAGTCCTGAACCCTATAATACCATTTTTATAATGTTATGTAATTTTCAAGTATACTTTTTCTTTGCGTTTTTTTTTTTAAATTTGTTTTTTATCATTTTTATTTAGAAAACACGTTATTCTAACCTGGTATCAATTTTTTTTTATAAGCAATTTTTTCTTTTGTCTATTTAAACTTATCTTAATACAATCCTAAGTTTTCAAAGAACACAATCAGTGAAAGTTTGAAAGAAAAAACTTGTCATTAAGCAAATGAAACTTTGAGTAGTAATTCTGTCACTAATCTTTTTAATCCTAATCCAATGATGGGATTTCGACCATTTAATCCTAATCCAATAGTGGCATTCATTCTTTTTTCTTTCTTTTTAGAAGCCAATTTTGTTAGGATTTCTATTAACTTCCTGTTTCTGTGGAACCACGAAAGGAGAATAGTCATTAACTGATGCTATATTTTACAATCACAGCATCTTGTCACATTTTGATAACAAATAAGAAGTTTTCATGTTTATCTTCATATGACGGGGAGCAAAGTGTAGCATCTGTTCTGATACGACACTTCATCTTCTCTGTCCTCAGTCAGTAAGACAGATCTTTCTAGACTGAGGCAATTTTTACTTTTGTCCCAATCAGAGTGCCCGTTTTGGTGTAGCTGGATTTTCCTCACATTAAAACTCGACCTTGTCTCTCACTCTGCCCCTAGTAGGGATGCAAATAAATAGGGGCCCGTGTCCCGGTATTGTCTGGGCAAAAAGGGGAAACTAAGAAACTCGATTGTTTGCTTGGCAGCAGTGTATGTTGTTCAGGGTGGGGGCTTTGTTTCTAATTTACAATTTATAACTAGATCACAAGTTGTTGAAAATCAAGAAGTAAAGTGACCAACCAATATTTAATTAATGAGATGTACTTTTTGAAAGTCATATGCAAATTGGCTAGACTTACGACTTTGATCACATAGACATGATCAATCTATAATAAACTATTGTTGTTCTGATGTTTGTCTGTTTCGGTATTTTCCATGTTTGTACACCTTAAAATCAAATCGCGTTTTTTGCTGTCGTAGCATCAATTAATTTTTAAGCTAAATCTTTGGGATTTTTCCTTCTCCTAGATTTGCTGCCGTACTTGAATACAAGAGTCTTGTCTACCCTACTATTTCACCGATAGCTAGCGGGAAAGAGGGGGATTCATACCTTTCTCAAAGGTATTAGAAAAACACCATTATTTTTTTCATAAAGTCACTTTCAGTCACTCCAAAATTTTGAACATCTTACATTCCCTAATAGTTACCCATCAAAGTACTGACTAGGCTAAAAATTGCTTAACTTTAGTTAACCAACATGATATAACCATAATATCCATGTTAATTTGTGTTTTGTTTTTTTCACTAGAGAAAAATTAACTTTAATAAGTATTTTTAATTTAATTGAGGTAAGTGTTGTTGGAAGATTTGTAATTGAAAAAAATTTTTTTTTTTTTTAAAAAGGAAAAAAAAGAATTTTAAAACAGATTCTATTAAGATCTTTTAAAAATTCCAAATTGGTGGAAGAACTTAAAATTTTAAAATCCTGATCTTTGAAATAAAATATTAATTCAAAAAAGATTTCAGAAATGGTGGATCTTGGTATTGCAACATACTGAGAAAAAGCTAAATTAATAGAAAACATGTACTGTTCACTTTATGCTTTCATTAACTATGTTGTTTTTCCAAGATGACCTTTTTTTATTTCTAATGTGATGTCAGTGAAGAGCTCTAATAAAGGGAGATAAGTTATACCTGAATATTAAAGGTATGAAAACTTTTGGTGAGTGTGAAGTCACTCCTCAGTTGACATTACTCCAAAGTTCACTCTGACACAGAGGGTTAGTACCTGTTAGAGTTCCATTTATGAGTTAAATAACGTGATTTGTGGCCAGATTTATAGGGGCAATCTGGCTGGGGAGTTGTGCAGCAAGGTGTTTGTTTGCATTACATTTTGGTTTCTGCATGTTGTTACAGTTGGAGAAACCGGGAGCAGGTAGGGAATTCCAAAAGCAAGAAGCTATTAGAGTAGATACTTTTCCGGCATCTGGGAACCTCTACAGTGAAATGATAGGATTTTGCTGCTGGGGGCAGGGGTCTGGAGTATTTACGTTGAGAGGGAGAGGGAGCGGTACAAGTTTGTCGGAGCAAATTCCATGGAAACGCTTATAAAACAAAAACAGGGAGGTAACATTGCGGTGATGGGACAGAGGCGGAAGCGTTTTAGACTGCGAAAATCAGTAACTTAAGGATCGTTTGAGGCGGCCCCACCGGGGAATGCAGACGGGGCTGCTAAGGCTTTTTTTGTAGGCCAGAGCGCGCTAATCCTAGTGTGCTGGCTTTTCAAAACCACACCTGACCTTGTGTCTAACCTCCTAGAAAGGAGATAGATAAAATACAAACTTTTACCAAAATAACCGAGTAGTAATTGACCAAAAAATAGTTGATATGCCGTAAAAACGCCCAAACAAAGCCACTACTGATTCTGCAAACGTTGTTAATTTTAACGAGTTGTTTATGTGAACCAGTGCAAACGAGTTAAATTCCAACCTCCACCCCACAACTGATTATATTGTTTTACTAAAGAGCTGGTTTGTAAAAAGGCTATTGAGTTCACTTTATTGTAAAATTGCCAAATCGTTTGACTTCCATTATGAAAATTTATAAAGTTCAAATTCATACTTTGTAAAGTTAAATATTTTCCATTACCTGTCAAAGTTATATCAACTAAATTCTGTATCATAAACAAGGGCCAACTTTCATTTACATCATTGAATATATCAAAAGAGCCCTAGATATATGTATGTGTATGTCTGTATATATGTGTATATTTCATCTTATACAAATTTGTCACGGTGGCTTTATACGACTATATATATATATATATATATATATATATATATATATATAATGATTATTATTTGGAAAATATGATCTACGGTAAAGATCGGATTCTAACTCTGGCTGATGAGATCTCAGTTTATAATAGCTGTTAATCGATAACATCGGCATGCCAGTGTCGCAGATTCTGTACATGTCTCGTTAAATAAAAGTACTCATATAAAAAGCTCTATTTGATATTGAGCATTTTTTATAAACCCGGTTGAAATTCTTTGGATTACTACCCTGTGGATATTTTACCTGGATTATATATATATATATATATATATATAAAGGAGTTTGTCACATCTTAGTAAACATTATTTTCATAGTAATATTTGAAAACAAAATGTTTTTTTTTAATGAATAATATAATTTATTTTAAAAGCTGAGACTTTCAACAAGTAAAATGTCTATTTCAAAGCAAGACTTCCCTTTTTTTCTTCATTCTACAAATGCCAGGAGGAGTGGCTCTTTCGTGGGGACAGAAAATATACGTCCGATCTTGGTGACGAAAGTTTTAAAAGTAAAGTACAGTGTCGATGTGTATTTTGCATCGTTGGCGCTTTTTTATTTTCGAAGGAAAGGAGTTGTTCAGATCTTAGAAAACATTATTTTCGTAGTAATATTTCAAGAAATTTGAAAACCAAATAACAATGTACAGGGAACTCCTCTTTTAAACTAATGAACGGATCATTATTAATTTTGGAATATATATTCTAGGCAACACGGTGAGTAACATAGGCGAATTATTTGTTTTGTAAATGTTAAGAAAGAGTGTATATATATATATATATATATATATATATATATATATATTTAGGTTGACCCCCCACCCACCCCCTGAAAAAACTTTCACCCTTTTTCTCAGTAGCCCCTTATGTCTACACTGACGGCCTGCCTTGTTTGGGGTGAACTATGTTAAAATATATATATATACATATATATATATATATATATATATATATATATACACTTTTTTGGTCTTTTAATTATTTTATGAACCGATCATTATGAATTTTAGAACTCACACCCTATCCCCAAAACTTTTAAAATAAGTTAAATACAAAAATTTTAATACAGAAAAAAATACTCTACATCAAATTTTGAGTTATATTAAGCAATGTATATATGCATGTGCTTGGTAAAATCCTAAACTGTTGAACTTATTATGGAATATGTATTCTAGGCAACAGGGTGAGTAACGTGGACACATTATGTATGTAATATGTCTAATATAGAGCAAAGTTCGTACATAAGAGGTCCAAAACACAACAAAGTAAGCGACGGTTAATAAAAAAAAAAAAATGAACAATTACATAACATAAACAATAAATTAAAACTAGTTAAAAAATAAACTACGACTTAACCCCATAAAAATGGAAGCCCAATCACAACTACTCGAAAAATAAATAGTGGGAGATAATGACATGATCAGGAGAACAGGAGGTTAGAAATTAGAATGTATCATGTGTTGTTGATCTTATGTCTATAAACTTAGATATATTATTGTTAGTATTGCTAGCCATGTAAGATGGTGTCATTACGAAGAAACATATACTATACTCTCTCCCAAAGGAGGAGGTGATGCCTTGGAGGATGGTATCATGACAAACAAACTTATACTACACTACCCCTTGCTGGAAGTGAACATAAGTTTGAAATAGTATAGTAAACTGAATTGAGCATTAGTAGAGATAGTATTTACCTCCTCTCCAAAGGATGAAAGTGTTTCTGTGGAACGAACTGGATTTTTTAATTTATATGAAATAGAATTAATTTTTTGGAATGTAACAAATATTAAAAGTATACTTATGATATACTATTAACCTCTTTAGTACCATATAAAAGGGTTGATATGCCGTAAAACGTACACGTAAAACCATGATGAGATCACCTTACAAGTGAAACTTAATTTGATTTCGTTATAATCACAATCATAAAGTCGGTGATAATCGTTAGCAGGTTGAAAGTAAAACCCGAACTCATAATTTGAAAAGCCAAAAGGAGAAAATGTTATTTATTTATTAGTTTTTAATTTGGTGGAAATGACCAGCTAAAAAATTTGGTGGAAATGACCAGCTAAAAATATGCGCTTTTGCCTAAAGCAAGTGAGGCGCACACAGATCTGAAGCAGGTGTGAAGAAGTTCGTTCACAATTAACAGGTGCACAATTTAGAAATAATTTCTTCCTGTCATGAATAGGATTTAGAACATTTAAAAATTGGCAAAAAATTTTCACATCCATTTTTATGGAAGAAAAATGTTAATTTTATATTCTATTTACTAATTGACAGACAAACACAGTGTGTGTGTCCACACATGCATATATATATATATATATATATATATAATTAATGCAAGTCTGGTTGAATACCACAACATTTTTGTGTTTTAAAATTTTTTCTTAGTAATGTCTTCAAAAAAAAAAGAAAATACTCTGGATGACGATCACGACGATCGAAAGCGCTGAAATAAGGACCCTCGGAGCCATATACCAACTACCACCAGAGACTCGAAAGCTTGCTCGCCGCATCGAGAACATTACTAAAAATTTTTAAAAACGCTAACATTTTGTGGTATTCAACCAGACTTGCATAAATAATGACTTGCTGCTTATATATTTATTTTTTAATTCAAAACCATCAACATTCATTTCACTCCATGCGACTGACATCACCAAGCCCGGACGTCGGTCCTACTGCTTCCAGTAGTGGCTACTACGTCTTCTCATCAACCCATCATGTCAACCCAATATGTTCACGTACTTGCATGACATTTTTTTTAATATTATCATCCTGAAGAAGTCTTACAAATAAAGACGAAACGTTGATGAACACATAAAAAACATCCTTTTTGGTTTTTTCTTTTTCATTTCCCATATATATATATATATATATATATATAGTATTTAGGAGAGTGGAAACTAGACCTTGGGTTTACTTTAGGCAGCCTCGTAACTCTCGCTTTTCTTATTTTGTCCTTTAGTCCTCACATTCCATGAGCGATGTTTCTGACAAAGAGGGAAGAATTGCTGTTTTTATGGTCGGAATCAATCCATCTAACACTTATCGTTGACTATTTTTTTTACTTTGAAGTTGTATTTTCTTTTTTTCTTTTTAGCTCCTTACACTACGTGGCTTCATGCCTTGTCTGGGGCAATATCCATAAAAAAATGTGAAAATATATCTGTATTTTTATACTACTATTACTAAACGCGACTCATGTATTGAACACTATTGAAGTAAATTCTGAAAATATATATACAATATATCATTACCTCATAGTATGTGTATATAACATGAAATAGTAAATTATATGTGTGTGCAATTCAGTGTTATAGATGAAAAAATGAGAGTGCTCAATTACTTGTGTCAGAGCATATATATATATATATATATATATATGTACTAATTACTTGTGTTAGAGCATATATATATATATATATATATATATATATATATATATATACTAATTGGTCTAGCCGCACTGAAGAGTTGTGATACAGCGACACAGTATGTATGTGGATGATTATATAAAGCTCCCTTCCTGGGTAGAGCTTATTTGTAAGGATATCGCCAACTGCCATTAGCTTTAAGTCATAGCTCATTAGGTAAAACTAATTCGGCACTTGACAATGTTTACATTGAGGTATCACTTACAATCAGTGTCATATGATAGAGCAGGGGTAGGAGCGTCGACTGTCAGTTGAGGCACTAACTGGTCTAGCTGCACTGAAGAGCTGCAATACAGCAAAATAGTCTGTCTGTGGATGACATATATATATATATATGAGATGTTGTCCTTGGTTAGAAAGCATTGTTTACATGGAAATATTAATTATTAAAAATAATAATAAGCAATTAGAACGCCATACAATGCATTTTAGTTTTATTAACTTTTTTTTTTTTCAATTTAATTTTCGAAGATATACTTCATCATCAGAATTACTGAATTTCAAAATAAAGATATATAAAAATACCTTTCTTTTCCTTTTTTTTTTTTTAGTCCTCATCTTGTTTTTTGGTGTTATCAGTTCGATGTTGATGAACGAATATCGATGAGAGTCTTTTTTTTTGGACTGCACATGGCGGTGCAAATTGTAATAAGAGATGTTGTCCTTGGTAATATATATATATATATATATAAATGAAGAAGAATGGAAAGGAATTAGAGAAAGCAAAAGCCAAATCAAAATTCAATTCAAAAGTTCAAAGCAAGGTATATTCCACAAAAAGGCAATTTATTCAAGTTAAAATTTCCCTTAAGCCAGGCTTTTCAAAGATCAAAATCTTATCATCAGAGGAAGTCGCTGGGATAGATAAGTTGGCAATGGCCAAGATTTAAAATTTGAAAAAATGAAATAAAAGTTGTAGGGAAAGAAACGCATATATATATATATATATATATATATATATATATATATATACATTGTCATTTAATAGACACTATACATTAGTTTGATCTTTCATTGGTACCTTCAGTTTCACAAAAACAATGGAAACTCCACCCGCAGATACTAAAGGTGACTGATTCATCAGCCAACCTCTTGATAGCGTCTAACAATATATTCTTTCACGTACCTGTGACCGGTTGGGTCACAACACCAACAATTGTTGATTCTACGTTTCATTCGAAAATTCACCAACTCTGACATTGCTGTTTAGACATTTTTCTTGCATAACTAAATAGAAGTCTCTTTGTGTCTATATTATTATCATCATTGTCATTTTATTGAGGTAAAGAGACTTATTTTGCCATCTAATTTACATACGTGTTTGGTGTGTGTACACACGTATGTAAATTAGATGACAAGGCTATAAAAAAAGTAACTCTTTCCGCAAATGCTCACGGAGACATTAAAAAACTATTAGAGACGGTATTGAATCAACAGAGTGATATGGGGGAGGCGGATACATAATATGACTTGTTTAGTTAATTACAAATGACGGCTAATTAGAATAATTAAAATAGAATATTTTTTCACCATAACTCAATCCCAGAACTAAACTATATTTTAGCATGTATTTTGTATTATTATAGTACATAGGAAAAAGCCGTAGGGAAACAAACGTTGATTAACTTACATTTAGTATAATATTTAAATTCCCTAAAGTTCACACAAAAGTGTGTTGGGAGTTCGCTAGTGCGTAGAGTTCTAAATACGTCTTTCCAAGTTTACTTTTTAGAAAACGTTTTTATTCATACGATCGTTTCTGCCCATTCCAGAAACGAAATATGTGCCACACAATGAATTTTTGTTTCGTTTTTTTTTTACTATTGGGTCATCACTTATCAAGGCCAACTCAAGAAATCTATTCTTTACAGAAGATTAATGCTTTACTCTAACCATTATTTCCTCTACAAGAGAGGTCAACCTATAGATAGGGGGCATATCACACACACACACATACACACATATACACACACACGCATATATATATATTTATATTTAAAATTATAACTATTTTTTTTATCTACATACATATACGTTTCATCCTTTCGGGAATCGTCAGTGTAGAGATGATTATTTATACTGGTCGCAGGTTTCGAAATCCTGGAACATGTCTTTAACTAAAATTCTGACGTTTTAGCCCACACGGCCACTATAAACAACCTGATAAATCAGCGAGAGATTAAACCTATTAAAGGCAGCTGTTGTCAAAAGTGTTCAACTACTGACTGAACATGCATTAGAGCTACGGTGACGGCTGTGATTATACTACTCCCTACAGTGCTCAACCTAGATTTGGGGGCGACAAATAATGATAAATATTTGTTTTTATCTACATACGTATACGGTTCATCCTTTTGGGAATCGTCAGTGTAGAGATGATTATGCATATCAGATTCAGGATTTATATATATATATATAATAAATATTTGTTTTGTTTATTATCTATGTACGTATACGTTTCGTCCTTTACAATCGGGACTCATCAGCATAGAGATATGACTATTCACTACTGGTCATGCGATCCGAAACCCCGGATTCCGAGTATTTTACTACTCAAATCCTGACGTCTAGAACCACTGGGCCATAGCTGAACAGCGAATAAACAGTGATAATTTTAAACTTTATCCGGCAGCTTGACGTCATAAGTGCGTTCAACTTAATGAAAGGAACGATACATTTATAGCTAGCGACGTCATGCTGTGTTAATACTACACTTACAGTGCCCATCTAGAGGGTTTTTCTAGGAGCTACAAATAATAAATATTTGCTTTGTTTATTATCTATCTACGTGTACGTGTACGTTTCGTCCTTTATAATCAGGACTCATCAGCATAGAGATATAACTATTCACTACTGGTCATGCGATCCGAAACCCCTGATTCCCAGTATTTTACAACTCAAATCCCGACGTCTAGAACCACTCGGCCAACGCTGAATAGCGAATCAACAATGATAATTTTAACACTTTATCCGGCGGCTTGACGGCATAAGAGCGTTCATCCACATACAGCTGTTTCGTTGTTTATGATCCATCAGTTTGGCTAGATGTAGTGAGTGTATTCACACACACACACACACACACACACACACACACACACACACACACACACACACACACACACACACACATATATATATATATATATATATATATATATTATATGTACGTGTACATTTCCATAAATATACATATAGTATCAGAGGCTGAAACCGTAACAGCTTTTTCTTTTCAGATAAGAATTGAACTTAAAAATTAATTAAAAAATCATTCCTATCTGAACAAAAAAAACTTCGAATGAAGTCATGCTTGAAATGCTAATTAAAATTTCATTAGTAACAAATTAATTAATAATTCAAGATTGGCAGATTATTGGAAAACACACATCCATAATATATTGTCTGTGAAAATATTTATGGGTGGGTGGGTGAATATATAGATATACAGTTATATTAATTATGAATAATATGTATGAACACTTTTTTTTTTGGGGAGGGGGGTCAATCTGATGAATATTGTACACCGAAATGTTTCAAGGTAGTAACCTACTCACATATGCGTGTGTATTTAGACAGCATGCTTTCATTAAGGAAAATGTTATTAAATAACTATTTTGTTTTATGAGGCTTTTAAAAAAATTTCTGAATAGTCCATTTGGTATTACGATCAAATTGGTGTATATAAGTTTGTTGTTTCCTATTTTCGCTAGTACTTTCGATTTGATTGGTCAAATCCTCATAAGGCAGAAGTTAGTTTTGGTGTGTTTACATCGATTTTCTTTTACTTTTTAGTTTTTACTGGCTAGTATTTACAGACTATAAAATGCGTGCTTATGGTGACGAGAGGTTGCATGCCAACGTGATAACCTGAAATGTGCATACAGAATTCAAAATGACATTGTCTAACATCTCATAATTTGTTAGTGTTTATCACTACACTATATAAGAAATTAGTTTCCACTTAGCTAATACGCAAGATTCTTCGCTAAAAAGAGTTGGTCCTCCAAGACTACCCATTATCATAAATGAATGTGGTATATTCCCCCTGCATTTTATCAGCAAACAAACTGACTGAGATAGCTACGACAGTCAGTGGTGATTAAGATCCAGGCTTCAAACTTTGAGGTCAATATGTTAGCTGTGTACATTAATCTTCACAAGATGAAACACATGTCTGCATGTATAGCAGAACATTACCACTGTCGCCCAAAGAAAGAGTCTATCAGGCATGTGTATGCAGTGTGATGATGTGTGGAAGTGAAATTGTCCAGTGAGGATTGAGGACATGCGTTACATTAACAGAAAGGATATGAGAATGATACGATCAATGTATAATGTGAGTCTTAAAGACAGACTTAGATCTGCTGACCTCAGCAAAAGGTAGGGAGATATGTGCAGAACAGTAGACTTCGATGGTGTGGTCACGTTGAAAGAATGGATGAAAAGTTATTGAGTTAGTAGATGTAGAACAGTTGAGGTCGCAAGTCCAGTTCACAGGAGAAGGCTAGGGAAAACATAGGAGAAAGTGATAAAAATGGACCTGAGGGATAGATAAAGACCAGCCAGAAGTAGGTTACTTTGGAAGTCAATTTCTTAAAACCGTCCAATACAGGCCAGCATGTAAAATGGACGACACACCGATGATGATAAATGGATATATATACATATATATATATATATATGATCTAAGGTTAAGATTGGATTTTAACTCTGCCTGATGAGATCTCAGTTTATAACAGCTGTTGATCGATACCATCGCATGCCAGTGTCGCATATTTTGTACACGTCTGTGTAAATAAAAATAATCATATATAAAAGCTGTATTTGATATTGAGCACTTTTTATAAACCCGGTTGAAATTCTTTTGATTACTATCCTGTGGATGTTTACCTTGCCTGGATTATATATATATATATATATATATATATATATATATCGATATCGATGTAAGCCAACCTACTTATAAATGTACCAGCTCTACTAATAAATGTCTTAGTATCGATAACTATAAGCTCGGGTATATATCAATTTATTACCTAGTAATAAGTCTAAGTTTATTTTATTTTAATGAAATTTTTGAAAGTAAATACTTTCTATTTAACTGGAAGTCACATTTTAATATATGCATTTATAATATATATAGATATATAGTTATGTTTGCTAGACATGCATTGTATGTATATACAATAGGATAAACTAAGACTTATTACTAGGTAATAAATTTGATATATATATACGATCTGATAGGGATCAATACTAAAATAGTTATTAGTAGAGTTGGTACATTTATAAATAGTTTGGTTTACATCGATTATATATATATATATATATATATATATAAGGGAAGAGAAGGATGAAAGTAATCCGACGTGATGGGAAAATGAAAAAGGAAAACCAAAAAATGGATGTTTTTTATGTGTACATCAACGTTTCGTCTTTATTTATAAGACTTCATCAGGATGATAAAATAGAGAAAAAATGTCATGCAAGCACAGATACATGTAGGGTAGACCTTTTTCATATATATATATATATATATATATATATATATTTGTGTGGGTGTGTGTGTAGATTATATGTGTGGGTGTGTGTGTAGATTATATATATGTGGGTGTGTGTGTAGATTATATATATGTGTGTGTGTGTGTAGATTATATTATATATATGTATAGTACTTTATTGTGGGTTTTTTCAACTAACTTTAGCGAATGAATATAAAGAATTTTTTTACCATAACCTGTTTACGGTCATACAGAATCGGAGTATGTAAGGCTTGTAAGTCTATATTACTATTTCTGAGTTTTAGTTAGGCACACAAAAATAAGACTTACTGATGAGAAAGCTTCCTGATTATTGAATCTACTTTTCCCACTTCCATTATTTGAAGGGTGACCTACACCTTATCCTTTATAGAAATGTAGGTGGTTATTGTCTTGTTTGTATGTAATATATATATATATTTTTTTTTTTGTACTATTTGTATATCTTCTAATTTCGTATTTAATTGACCTCTATGCGAAATGTGGAGCCAAGCGAATAAAATTAGACCAGGTTAATGACACATTCAAAAACGATTTTTAACCAGGGCAATTTCAGATTACTTTCTTCGTCACCCACTAAAAATGCGAACTGCGTTCATACCATATCGTTTTTTTTTTTTGTTTTTTTTTGTGATAATGTTTTTTTTATTTTATTTATTTATTTATTTTTTTTTTTTTGCAAATCTTTTTCTTTCATACTTTATTACTAAAAATATTTTTCCCATCTCTTTCATTACACAATAAACTATTACTGTTTGCACACTTCGTATATTATGCTTATCTCCCCCTGGTAGAAACTTTTACCAAAACGTATTCAAGAATGATTCTTCTTCTGTACTCTTCAATAGCCATTTTTTTTTGGATGAGTTTGGTCAGCGTGGCTGCAGGGTATTATTGGAGGGGGGGGCGAGAGTTTAATAAAAGAAGTATTTGAAAAATAAAAAGAAAGAAGTCCTGAAGAAATCTCAAGAAATGTGTACAAATGAAGAAAGAAATCCTAACAGACAGTTTGTAAACATTTCGAGCTACAGCGGCGCCGCGAATGGCAAATATGAGTATCTCGTGGCATAAGAATCAAAATGTGCCTGAAGAAATAGAAAAAGAAAAAAGAAAATTAGCTTTGGACAAACCAAAATGTCGGACTAGTGAGGTCCGGCTTGCATTTAGAGAAGTCTTCTGCCACGTTTTATCCCTACCCCTCACGAATATCCCCACCCTTACACCCCTCCTTTCTTTCCATTTAACACAAAAAAATACACTGATTTCAGACAAACTGAAATGTCTAATGTAAAAGCTTAAAAGTCGTGCAGATTTTAAAACTTACTTTTACATAGGCTACTCAGGCCTTCCAGCCATATAACGAAGGGTTTGGAAGGAATAATAAAGAAGGGATTTTAATGAGTAACAATTTCTTTGTGTACATATTAATAGCTACAGAATATAAATATCGCATATTAATAATACAAAAGTCAATAGAAATAAAAGGTTTTCATGTTGGTGATAGCATAACAAATGAATAAGGAAGGAGATAATTGTCAAGAAAAAAGAGAAGAGAGACAAAAAAAAGACAATTTGGACAATTTCTGTTCAGCTTTGAAAGAAAATACAGATGCAACACCAATTTTCTGGCACCCTTGCTTCCAGAGTCTTGCCGGACTATCCGATTTCACCTCAATAATAATTCATCTAGACACCCTTAACCAGCTACGTATACACCTATAATTTTTTTTTTTTTACATGATTCACCCCAAACAAGGCAGGACGCCACTGTAAACGTAAGGGGCTACTGAGAAAAAGGAAAAGGGGAGAAGGATTAGTGGTTCAGCTTAAATTGGGATCTGAGCAGCGAGATGTCTGTTTACATTAGTTTTAAATTTCTGCATGTCAGTACTGTCGGGGAAACAGGGGGCAGGGAGGGAGTTCCAGAGGCCAGCAGCACGAGGAAAGAAGCTATTTGAGTAGAATGCTCTCCGGCATCTGGGGACCTCCACAGTGAATGAATGAGATTTAGTAGAATGTCGAGTTAGTCTAGTGAATTTACGTCGAGGGGGCACCAGAGTAGCCAACTCATCGGAGCATAATCCATTGAAGTATTTGTAAAACAAACACAAGGATGCCACATTGCGGCGATGGGACAGGGGCTGGAGCTTAGCTGACAGTGAGGGACCTATTAGGTTGACTACTCTTTTTTGGACTTTGTCAAGGAGGGAGAGACTAGTAGATGATGCACCAGCCCAGATGTGGCAACAATACTCCATGCATGGGCGAATGGTTGCTTTGTAGAGATACAGGATAATGTCAGGTGTAAGGAGTCCACTAGCACGGTAGAGGGAGCCAACCTTCTTTGCGGCAGCCTTGGCAATGTCTTCAATGTATGTGTTCCAATTCATGTTACCTGTGAATGTTAGGCCAAGGAGTCTGAATGATGAACTCTCAGGTAGGGTGTTATTTGCCATGACAATCGGTGGTTGGAGAGGCTTCTTGTAGTTGTTGAAGGAAAGGAGCTTAGTCTTTGCGGAATTAAAATATCTCTAACCCTAATCCTAACCCTAACCAAGGATTGCTAGAACCTTAAAAAAGAATTAAATGTAGTTGCATTATTTAGACTACTGTTCTCACCTCGGATGTTATTCTCAAAACGTTTCGGCCGATGTAACCTCTGACCTTCTTCAGGTGTGTTTCGTCGAACTCTGAAATCTGTACGGAATTTCAGACATAACCCTTCATTTAATCCACGGGGGGAAGCTTGTTCTCGTTCCGTCAACCATGACCGGGTAGAAGTCTTAAATAATTCGTAACTGTATTCTTAATATCGCCCTTACTGAGGATTGAACCTTCAACCTTCAGAAGACTGTCACTTAGAAGTGATTATTACTTAGCACGTATATCCGTTGCGCCACAGGTTCTTGTGGACGAGACGCACTTGAAGAAGGTCGGAGGTTGCATCGGCAGAAACATTGTGAGAATAAAATCTAAGATGGGAACAGAAGTCTGAATAATCCAAATACAAATTATCAACCATCGTCGAAAAAATTCTACAACATAATATATTAAATGTACGTTCAACTTTTTCTTTGCATAGAAATAAAAAATACTGTCTCTTTCAAAATGAAATATCGATTGGTCTAAATATAGAAATCAGTAAAATGAATTGGAAGCGAAATTTTGTTTTTTGAGAACAGGGTCGGAAGTTGTTCAGATCTTTTTAGCAAAACAGATTTAAGTGTCTAGTTTGGAAAAATAAAGCTATCGGTGACAAAACTTCGAGAATCCGACTAACTTAATTATATATATATACAGGGTGGGCAAAAGTAAGGGTCCTATTTTTAAAAATTCATAACTTTTTTATTTATTGATTTTTTTAATTTTTTTTTTTAGAATAAGTAAAGGACCCCTTCCGAAGCAAGCATGAGCCGTATTAGCCCTAAGGAACGTACCCTCATTTAGAAAACATTATTTTTGCTTAAAAAACTCAAAACAGTGTAAAAAACAATACTTTAGGTTTTGTAAGTTTTAAGAAGTGTTTTTCAGCTAAAATTTGTTTTGTTTATTTCAAAAAATCTCGGAAGGGTCAGTCTACACACACATAAATTTGGTGAGTTTAACTTTTATTTTGTGGAAGTTATTCAAATTCAAGTTATTCAAATTTAAAGATAGGACCCTTATTTTGGCCCACCCTATATATATACTATATACTAGTAGAATACCCGTCTCAAGACGTGTATAAGCACTAAATATACTATTAGTTCAAACATGTTTAATGATTTTATTTTCTTGGGGTTATAGTAAAGGTTCGGTAGAACCCGTCTAAATGGTAAAGTTTACAAAAAAAATGTGCCAATGTTACTCACCCTGTAACCTCGAATACATATTCCATAATTCATAATAGTTTACGATTTTACCTTGGACATACGATCTTTTTAAAAATGTATGACTTAAGATGACTAAAAGTTTGATGTAGAGCAATTCTTTTCTCGGTTACATTTTTTGTATCTAACTTATTTAAAAAATTTTTTAGGGTGGGTTCATTTGGGTGGGAGCACCCTCTAAATGGTAGAGTTTACAAATACAATAATATGCTCATGTTACTCATCGGGCTGCCGAAAATTTTTTTAAAAACAAACTTTATATATATGCCCCCTCTTAATATTAACATTTACAAAAAATCATGTGCCTATGTTACTCATCGTGTTGCCTTGAATATATATTCCCAAACTCATAATTATTCATTCATCAGTTTAGATTACACTGCACATATATATATATATATATATATATATATATATATATATATATATATAATTATATTTTTAATATTTTACCTACATACGACGTCGTTTCAAGTTTAAGGCTCTCATCAGAGCAGGGAACTAACAATCTGAGATGGTCACAGGGTACGAACCCGGTTCACAGAGACACCTTGAATCTGTAAGCGTTCGCTCAGTCCCTTAGGCCACGGGAGATTGTCACATGATAACGGAGAAATTAAGTTATATTTTAACACTGAAATCGATGAGTGTAAACATTAAGACATTCGGTAGAACTCGACGACAGTGTTGGAGTATTGCACTCGGACTTCAGTTGAATGTCTATCTTGAACAGTGCTTTTACATAATTTTACTTAAAGGAGCTTCTAATATTATATATATTTATATTTATATATAAATAAAAAAACAAAGTGCAACATAAAATTGTTATTTTCTAACTCTAACATGTGCTTAGGTCAAATGAAACGGAGCCTCATTTCTTATTGCATAGATATTCATCGCAGAGAACACTGGCTTCTTTTTTGCCGTCTACTAACCTGAGACATAGACTTGCCTCGATCTCTGAAAAAAAAACAATAAGTTTTTTTTTTTAATGAATGAAAAACTAATATATGATTAAAGTGATATCTATTCTCTTTATTAGATTGCACAATAATTGTTTAAAGCCTGCAACAAGAAACCCCGCATCTTTTTTTTTTCCCATTAATATTGTCCATATTGCTTCTTCATCTTTCCCCATCCTCCCGCCCTCCCGTCTGCTTGACTCATCTACAAAATTTAACCGAAACCTCCTAATAAAACAATTAAATCATAAACTCAAAATATTTATCCAAAATGCATAATATAAAATACATTAAGCACCCCTGAGATTGGAAGTGTAACAGAGGAGGAGGGGGGGGGATTCTCCATCTTTTCTACTTTCTGACTCATGGCGGGATGTCGCAGACACAATCGGAGAGAGACAGACGAAAAACAGTTTCAAAAATGTTTGCCTGGCCACTGTAATTTGAGATTGCAACTCGAAAAACTCAATATATTCATTCATATGTAATATAAAATACATTAAAGAGACAAAAATAGGTTGTCAATAATTGCCGAGGTGCATTGCACTTCACCTTCCCCCCCCCCTTCTATGACAGATATAAAATGATTTTTAAATACAATATCACCATATGAAATTATTCATAGGGAAAAAATGATGTTTTGTAAATTGAAGAGATTTCATTTTGTGTTTAGCAAGAAAAGAAACCCGGAGTTACCCGGGAGTAATAGATTCAAATAGGAAAAGCTTTGAGAGTATTTTTTTTTTTTTCACATTTTGTATATTCTATATATTTAAAAAATATATAAATTGGTGACACTTATTACCGACATTCTTTGAGAAACTAGTAACTAACTCTATCCCAAAACAAGTGCAACATTAAGTTAACCATTAAACACAAGATTTTTGGCTGCAATATTCTGTATGACGTCACCTGTAAGATTTTTATTAAAAATGGAAGAACTTTACTTTGTTGAAACCTGGCTATGATGTTTGGCCATCGGAAGAAAGAAAGTAGAATTAAATTAATCCTTAGGGTGTGTGAGAAAAATTACTCTAGAATATGCTGAAACTGAAGCCTTTACTGTTTTTGTTCAAAATCCACTAATAAATACAAATATGACTGTTACTAATATTTAACGATTTTCTTCAGACTACCCACGGTGACAAAATAAATATGGAAACTGAAGCGGAAAGTCTTATTTAACCTTTAAAATGTCTAATCGAAGAATTTGTGACACAATTCTCTGCTTCGTGCCAGGTTGATAACACTTGTTCATAACTTCCAATTAAGGAAAACCCTCTTCTAGTTGTGGTTCGACACAGATTGGTAGAAATCAATAATGCCTGTCAATTATAAAAATCTTTTTTAAGTCTGGCTTAAAGGCCAATCCAATCTGTTTTCAATTTCAATCAATCAAATTATTTTCGAAATCAAGCCTTCGGATTATAAGCTCGCAGGATTCACTCACACCAAATGGTCATCAACCTAGAGCCATGGCTTCCAAGCGAGGTATGTCAAACTAAGAATTCCCTGATGGGCAAATGGGACAATATGTTATCATGAGGGCCGTATGCAACTAATTGAAGTCGTTTGATAAAATGATTGCAGAATATTTGGTACTTCTACAGAATTTGAATCGAATTTTTTTTCATCACCATAAACTAAGTTTTACTTTTACTTCGGAAAATGGTTGGTTTGGTTCAGTTCAAATTCTGTAGAAGCAACGAATATTTTTGTCACTTAGAAGCGTACAATGGTGGTGTTTTTTTTTGTTTTTTGTTTTTTATAGTACAAAAAAATGCACTAAATTTCGTTAAAACTTATAGAGCTTTTTTTTTTTTTAATTTATGAGGAAGGGTAAAAAAAACGTCAAAATTTGCCCACACCTACCCCACAGATGCACTTCAGTGTTTTATTCTGCTTTATAAATCGATAAAATATGATATATCGTTTGCAATTTTAAAGATACGTTCTAAATAAAGAAAAGCATGTCGTTTCTCATTGAACGATACACATTTCTTCAGTTTAAATTTTTAAAACCTCCAATGTTGGCCGTTAAATGATTACATTTTTTATTTTTATTTTTTTTAACATAGTTCACCCCAAACAAGGCAGGCCACCACTGTAGACGTAAGGGGCTACTGAGAAAAAAGGGAGAAGTTTTGGGGGGTCAACCTAAATTGGGATCTGCGCAGCGAGATGTCTGTTTACATTAGTTTTAACCCTCATGTCAGTACCGTCTGGGAAACAGGGGCAGTGAGGGAGTTCCAGAGGCCAGCAGCACGAGGAAAGAAGCTATTGGAGTAGAAAGCTCTCTGGCATCTGGGGACCTCCACAGTGAATGGATGTGATTTAGCTGATTGTCGAGTTTGTCTAGTGAATTTACGTCGAGGGGGGCACCAGAGTAGCCAGTTCATCGGAGCATTATTGTACATTTTTTTGCGAGCTGCAAATGTGCTTACAAAGGGCCACATGCTGGTCTCAAATAGTACTAGAAAGTAGTTTCAGTATTTTTAGTAAGATAAGTATATTTTACATTTCTTAGATGTTTATGTCATGATGAAAAATTACAATAAATTATAACTTTTTTCTAGATCTTAAAAATGATGCAATATTTTATTATTATTGAGATATGGTGCAATTTTCTTCCAACTTGTTTTATTATGCTTCTATTACCATTTAAGACACACGGTAATAACAAATATTGTTTGTAGTTTGTGCTTTAATTTGTACATGCTTATCTATAAAACATTACAATCACAAACTGCTAATGTCTAGTACACTATCTTCCTAAGGTAGCATTTCTTCCAGTGCACCAAAGAGTTTGGATCAGATTCTCATGCCTAAGCCTGTAGGTAAGGACACCAAGGATCATAGGCAATTTTTGTGTTTTATCTTACCTTATTCAACCATGCCCTATTTCTACCCTTGATCTTACCCTAGACTCGATTTTACTCCATGTTATTCCATTTCTCCCCTTGATCTTTTTCTACCCTTGATCTTACCCTAGACTCGACTTTACTCCATTTCTGCTCTTTATCTTACCCTAGACTCGACTTTACTCCATTTCTACTCTTTATCTTACCTTACTCAGCCTTGATTCATTTCTACCCATTATCTTACCTTAGACTCGACTTTACTCTATTTCTAACCTTCATCTTACACTACACTCGACTTTACTCCGTTTCTGCTCTTTATCTTACCTTACTCAACCTTGTTTCATTTCTACTCTTAATCTTACCCTAGACTCAGCTTTACTCCATTTCTACTCTTTATCTTACCTTATTCAGCCTTGTTTCATTTCTTACTCTTGATCTTACCCTAGACTCGACTTTACTCTATTTCTAACTCTGATCTTACTTTAGACTCAACCGTGCTCCATTTTTCTTTCTCCATTTTTAGTGGGAACAAGTCAATATGAACGTACCCAGAAATATAAATTGTGTGTAGTACATCAGAACTGCTTGGTTAGTCCACCATACTTATTCTATTTCGGCTTACTCTGAAGATGGGTGTTAAGTCACTTTTGACACAGAGTGTATTTTCATTGTCTTGTTGGCTGCTAATTAAAAAATGTGTTATTTAGATGTAGCTTGCATTTGACGTGTGAACGAAGACATGTGACCAGGTTCCGAGAAGTCTTCTTTTAACTTTCAAGATGGAACATTTTTTTTGTTTTGTAGTTTTGCTTTAATTTTTGTTTTGTTTTGTTCTTTACAAAGAAAATTATTTGATTGTTTTTGGTTACTTTTTTTTGTTCTGTTTTTTAAATATTTATTTTTGTTTTTCTTTCCATTATCCCAGTTAAGTATTTTCGTTTGTTCTCACATGACGTGAGGTGCCCAGGAGTAAATAATTTGCCTAAAGGGATTGTGACCTGTGCTACCATTATAATTATCATTCAAAATTTAGAACAACTCATTTTTGGCAAGGTTGTGGAGCCGGAGTCAATACGTTGGAGTTGGAGTTGGAGCTTTAAAAGTTTCGGAATCAGTCGAAGATTTGCACGCCAGATCCCTAGCCCGGTTTTTATCATGTGTTACGTTTTCTTTTTAAATATTACTTACAGATGCAGAGCCTCAGATAGAGATTCTTAGGTGTGTCTAGAAAGTATATTCTCCCAAGAGTTCATTTTAGGATTCATAACCAGTCAAATATGAACTACAAACTTTTAGTAAGGAAGCAGTGCTATAGAACACACTATTCAATAAATTGCGGACCTAACCAATGAAACAAATTTTAGGGAAAATTTGACTTTATTCATCAACATAGTCTCCTTCTTTCCTCAGTTTCTGATATCACTTTTTTATTGAAGCCAGATATCTTTCTCTTGAGCTTTCTTTTGAGGTCTGTAAACAGTCAATAGTTGCTGGGGACCAGATCTGAAGAATAGGATGGGTGCAGAAGCAATTCGAAGTGCAGTTGATGTAGTTTTGACATTGTTGCGATCGATTTGTGAAACTGTGCATTTTCTTGGAGAAAAAGCAATTTTTCTTCATTTTTGGCTGTGTTTTTTTTTTTTTATGTTTTTTTTTCATTTTTGGCTGTTTTTCTTGGCGATTTTTTTTTTTTTGCGATTTAAAAAAATTTTATTTGGCGATTTATTTCTTCAAATGCACCACTATTGCTATATAATATTCGCTATTGATGTTTCACCCTTTCTCAAGATAATCGATGAACAAAATACTTTGTGCATCCCAAAATACGGAAGCCAAAACCTTACCTGTTTATGTTTGTGTCTTTGATCACTTTGGACGGCTTTCACCTGCTGCTGTCTACTCAGCTGACTGACGAATTGACTCCGAGGTGAAGTGAGGGATCCATGTGGCATCCATTGCCACATCTTGATGCAAAACTCCTTTTTGTTGCATTGAAGCAGTTGCAGACAACACTCTGAATGGTCGAACCATCGTTATTTTTGATCGATAGTAAGCAAATGCAGCACTCACTTTAGGCACTGCTTTCTCATAGACAAATATTCATGCAAAATGGTGAATACACTGTCTTCTTTTGTGCTATCTAATGCGACTTCAATTACGATCGACCAAAACGCTGATCTTTTACGGGGCAACTGCTGCATTTGGGGCGATCTGAGTATTCAGCATCATTTGTGTCTGTAGAACCGAGTTTAAAGTCAATATACCATCTCTTAACCATTATTTCCTATGGTGCAGAGTCCAAATAACACTTATTAAGCTATTGCTTTGCTTCAATAGTATGTTTTACCATCAGAAAGCAATGCTTTATCAACACACGAAATTCCGATTTTACTATTGTTTTGAAAATGTGCAACAGTAGCTTCACTTAAATAACTGTAATTTGTAAACTAATGATCCGATTAGGTTCAAATTTTGACACGTGTTATTTGAAGGTTAGTACTTTTTATTAGTGGCGCCATCTGTATGCCAGGCCCGGGACTTATTGGGTGATGTGTTAAGTCTCAATTGAGGAGAGAAGATTCTTGAAACAAATAACACAACTCCTTCTCATAAAGCAAGAACAAAAATTATTAAGCTGAATCCATTTTATCTGTGTTAGAATCCTGTTTCAAACTTAATCATGACAAATAGATAAATGGACAGACTGAGGGTGCATTTCTTATAGAGTTACTTGAACTGGTCAAAACTGAATCTGTGTAATAATTGTTAATAAGACGAAAAAAATGGATCAACAGTTTGAATTTGATGATCAGTGATCATGATTCCATCCCTGAAAATCCTAAAATTCTTCAATTAGGAAGTGGAGTTTAATTCCTGCGATGCTTGAGAATCTCTGTTCAAAACAAGGTATTTCTGATTGAAAGCTTAATCAACCAAGGCCGCTATTTCCTTTTGTTATTGATCAAAGAAAAGGGGTTTTCTATTTTTGTCCCTGGTGGACAAAAGAAATTGATCTTGGCTTTAAGAGTCAAATTATAAAACACTTTAATTCAGACAATGTCTTTCTCATTATCTGAGTGTCGGCTCACGGATGTTGTTTGTGTGCGCCACCCCCACCCATCCCGACTCTCACAGAATCCAGGATTACCCTCACCACCTCCTCCAGTGGTATGTATGTATGTATGTATGTATGTATGTATGTATGTATGTATGTATGTATGAGGATCTGTGTTTTATTTTTTCATTCTAATTTTGTTTCATGTATATATATATATATTTTATTTTTTAAAAATATCTATTTTATTCTATCCATAATTATCTATAGCATTTTTTTCTCTTCAGTTTCTTTCGGTTTCAACATGTCTATACCAATTTAATTCGTCCCAGTCGGCTCTCTCTCTCTTTCTCCGGCTCTCTCTCTCTCTTTCTCCGTCTCTCTCTCTCTTTCTCCGGCTCTCTCTCTTTCTCCGGTTCTCTCTCTCTCCGGCTCTCTCTCTTTCTCCGGCTCTCTCTCTCTTTCTCCGGCTCTCTCTCTCTTTCTCCGGCTCTCTCTTTCTCCAGCTCTCTCTCTCTCTCTTTCTCCGGCTCTCTTTCTCTCTTTCTCTCTTTCTCCGGCTCTCTTTCTCTCTTTCTCCGGCTCTCTTTCTCTCTTTCTCCGGCTCTCTCTCTCTTTCTCCGGCCCTCTCTCTCTCTTTCTCCGGCTCTCTCTCTTTCTCCGGCTCTCTCTCTTTCTCCGGCTCTCTCTCTTTCTCTCTCTCTCTTTCTCTCTCTCTCTCTCTCTCTCTTTCTCTCTATCTCTCTCTCTTTCTCTCTCTCTCTCTTTCTCTCTCTCTCTCTCTCTCTCTTTCTCTCTCTCTCTTTCTCTCTCAGACTGTTCATATATATATATATATATATATATATATATATATGTGTGTACATATTAACTTGTGTGCAGGGGGTCTGGTGATGCCTGGGGCACAGCTTGTTCGTATGCCCTAATACTCATGAATCTTAAAATACTGTAAAATATTACCAGAAAGGAAAATATTGACATACATGTGTGGAGGGGGGGGGGGGCAAGTAGACACATTTCTAACAAAAATAATGTGACCGGACCATAAAAGTAGCAGATACTAACCAGAAGTAGTCCAAAATACGACCACCTCAAGTAGTCCAACATGACCACCTCAAGTAGTCCAACATGACCACCTCAAGTAGTCCAACATGACCACCTCAAGTAGTCCAACATGACCACCTCAATTACTGCTACCTATTAGTAGCAGTACTTGAATTGTTGGCATGTTGGAGTACTTTTGGTTAAAATATATAATTTCGGTGAGTATATAGCCACGAGGGGGGGGGGGTATTTATGTGAATGTTTACTGTGTTTATGTAATGGTGCTCAATAATAAATAGAACTGTATAGTTATTGGTATAAAAATTCTTATTTATACAAACAATTTCGGCTACACACTTACAGATATGTTTCAGTTCGAGCTGGGAATCGGCTGAACTTCCTCAAGCCAAGTTATTAGTATGAAGGCAGACATGAATATGAAAAATGTTTGTTTCAATATATTATATTTTAATTTAGTAGAATACAAAATATATAATCTCCATTTAACATAACGTGTTAAACATTGAGCTTAATTGTATCTGCAGTATTTAATATAATCCTGTGGATTCACAATATCTTATTAATGAATAAAAATGTGTGTTATGTACTCTTCAAGTATAGCAATAGTACGAGTTCTTTAATTGAAACTTTTCTATTCTCAATTTGTATATCCAAATAATTCTTGTAGTCTGTGTTACTGTGTATTCACAATTTCATTTAAATTCCTTTGGATATATACAATGTTTTGTATTTGCAAACTCTTCGTTATCATTAATATATGCAAGGTCGTCAATAAATCGCCTGCAACCAAGATAACTATAAGCTCTAGATACATCATTTCTTTTATTAATGATGACATACATATGTGTTCAAGTCTATCTAGATAGAGATTAGCCCCAAAATTGTGCAGGATCCAAACCCATTGATATATATATATATATATATATATATATATGATAATTTTATTTACACAGACATGTACAAAATCTGCGACATATATATATATATGAGAGAGAGAGATATCTGAATCAATGATAATAAAATGTACTTAGCTAAGTATGTTGTATTATACTTTAGCGTTTATATAGCTCTATCCATAGGATATCGAGCCCTTTGTTCGTCCAATCTCTGTTGTATTAATTCGCTTCTGTTCCGATTTTGAGGGTTGATTTCTTTGTTTTATGCACGTGTATCTGGAATCAGCCTACAAAAAGTCGAAGCAAAACCCATAAAACAGTTAATCACATATTTTTTATTTTATTCTTTTGGTTTTGATTTTCTCATAGGCGATTATATATCTATATATATATATATATATATATATATGAAACTAAAAGTATACTTTTAGAGGATAAAACCTATAGTGAAATAGTTTAAGCTCAATACACGAGATAGGGCAATTATACAGATAAAAGAAAGAAGTGAGATAAATATGTACGAATGACAAATCTATTTCAACTTCGATTGTTCAATGCAAGGTGTACTCGGTAAAAACATGTTTATTTTTCTTTCCTTAAGCCAACTTTCTATTTTCATTACATTAATTTTCGCTCCTGACGAAGCATATGGCAGGCTGAAACGTAATTGAATTTGCGTAGGCCATTATAAATGTTTATATGATGTATATTTATAAAGCTCTACCTTCTACTGAGCACCTTTGGCAAATGTTGGTGTTAAGTATCAATATATTTAAACTTGTTTAATTTATATATATATATATATATATATATATATCCAAATATGATCTGAGGTTAAGATCGGATTCTAACTCTGCCTGATGAGATCTCAGTTTATAGTAACTGTTGATCGATAACATCGACATGCCGGTGTCGCAGATTTTGTACATGTCTGTGTAAATAAAATTATCATATATAAAGCTCTATTTTAATATTGAGCACTTTTTATAAACCCGGTTAAAATTCTCTGGATTACCACCCTGTGGATATTTTTTACCTGGATTATTACCATTATTATTATATATATATATATATATATATATATATATATATATATATATAACGTACCTCTATCTCACAATACAATTAAATATGGAGCTTTTATGGTCTTTGCAAGTTGATGATACATCTTTGTAGAGTTTCCTAATTTATTTAACTTTGAATGCATATATATGTATGAGTATCTGACATTCTCTCATTAATATCTTTGTCTTAATTATGTATCTATCACAGACAGTTTATTTGAACCTCTGCTAACGTGGTTCGTCTTCTAGATTGTTCATATATTTATCTATTATGAATATATCTAGACCTTTTTCATCTAGTTTTAAGTGTAGATGTCTATCATTGTAAGAGCCCCTCCGTAATGAGGTCCCCCCACCCAATAAAAAAAAGCTTTACTAGGTTCCAAACTTCGATCATGTCGTCTATATTTCTCACAGTTTTCACAGTATGTTTTTGATTGCCGTGAAATATCTTTGGCTCCGATCTCTCCTTGCACTTATTAATGGGTTCAAAGGGGGAGGGGGCAGTATTATGAACTCGTCCGAGGATGGTAGAGTCCAACAAGTACACACGGACATATGTATGTAAATATAATCAGAGGGTGGGATGTATTTTGTGCAAATTAAACTCATTGCTTGTTTCTTAATTAGAAAATACAAATATCGCAAGGAAATGAATTTGATACAAAAGATAGCGGAACCAAATTTCCCTTTCTATTTTAGCTTCCCTTACTTCATGGTAAAATCCATGGGAGAAAAAACCCAAAAAAGGATTAATCAAAATGAGCCCCCTCCCTCCGGATCAATTACCAAACATCCTGACAAACGACCCTCATCCTCTGTGCTTCACCCCCTCACATTTATATCTCTTTTTTTTTTTTATATATTTTACAGGATTTTTTTTCATTCATTTTGTTAATAATAAACAAATTCTTCCATATTACTCTGATGGCTTTTCCCTCTATATCCCATAAGGCATGAATCCACTTTCAAATCTCAGGGTTAGTGATGTTCCGTGCCACAATGTCTAGGCCATCAGCTAATCTATCTCTTGCATACACACAAGTACATCTCAACCTTTGTTTATATGTTTGTATGTACAGGATTCGCTCCCATCTAATTAACCGATCATTATGAATTTTGTTACACAGCTGCTGTGCGTAAGGGATCGTAATGTGGGGTATATTTAGTTTAATTAAGTTTTATCACCTTCAGATAATCAAGGTAAACTTTTAAGTTAGATTGAAATCAATGCAAGTGTTTGTGTCTATAGCATACAAATAAACAAGTGGTGGTCAATTTATTTTATTTAATAGATATATTATTGTCATTATCCTTATATTCTGTTTAACATCCGTTTTACATGCTGGCCTGTGTTGGACAGCTTTAAGAAGTTATCTTCGAAACTCACTTCTCCCTCTCCAGGTCTTTATTCATCCCTCTTCCTCTAAAGTCTGTTTTTATCACCTCCTCCCATGTTTTCCTTAGCCTTTCCTTGTGAATTGGACCTGCCACTTTAACTGTTCTACATTTACTAACCCAAGAACTCTCATCCATTCTCTCAACGTGGCCATAGCATCGAAGTCTACTGTTCTGCACACATCTTCCTATATTGTACAGAGGTCATCAGAACAAAACTTGTCTTTAAGACTCGAATTACACATCCATCGTGTCATTCTCATATCATTTCTCTCCATGCAACACATGTCCTCAACCCTCACTGGTCAGGTTTCACTTCCATACATGACCACACTGCATACACATGCCTGATAAACTCTTCCCTTGGTCGACAGTGGTAACGCTCTGCTGGTTAGTAATTAAAAAGATTAACTATTTTAAAACTTTGGAGTATAATTTAACAAATGCATGCAGTTACTTAGCTATGATTGACAAGGTTTGCAGATAGTTTTACCTCTCCCCCATACACAAGAGTGGATATCTTTTTTGCTAGGTTTAATCATGTGATGTAGAAAGATTTGAAGTTAGATTTCAGTGTCAGTTTAAAAGGGAATGAGGAAAGATATGTCCTATAAGGTTCTGCTAAATAGCGACGTTTAGGCTTCTGTGAGCGTTATCTGGTCAGAAGCAACTCATAGTTAAGGTAAATGGATCCCTATTTAAGGAAATAAAACATGTATTTCTAATAGAGATTTAGTATATGTCTGTCTGAAGCCGAAACTATACTATTACTTCTATTCATTTCAGACTATTGTATTTTTGCACTATCTCTCAATGCTCAATTCAATGGCAGAGTATTGTATCTGTTTTGTTGTCCATCCTCTCAGGCATTACTTCCTCCTTTTTTAGGGGGCCAGTAGTTTAGTATCTGTTCTCATGATACGATCCTCCCAGGTATTACCTCCTTTTTGGGGTGTGTATATGTTGGTTCGTCATGATACCATCTTCCCAAGCTAGCAAAAATATGTGATCAGAGAAAGTATATATTCGTTAGTATAGTTAACATTTGCATTGTCTTAATTCCAACTACATGTTGGCGACCAGTATACAGATCACAGCTACAATTCCGGCCAGAGAATCAAACAGCATCCGTTAATGAACTGAATAAGATACCAGCTAACTCTACTTTATCTAGCACAATACACACATTAAAACGCATTCATGCATAATGCACAACTAGTTGGACATGGTCTTAATCAGCTCCAGGTATAAAGCCTAATTCACTAGGGTATAATTGTTGGCATGCATCTGTAGCAGGAGACAATGGAATTCTATGCCCTAGATAAGTCTGTTGCCAAATTACAGTGTCTTCTGTGACTGTGCATGCTTATCCTGGATCGGCAGAATCTGTTGCAGTTGTCACAGATGTAGATGGCATCTGGTTCTAAGAGCTCTGAAGCAACCTCTGCCGACTGTACTCTCACCTATTCCTCCACTGCTGGTCTCTCCTCTCGCTCCTTTTGGAGCATGCCGTCACAGCAGCTGCGGTTTTTCATGCTGGTCTGGAGTATAATATGAAGAGTTCTAAAGAACTAAATTCCTCTCGAGATATTTCTTTACAAAGTTCTATCCCCTGCGCAAAATGGCTAATGAGGATGGTTGATCGTCGGAAGTGGGAAGTTTTCGACAATGACTGCCTCTGCAGTATTTTGCATTGCCAGTGGGTCGAACGTGTACCAACAGCTGTGCTTCACCAACACCTCAATCTAAGTTTCTGCCGTCTGTCTTGTTGCAGTGGTGTCTTCGCAGGTTTCGGCATGCAGCTTGTTGCCCAGAGGGAGAATTGCTTTGCGATATAATCCTCCCTGTCACTCTGCCTTTGCAAGCATATCAGTGGACAGATGAGGACATGGATAACACAGGACTTGACTTAGCTCTCAGGTCCACAGGGGGCCGGCCTTCGACAGTGGAATCGTGATTGGTTAGCCATCTTGCACGACCTTGCTCAGGACCATCCTGGTTTGGGATGTAGTACAAGCGAGGTAAGAAGCCAGCTCAATACAGGATGAACACCACTGCAGTAAAAATATACCTTTCAGCAAACATACAATATGACTGAAAGAATGTCTGAGATAATATCAGCACAAACTAAAATGTAATGCGAGTAACCTTTTTCAAAATATCTTTGTCTTTACTGTTGCTTAGACACACCCAGCTAGTTTTATCTAATATATAAAGAAAAGTCAGTCTCTTTCGCGATTTTATTCTGGTTTGTCAGTATTTTATTTTTGGTGGATCGTTGCAGCATGTTGCTTACAACAATAAAATGAAAGTAAATTTAATTCCTTTCAGAAAATACTTTGACTGGATCAGAATTATTTTCATACAGAAAAAAGGGGCGTAATTCTGTATTCGTCAATACAGTTATTTCCTTTTGATTGGATTAAAAAATAATATTTAAAAAAATAATAAATATCTTTTTAAAACATTGCAAATTAATTTTATTTTCATCACTAAAGTGTAAATTGTATGGACACCTTTTATTTTTTTAAATGTCGAAGGCACTCTATAAGAGGTTATTTCCATTGATTGGACCGTAAACTTTAAGTTATCCATCGTCTGTCAACTTTAACATTGGATAGTATTTTCTTTGGCCTGTCATGCTTAAGTTTCAAATAGAATTTTCTTTGGTCTGTCATGCTTAAATTTCAAATAGCATTTTCTTTGGTCTGCCATGCTTAAATTTCAAATAGCATTTTCTTTGGTCTGCCATGCTTAAATTTCAAATAGCATTTTCTTTGGTCTGCCATGCTTAAATTTTAAATAGCATTTTCTTTGGTCTGTCATGCTTAAGTTTCAAATAGAATTTTCTTTGGTTTGTTATGCTTAAGTTTCAAATAGAATTTTCTTTGGTTTGCTATGCTTAAGTTTCAAATAGCATTTTCTTTGGTCTGTCATGCTTAAATTTCAAATAGCATTTTCTTTGGTCTGCTATGCTTAAATTTAAAATAGCATTTTCTTTGGTCTGTCAAACGTGCAGATTGGATGGACGCATCTTAAGAATATCCGGTCGTTTTTTTTTGTTTCCCCAAATTGCACACAGTCCAGAAAATCACCTGTTCAATGGTCAACAGGAAAGAAAAGAAAAAAATGGCGGTGAAAAAAATTAAATAAAAAAAACAAAACTTGAGGGATTAGAGTATCAGCGTGCTGTTTGCAAGAGACGTTAAAAATAAAATATAATGATAATAATTATAATCCTGATTATACGTCAGTGTGTAAAATACACAGGTAAATTAAGTAGACCATCAGAAATACTAGCTGCCACTTCAGGCTCCAGAGGTCTGACACACATCCAAAAATAATATGCAGCAAGAAATGAAGTAAAATGGGAAACAAAGAAAGAAAAAAAGTTATTTAGTCATGATGAAAAAAAAAAGTGCTTCTTTCAAAATATAGTATTTGGGGGAGGTGGGCTGAGGATATTTGAGAAGTGTTTTTTTTTGTGAAATAGATCTTTCTTTCTTATCACCCTCTTTCTTTTTTAACACTATATATATATATATATATATATATATATATAAAGAGACAACTCATGTCTAGATATCCTTTGGTAGATCCTTTCAATTGTTCGAATTAGGATCTTTTAAAAAAAACCTAATTAATGGAATTAACTTTAATATCAGTAATAATATTCTAAAATGTTTATAGCTCCAATATAGTTTCATCTACTAAATGATTTTATATGTTCTCTGACTATTATTTATATGCATGTCATTTGTTTCTTTTATCATATATATTTTACATGTATATTATGATCCAGGGGATGATTAAATCTGGACAGTATAGGAAGATAGATACAGAACAGGAGATGTCAATGGTATGGCCATGTTGAAAGAATGGATGAGAGTTCTTGGGTTAGATGTAGAACAGTTGAGGTAGCAGAGTCGGTTCGTGTGGGAGGACCAAGAAAAGCATGGGAGGAAATAATAAGGATAGACTTGGCAAAATATTAATTAATTTGGTAGTAAATTTCTAAAAGCCGTCCAACACATGCCAGTAGGTAAAATGGACGTTAAACCGAATATGATGATTATATATATTTACTGTGTTTACACAGCATCGACCGTGAATCACTATATTTTCATTTTTTAAATCGCATAAATACTTTCGATTTTTTTTTTTAATTAAGAAAAAAATTAACTGAAATTTATAAATAATAAAGCTAAGAAGATCCACAGGTACCTAGATAGCAAGCAGACTGGTACAGAGGGGTGTGCTGATTAAGTGTAAATGCAGGGAGGGGAAATCTGGCCACATACTTATTCTCTGCTGTGCATGAAAGGGATAAGTGATTGAATACTAATAAGGCATTCTCTCTCTTTCTTTATGTAGTAGGAGTGAACTTTTTACCTCGCCTCATTGCACTACATTACATTATTTTTTTATAGACTTTTTTAAAAGGTTTGTTTTATTATTTTACACTATTGCTTTTCTTTATTTCAATAAATAGATGATTAATTATAAATAACAAAATTGTGTAAGTCATGTAGTCCCAAGAAACACACACACACACACGAGAAATGATCACACAAGCTTATTAATATAAACGATAAAAAAAATCAGTCTGTTCTCTCTCTCAGCTTTTCCTACCTAATGTAAACCTAAAACTCCGGTATCTGTATTTATAATTATTCAAATTCTTTTTAAACTATACACACAAACAAATTACATTTCTTTCTTTTGATACTTGATTATATATATATATATATATATTATGATTTTCCATTGACTGATTACACACACACACACACACACACACATATATGGTTATACGGCACAATCACGTTGACACACCGGTTTCCGTTAGATCACCGAAGTTAAGCGGCGTCGAGCCTGGCCAGTATTAAATGGGTGACCATTATGGAATACCAGGTGCTGTATGTGCTCTCTGCTTATCTCGGCATTGTTTCCAGTCGTCTTGTATTACTACTTGCCATTGGAATCAAGCAATGCCGACTCAGGGGAGCGGTTGTTGGGGATTGCGCAACCCTTTCAATTACAAATTCACGCGCGGGCAACCCCTGGTGGGGCACTCATATGTCGAAATCGACGGGAGAGTCCATCATATATATATATATATATATATATATAGCACTAGATAAAGTGAAACAATAAAATAAGGTGCGAATCAAATTTTATTAGCATTAAATGTTCAAGCAAAGTACTTTAAAGTCCTTATTATTCACCACCTGGATTGTTTTTTAATCAACCTCTTTGATATCTTTCTTGAAGCTGTTTTAAACTTTATGACTTGGATGAACCGTATAAGTTTAGCTAAAAAGTATGTTTTGGGCCGATATATTTGATGTTTTATATACTTTTATGTATTTTTATGTAAATTTTTTTTCATATATTTTCAAAGTTTAATTTTATTACCTGCAGTAATGTCATTGCGGTATTGGTCCTCTGAGGAGAAGATTTTCTTTGAAAACTCATGAGTTAAGGACTTTAAAGTAATTTGCTTGAACATTGAATGCTAATAAAATTTGATTCACACCTTATTTTATTCTTTCACTTTATCTAGTGCTATTAATGCTCTATCCAGTATATTCAGCTTCAGTTTTATCCGGATGTTCACTTATTAAAGATATTAGTTACCTCTGATATCTTTTGTTGTATTAACAATTGTATATATATATATATATATATATATAATACGATTGAACTAAACATCTTTCTATTAGATTTACTTCATTCTTGAACTTTTTCAATGCTGCCTTCACTAAAACCCTTTTATTCCATCTTAAAATCTTTCACTGGGCACCTTATCAACGGATATTTACCAACTGGACAGACCCCATATATTTTTACACACACACTCCTACTATCCATTACTTTATATTTTTTCAAATTTTGAATTTTGGCTTTTCCACTGCCAACTTATCTATCTATGTAATTCCTCTGATGATAAGATTTTAATCTTTGAAAAGCCTTGGCTTAAGGAAAGAATAATGAACATGTTTTTACCGAGTACACCTTGCATTGAACAATCGAAGTTGAAATAGATTTGTCATTCGTACATGTTTATCCCGCTTCTTTCATCTATCTTTATATATATATATATATATGATCTTGCCCAATTAATTGAGCATTCTGGTTATTTCTCATATAACACTAAATTATATATATATATATATATATATATATATATATATATATATAAATTAAACAAGTTTAAATATATTGATACTTAACACCAACATTTGCCAAAGGTGCTCAGTAGAAGGTAGAGCTTTATAAATATACATCATATACACATTTATAATGGCCTACGAAAATTCAAATTCATATATATATATGTGGGGGGTAGGGGAGGGAATAACAATGAATCTGATTGGTTAGCTAGCTATACAAAACAGCAAGTGGATATATAAAAACACTCAGTAACACGAATTTGATGCATTTTAGCCTGACGATTCTCTCTCTATGGAGAAGAAACGCAAACGCCACTGTGTAGGTTAATGGCAATAAATATATTTTCATAACTTACTATATATATATATATATATATATATATATATATATATATATATGTGTATCGAGGCAGCATTTTTTCTTTAAGACACGTATTATTAAAAAGAAGGGATCAACACTAAAATAGCCAGACAAAAATTGTCGGTTATTTTTAATAATATATATATATATATATATATATATATATATATATATATATATATATATATAAATTAGTTATCCACAGACAGCTCTTTCGTCACATCCCGGCTCTTCAGTGTGGCTAGACATTACATGTTTTTCATACTGAGATTCGAAACCTGAATGTCAGTAAAAAAAATATTATATATATATATATATATATATATATAATTAGTTATCCACAGACAGCTCTTTCACCATATCCCGGCTATTCAGTGTGGCTAGACGTGACACGTTTTTCATACTGAGATTCGAAACCTGAATGTCAGTAAAAAAAATATTATATATAATTAGTTATCCACAGACAGCTCTTTCACCATATCCTGGCTATTCAGTGTGGCTAGACGTGACACGTTTTTCATACTGAGATTCGAAACCTGAATGTCAGTAAAAAAATATATATATGAAGGGGCAGAGAAAAAGCTTCTCAGATTTCAAGGAAAAATTTGGTTCATTATGTTTAAGCGAAGGCTATCCTTAATAATAATTATCGCCTTGTTTTGAATACAAAGGCTGTCAGAATAAGCAAAAATTAGGGCATCTTACTGCGAAACGTGGGAGGCGGATCCAAAACTGGTCCCATGATTGTTAGTTTGTGTAACTCCTCTGCATCATGATCCGAATCCTTTAAACTCCTGAAGTCATTATATTTGAGAAGAAAAAAAAAAGTTTTAACAAAATTCAGGTTAAAACATGATATCTCAAAGAAAAAAAGATTACCTACTTTTATAAGGAGCATTGGGTATCGCAGTGGCGGTTCGGAATATTTTTTTTGGGGGGGGGGGACGCCATTTAACAAATTCAGAAATTTTGAGACTCTTAAGTATTAAAACTTTAACTTTTAAAAATCAGATAGGTTTTAGGAATAAAAAATAATTATGTTTTTCTTTATTTTATTTATAACTTGAAAATTTTAAAAATTAAAAAGAAATAATAGAAATGTTTATAAAGGGTTAAGGGCTTGGAACAGGGAGGCACAGAAGTCCTGATTGATGAAACGCCGGGTGTGCCTCGAGGGAGTTAAAGATTATAAGCTTACCGAAATGTATTCTAATCGATGTCACTTTACTTACATTCCTATCACCTAACCACTGCTCAAATTGAATATTATAAAATACAAAATATATGAATAAAAAAAGGTGGTATGATATTATGGGCTGGATGAAAAAGGACATAGGATTCCTCGTTTAATCCCAGGAAACGCAGGGTCTGCTTTCTAGTGTAATAATAAAAATGTTAAAAAATGTTATTTGAAAATTGTAGACAATTTGATTTATTTTATGACATAAATTTATGTTCTGATTTCATTCGAGTTCAGTTTGAAATTTCATAAAGGTTCCCTAGCTTAACAAAGCTGTCCAAGTTCGGTTCCCAAGTTCGAAATGGTGTACCTGAAGAAGGTTGGAGGTTACATCGGCCGAAATGTTGTGAATATAACGACCAAGAAAAGAATAGTAGTCCGAACAGTCCAAATAATACAGTCGTAAATTTAATTAATATTCATTTAAATATTTATTTTGGGCGTGCATGGCAGTTCCATGAAGTTTGTCTTTTTTATATATACTTTAAACTCATTCCAAAATGCTGTTTTGAGAATAAATAAATCAAAATCAAAAGGAAAACGCAGTTACTGTCTACCAAGGAGAAATAAAATGGTACTTGTAATGAATGGGTATCCACAGGATTTCGGTATTTACTTAGTCAACCTTGTAGTATTAAGGGAGAATCCCGAGTCAGTCCCTTGAAATGGCCGAAGCAGTTTACGATTTGAAAGCTACAAAATGAAAAACGGCAGACGACATAAATCAGCGGTTGGATTAGGATAAAAAAAAAAAGATTTTAGCCCCTAAAAAAAAAAATCAAAGAAAACAAAATGGCTTTCAAATCGTAAAATGCTTCGGCCATTTTCGGGACTGGCTCTGGATTCTCCGTCAATACTTGGAACTGACTCCGTAAGTACTGAAATTCTTTGAATACCCATTCCTTACAACTATTGAGAATATACCCCCTCCAAATATCCTTGTCAAATAAGTAGTCAGAATTGTCGACTACATTACAGACCCTTCACCTGACAATTGCAGATTTAAAAAGTGTTTGAATAACGAGGGACAAATAACTATTTGAAAAAGAAAATGTCTTTTCTAAAAATGTTTTGCTGTTGACAAATAGCATGACATTAAGAGGAAATACAAAATCGCTTTGAGCAGAGAGCGCACAAAAAATTTAATATTTTTCCAGTTGATGCATCTTGCCGACAATTGGAAGCATTTGGTGGATTTTTAAATTTCTTTCACTTTATTTCTTTTATGTATTTCTTTTGTCTGTTTGTTTTATAAAGGAGGAGCGTTTCTGGTTTTATAGGAATTCAAATGGTTTTTTTTTTTGGTCTTTACAATTTGATATATTTTATTTTCAAATGTTTTCATTGGCTGGTCATGAGTTGTCAATAAAATAAAAATGGCGTTTGAACTTAAACAATAATTACAAAACAAAATATTTCTAAGTGTTTTTTTTTTAAGTTATTGTATGTTATGTTGTTCGTGTTTTTTCTTTGTTATGTATTTTAACTTTTCCTCTCATTATCATTTTGTAGAGATTTCTCTCTATCTACCTATCTATCTCTCTCTCACTTTTTATCTTGCTCTCTCTCTCTCTCGCTTTTTATCTCGCTCTTGCTCTCTCTCTCTCTCTCTCTCTCTCTCTCTCTCTCTCTCTCTCTCTCTCTCTCTTACTCTCTTCCATCTCTCATATCACATGGCCTTTCTCACCCTTTTTCCATATTAGATTTCCTTTCGCTCCTCCATCATCTGTTCCCATCTGTTCCCCATCCTATTCTCTCTGTCTGCTGTTAGCTGCCACGGAACACAGTCATGAAACTGTTGTAGCTATTTAAACTAACTAAAGCTTAATATACGAATGGACAATACACACGCTTATTAATATATATTACTAACTCAGAATTCAGATATTTTTCAGCCAACTTGCCAACTCTGAGATGGCGGAATCAGTCAGTAATCTTGCAGAAGTCAAAAGCCGTTCTTTGTTGTGTTGTTTTGTATCCAATAGTGGAGTCTGATTTTTCTAAACCGACGTACCACCTCATGTGTCCCTACAAACCTTGCATAATACCTCTCTGTATTTCGACCTGTATTCTGACCACTGAGCTCTATCCTGCAAGTTTCAAGATAATCAGTAACAGTAAAGATGGAGAGTAGAAGAATATATATGAGAGGATGAGCGCTGAGGGGGGAGAGGTGTGACGTATTTGAGTTCACAGCAACAAATGAGATAGAATTATATTATGAATTCTTTTACTTACTTTTATTTAATTTATTTATTCCTTTTTATTAAAACTACAGCATTTTGTGTACCGTGTCCTCGGGATCTTTATCGAGAGTAAAAACTCATTCTTCTTCGCTCTCCTCATCTTCGAGACAAGATGCGATCAGAATTTTGTGAAGATGGCGAGAGCAGAGGATCATGGGATTGAGTGTTGAAGAAGCTCGCGGGCGGGAGGGAGGGGGATAGTACCCAGTTCTTCCTAGACCCCCCCCCTCTCTCTCTCTCTCTTTCTCTCTCTCTCTCTCTCTCTCTGTTGATTGAGACAAACGTAAAATAAAAATAAATCAACAAAACATGCAGACGATTGCAGGAGTAAATTCGCTGGCAGTAATGAGACTGAACGTGCGTCTTACAGTCAGAAGCCGCAGCTTGGCTTTCCTCTTCTTCTACGTCCTATTAGTGTGAAGATCGATTGTTCAAAAATAAAAATGCCCCCCCCCCTCAAATAAAATAGATAATTATTTGCAAGAAAAAAAAATGAGTTATATTAAAACTAGTGTCTCCATGACATCAGAAATGATGTCATATATTTTGTAACCTAAGGAAGCTTTGATGATGATAATGATGATAATCATCATCATCATCAACATCGGTTTAACGTCTGTTTTACATGCTGGCATGTGTTGAACTTTAAGAAATTGACTTCCAAACTAACCTATCTCTGCCCAGATCTTTATTTATCGTCCTTTTTTTAAATCCATTTTTATTACTTCCTCTCATGTTTTACTTGGTCTTCACCTGTGAACTGAACCTGCTACCTCAACTGTTCTACATCTACTAACCCAAGTACTATCATCTATTCTTTCAACGAAGTTTCCTGTTCTGCACACATCTACCTATACTATCCAGACTTATATAAAAAAATATTTATTTATTACGTCATCCCATAAGTTATGTTTGCATTTTAATTCTCTAGAATTCAATAGTAAGTGGGAATGTCTTATGAAACTAAATACTATTTATATCTCATGAAAAGAATACCCGTCCCAGGGCGTGTAAAATTGATTCCTCGAACATAACAGTTTTGCACTAGTTGTATGTCACCTTAGAAAAATTAAAATCAAAATATAACGCTACTAAATCTTATGTCTAAAATCTTTGATCCAAATCCATTATACGATTTTGATTCTAGAAAAAAATGTCTAAAATTAAAGGCTTAAGCTTAAGGTGCCTTAAGAAGAAATTGAAATTCAGGGAATCTTGTTTAATTGAGCCTAACGACTATGAATAACATTTAATGCAAATCTGAAATATTGGGAGGTTGTGCCCCATATTATCCTTCTTAAAACCCCTTTAACATACTAAAGAAAACTGAAAGTTAGAGAATATTTATTAATTGATGTCTAAGACCTGTTGCTAAAATTTTACAAAAATCTTAATTTTCACGAAGGGATTCCGCCCCTCTTTACATAAAACTATATCACACTAAATATAGCCCATATTACTCACCGTTACGCCTAGAAGCTGTGTTTCAAAACTCAGTGATCGGTTAATTAGTTTAGGAATGAATCCTATGCATAGGAAGATATAAACATGTGCAAAAACTTAATTTTATATAAAGATAAGAATAGTTTCGATATGATGTCTATATTTTATTATTAAAGACCAAGAATATAGTGCGCGTGTTTAGTAATAATACGTATATGAATTAGATAAAAAGTCAAAAGTGCATTAGCTGATCTCACTTGTTCTTGTAGACCTCTTAGGAACCTTTTAAGTAACGTTAGGGTTCCGAGGGAACCCTAGTTGAGAAACCCTGGTCTGGAAGATTGCAGATTAAATTTGCTTATTTCATACTACTATAGTAAACTGTCACTTGAAAAAATGTTTTATCTTTGTATAGAACTTAGTTTTCATTTGCATCCTCTAATCCATTCAGATAGACACTACATTTATATCATAGATACTCTATTTTCAAAACAGTTTTACTGCACCCCCCCTCCCCCCAAAGAACAAAGCAAGGATGAAATAAAACATGTTAAATATAAAGGCCAATTCAATCCCACCACCATTTTCTGTTTTTCTCATTTTTATTTTTTTTATACTCATGATACCACTAGTGACCCCTAAATTCGTTTCCCTATCTCCTATATTTAATTTATTTTTTTAAAATCCCTTCCTGTCAGCCTTTGCTTCAGGGTGTTGAGGGCAGGGGCGACAGGAGGCCCCTTTAATTCTACTGGTGTTTTTTTGGTCACCTGAGTTCAAACTTATTGGATTGAAAATTTTCTAGGACAAAGGGCTTAAAAAAAAAGGTCTACTCTTCCTCCCACTCCCCTAAGAAAGAAAAAAGGGGGAAGAAAGATGACCCCTAGAAAACCTGCTTAAGAAAAAGAGAGGGAGGAGCAAATAAATTTACAAGGATCCTTTTTAGAAAAGGATGAGTAAGTTTATTTTTTATATTTTTGTTTTTAGGGTGACATTGTAGATAAATGAACTTAAAAAACGCTTTTTTTCTTTCTCCCTTTTAAAGGGTCATATTGTAGATAAATGAACTTGTAAAGAAAACCTTTTTCTATTTTATAAGGGTCATATTGTAGATAAATGAAATAAACAAAACAGGGTGTCTCCTATCTCTATGGGAGGCTTTCTTTTCATTTGGTTAGTCTGTCATGCTTCAGTTAGTCTGTCACACTTAAATTTGAACTAGCTTTGAACAGCTCCATCTTAAGGATACCCTTATTCTTTTCAAAATCTTTTTGGGTCTACATTTAAATATCTAAATATGGTTGAAAATTAATAAAGAGAGTGTAAGTAATATTACATTACATTCATGTATACAATATACAGGGTCTTGAAAAAGTCATCATTTTAAAATTTGAATAATATCAAAACTGTACTTCTAATGATAACAAACTTATACACAATGAAGAATGTATATTAAAAATGTATGCCATTCGACTGAATGTCCTGTACTTGCCACATATTTCTGCAAACGGCTCACAACTGATTTAATCACATTTTCAAATATTTGCAGGTCTATTCTCAAGACTTCCTTCTTCACTGAATGACTTAGATTGATCAATTGTTTGTGGTTTTCTTCTGAAAACGTCATCTTTTAAGAAACCCCCACAAGAAAATATCAGGGAGCACAAATTTGCCATTAGAATAACTATTGTAACACACTCTTGTACTGCATACATCAAGATGGAATCATAAAAATAATGCAGAAATGCAGTTAAACAAATTTTTATTTTTATTTCTTTTTTTGATGTATAACTTTTTGTTATTATCAGAAATACAGTTTTGATGTTATTAAAATTTTTAAATAGATGATGACTTTTTGAAGAACCTGTGTGTATGTATATTATATTAAACCTGTGTGTATGTATATTATATTAAACCTGTGTGTATGTATATTATATTAAACCTGTGTGTATGTATATTATATTAAGGCTGTATGTATGTGTATTATATTAAACCCGTGTGTATGTGTATTATATTAAACCTGTGTGTATGTATATTATATTAAGGCTGTGTGTATGTATATTATATTAAACCCGTGTGTATGTGTATTATATTAAATCCGTGTGTATGTGTATTATATTAAACCCGTGTGTATGTGTATTATATTAAACCCGTGTGTATGTGTATTATATTAAACCCGTGTGTATGTGTATTATATAAAACATGCGTGCATGTGTATTATATAAAACATGTGTGCATGTGTATTATATTAAAGCTGTGTGTATGTATATCATATTAAAGCTGTGTGTATGTATATCATATTAAAGCTGTGTGTATGTATATCATATTAAAGCTAAATTAATCAACGTTTGTTTCACTAAGGTTTTTTTTTCTATGTATTTTTGTTTCACCTTAATTCACCCTAAACAATGCACATTGTCACTGAGGTGTAAGGGGCTACTGTGAATTTGGGACCATATCAATAGGGCAACCTGTGTTGGACGTTGTGCAGCACGATTTTTGTTCAAATTATTTAAATTTCTGCACGTTGGTACAGCCAGGAAAAACAGGGAGCAGGGAAGGCATCCCAAAGGCTAGCAGTTCTGAAGAAAGAAACTATTAGAGTAAAAAGGTTTCTAGCATATGAGCACCTCGACACTGAAAAGGGGGGAAGGTAGCTGATTGTTGGGTTGCTCAGGGGTATTTACATCAAGGGGGCTCCAGACCAACAAGTTCATCAGAGCACATTCCATAGATTGAAGTACTTGTAACTTTAATCACACAAAACACATGTTAAACTATTCCTTCGTATTGGGATCAAGTTCAACTTAGTTTAATTTTTGTAATGAGCTATAATTTTCCAGTTTACTCAGCAAGTCGGCAATCTCTCACTGTCTGTTATGCTCCCACTTAGAAATGATATATTCGAATATATTTTTGGGGAATTTTTCAGTATGTCCATAAAATTACAAATTTTAAAAATAAAGTGACCTACCATGGTTGAGGACGACCTGAAGGCTTCCTTTTCATCGACTACTATACCGGATATAGGAGTGGGCGCCACTCCTTCTCCAGAATGACACGATTTATCCTTGGTCCTCCCATGGGTTACTGTTTTCATTAGCCAATGGCAGGGCTTCAGAAACAAAGGTTCGTCTGACTTTTACTTGACATTTTTTTTCCTTTATTTAGTGTTGTATAGTGATGACTCATTCCTTTTGTGAATGTGTCGAATTAATAGGTGTATTATTTATTTGATTTATTTATATATATATATTTATATATATATATTTATGTATACACTTTTTTTTTTAGTGAAGTCCACCCCAAACAAGGCACAATGTCACTAAGATGTAGGGGGCTACTGTGAATTGAGGGAATCCTATATGAGGAGTTGTGCAGCGAGATACTTGTTCATATTACATTTAAATGTCTGTAAGTTAGTTCGGTCAGACAAGCAGGAAAGGAAATCCAAAGGCAGCAGCACGAGGATCAAAGATTTTAGAGTAGAAAGCTCTCCAGCATTTTGGGGCCTACAGTAAAGGGCTGGGATCTTGCTGACTGACGGGTTGATCGGGAGTATTTACATAGAGGTGGCACGAGTGCAGCACATTTGTTGGAGCACATTCCATTAAAGTACTTTTAAAACAAGCACAGTGATGCAACATTGCAGCAATGGGGCAGAGGCTGGAGCATGCTTGATAGTGAGGGGCCTATTAGATTAGACTCTTTTTTTACTCTGTCCAAGACGGAGAGGCTAGCGTTTGGTGCAGCAGCCCAGATGTGACAACAATACTCCATGCATGGGCGAATGATGGCTTTGTAAGAGTATAGGATACTGGCAGGTGTGAAAAGTTTTCTAGCTCGGTAGAGGTAGCCCACCTTCCTTACAGCAGCCTTTGCAGTGTCTTTTATGTATTTGTTCCAAGGCATGTTATCTGTGAATGTTAGCCCTAGTAGTTTGAATGACAAACTCTCAGGTAGGGTGCTATTAGTCACACACATATATATATGTGTATGTGTGTATATATATATATGTATATACACCTGACATTATCTTGTATCTCTACAAAGCAACCATCCACCCATGCATGGAGTATTGTTGCCATATCTGGGCTGGTGCATCATCCACTACTCTCTCCCTCTTAGCGACTCTTTTTTAGACCTTGCCTAACTTATTATATCCCTCACTATCCATACCCTGTCTAATCGCCGCAATGTTGCATCATTGTGCTTGTTTCACAAGTACTTCAATGGATTGTGCTCTGATGAACAGGCTGCTCTGGTGCCCCCTCGACATAAATACACTAGACCAACTCGACAATCGGCTAAATCCCATCTATTCACTATGGAGCTCCATAGATGCCAGAGAGCCTTCTACTCCAATAGATTCTTTCCTCGTGCTGCTGGCCTTTGGAACCCCGTTCCTGCTACCTATTTCCCCGACTGTACTGACATGCAGATGTTCTAAAACTAATGTAAACAGACATCTAGCTACACAGCTCCCAACTTAGGATGACACCCAAAACCTACACCTTAATTCTCAGTAACGCTTACTGTCTACAGTGAAATATGTTAAAAAAAACAACAACATTAGAATACACACCTTTGTTTCCATCTATATCTATAAATAGTGTATAACACTTAGAAGAGTAATTCAGTGTATTACATAAGGAGCAGCTGATTCAAAGTATTGAAAATTGTTTATGATCACTTGATGTAAAGTGGTAATAAACACCAATTGGGATAAAGCCAATGTTGATGTGTATGGTGGAAATAGTTCATTGTGTAAAGAGATATTCGATGGTGACATGAAAGTTTCACTATATTTATTTCAATGTTTTTACTTATGAGAAAAATGCAACAATTCTCTGATTTTAGGCGATAGAACATGTACTCGGAGTAAGATATATATATATATATATATATATATATATATATATATATAATGTAAAATGAAAAAAGGAAAGCCAGAACTTCGTCTTTATTGAAAGACTTCCTCAGGATGAAGAAAGCAATGTATAAAAATCATGTGTATATATATATATATATATATATATATATATATGTCTCGAAAGTTTCTCAACCATTAGAACTATATATATTAAAAAAAACCCAAAAAAACACATTTTAGTCCCAAGTCGTTCGGTGGAAAATCACTTTTTTGTAAGTCAATTTACTTTTTGCAGTCACTATATTAGTTTGCTTCCAAGAATTTATGCTAGTCTTAAAATTATTTAAGGGATCATCAGTTGTTTACCATGAAAAACTGTTTCGGGAATTTAAAAAACAAAACAGTATTTTATTTCATGGCTTCCCAGCAGAGTTGATCAGACCCTACATCCCTTAAAAGACAAAAACAAAAACGTTCTGTACACCAGATCTAAGTTTTGTTTCAGATAAATGTTTTGCTAACTTATTTTGTTATTAAAAAATGTATATATCGGAACTGCAGGTCACAAAGGGTAGAGGCGGATGAATTCTGTCCTAAACCTACAAAAAATGAAATTCCCTGAACACGTTTTTACACTCACCAAAAAAAAAAGTGATAAAATTTCTTTTGTACTCTGAACTCCAAAAATAAAATGAAGTAAAAAGAAGAAAAAAGTGTTGGGGAAACCAGCCGGTAGTGGCAGAGTACCTCTCTGCACATTTTCAAACTTAATGATACTTAAAAATAAAAAAAATAAAAAATAAAACAATAGATAAAAAGAAAGGTCAGAGAGAGGCTAAAATTTTTTTTTTTTTGAAAGCAAAGAAAGAAATTAGGTTAAAAAAAGGAAAAAAAAATGTGACCTATATCCCTAAGCATTAGTTTTAAATTTCTGGGATAAGAAAGAGTACAGTACTAAGGAAATGGGCTGGTGTGTGTGAGAGGTAGGGGGCATAGATTTTAACACTTTCTCAGCTAACCTGACGAAATTAACAAACTCCCTTAAAGTTCAGGCCTTATTTTTAGGGCAGTGTATACTGAACTATCCCCCCCCCCCTCGCTTCACTCCTTAATTATAAACAGATCCACGGCCTCAAAAATGTTCAAATATTTTTTATTATCCTTTTACCAACCAAAACGTTCTTGTGGTGGGATTCAGGGCTATTTTAAGAACCAGATCTTTTTTTTTATATATATAAATTCATATTTTCGTTAGTATTGTTTTTTAAACTTTCATATATTTTCTAACTTTCATATATTTTCTAACTTTCATATATTTTCTAACTTTCATATATTTTCTAACTTTCATATATTTTCTAACTTTCATATATTTTCTAACTTTCATATATTTTCTAACTTTCATATATTTTCTAACTTTCATATATTTTCTAACTTTCATATATTTTCTAACTTTCATATATTTTCTAACTTTCATATATTTTCTAACTTTCATATATTTTCTAACTTTCATATATTTTCTAACTTTCATATATTTTCTAACTTTCATATATTTTCTAACTTTCATATATTTTCTAACTTTCATATATTTTCTAACTTTCATATATTTTCTAACTTTCATATATTTTCTAACTTTCATATATTTTCTAACTTTCATATATTTTCTAACTTTCATATATTTTCTAACTTTCATATATTTTCTAACTTTCATATATTTTCTAACTTTCATATATTTTCTAACTTTCATATATTTTCTAACTTTCATATATTTTCTAACTTTCATATATTTTCTAACTTTCATATATTTTCTAACTTTCATATATTTTCTAACTTTCATATATTTTCTAACTTTCATATATTTTCTAACTTTCATATATTTTCTAACTTTCATATATTTTCTAACTTTCATATATTTTCTAACTTTCATATATTTTCTAACTTTCATATATTTTCTAACTTTCATATATTTTCTAACTTTCATATATTTTCTAACTTTCATATATTTTCTAACTTTCATATATTTTCTAACTTTTATATATTTTCATAATTTTTTTACATCTAATCTTCTTTCCTTATGTTAGTTTTTTTTTGTTATTTTAGTATCCTTTCATTTTACATATTCATTCATTTTCCCCAAATTTCACGTTCCCCTAAATTTCATATCTGTCTGTGTTTAATGATTATTAGCAATACTAGTATACACATAATCTAAAAACTGACATTATACATATTTTGTTAGATCAACGTTTTTTTTTTTTTAATTTCATTTTTAACTGCCGTTTCTCTTGAAAATAAATTTTTTTCATCATATTTTTTCGCTATTAATTACTATATTTATATTTTTCTTTAAAAGTAATATATATATATATATATATATATATATATATATATAGGGATTTATAGAAAGGAGCATATTCCTTTTTGCTAGAGCGGAGGACTCATTTTTTATCCGGCAGTAGGGGGGGGGGGGCAAGTAAATAGGGAATTATTTGAAAATAATGTAGGAAATGTGTTGAATTTGTCAAGATGTTAGTTTAAGGTGTATATGGACCAGTGAAACTAGCAGCTCTATTTTTTTTGGGGGGGGGGCGCTCCTAAAATAATGAAGCAGGTAAAGCCGTATGTATGTATATATCAAACCGTTTTCTTAGGTTATTTAGAAAATAAAATAAGCATTGCTACTGTTCCAAATCTCAGACACAGATGTCTTCAAAATCATTAACGTCAAACACTAAAAACTTTTCTTCCAGGCATTCAGAGTGGGAGTGTGGCGCATTTAATCCTTGTCAAACTATTTCTCTTTCTCATAACATTTCTCAGTACTAGGACTTATACTTAGGACTTTGGAGCATACAATCAAGGAGTTGGCCCTAGGCATCACCAGACCTCTGCATGCCACTGCTTCCACTTCTCTTGTAACCTTCTTTTCTTGCATAGCCCTCTGCTTGGGGCTGCGGCGGTTCACATTTACTATTTAGTCCCGGAAAGGGCCGTGGCAGTTCACATACAACACTCGTCATTTTTAAAACATCATAAATCACATAGTTCATATATTGTTTGCATACCTTTAGATTTCTCCCTCGCCGTGTAAAGGGTCGCCGTCCCAATGTCGTCTAGTGGACGAACTCTTTCTTCTTTCCTTCCTGCCGTGAACAACGCCGTCCGTTGTCTGCAACAAAAGCTTTCTGACCGACTCACCAAACAACAATCTCTTTAAGTTTCAATTCTTTTTATTACAACTGTTGTTATTTATCGGCCTGGAGACATTCACTACGTCGAGAGAGAAAATCACTACTTTATCGTAGTTACTTAACAATTATTTTCTTAACCATTCATAGAGGGGGGAAAGGATATCTCTCGCCTGTATTTTCTTAGGGAAATATTTCCCTTATCTGTTGTAGTTTACATAGTAACAATCACGTCTCGTAGGTTCGCCTCCAAAACTCAGACTGACTAACTCGCTTCTCACGAAGAACGAGTGACGTCACGGATCCCTCTGTTTCCCACGCAAGGACCTGTGACGTCACAGAGCCTCTCGCAGGTGCACACTGACCCTTGATCTGGGATCTCGTCACACGGTGACCTTGTTACGTCTGTTAGCTCTGACTGTGAGAACAGGCCCTATTCTGCACTCGACTGCACCTGCACTAATTTGCGCAAGTCAAACCAACGATTTCCAACAGATGCGTCCATTCCCATAGGGGCATTATCCAACACTTTTCCTCTCCACTCTTCAGCATCTTCTATAGAATATCACATTCAGAAGCGGCCCCGAGTCGCATGTGTATCCCGGTCAGGCGAGATAATTTTAATGACGTTAGATTTTGCAGTTTTTTGTCGTCCTCTTACACACAGCGTCTAGTATTCCTACATGGTCACCCATCTGGTAGTGATCAGGCTCACCATCGCTTAACTTTGGTCATCTAATGAGAACCGGTGTCAACATTATTATACCGAAAACAATACCTAGCAGTGTAAACGATACGTTGTATATGATTGCTTGAACACAAGTTGCTCGTCTATATTTTATCTATAGCTGGGAGAGGATTTCACAGCTCATAATACTTTTTCAATTTAATGTGTAATTGAATAAAATCGATCTGATCATCGGATTCAAATGTGGTATTGACAATTCCATAGTGTGTGATGGGATCCATTACAGCAATCCTCTCGCCCCCTTCTTCCAACAAAGACTCAAGACAATTCTGTTATCAGTTCAAGAGGAAAATTGAAGACGAGAAACTGAGATCTCTTTGGCTGCTTGTGAGATAGTGTTACACATTGAGGCACGCTTATTGAATCTCTGTTTAAATCATTCTTGTAGATTTGTTTGTTTGTCTTTTTGACGCTCCTTTTTGCTGGTGTGATCCTCAACCTAAACAGTTTAGCTACGGTCCTTATTTTCTAAAGTGGTGACTCCGGTAACCAAGTCTATCAGTAATTAAATCTGAAAAAGGCATTAGAACAAAATGAGATTTTGAAGAATACACACACACACACACACACACACACACACACATATATATATATATATATATATATATATACTTTCCCCCAGCTGCTTTCTTCCATTATGAAGTTTAAGACCAATAATTTATGCAAACACACACACACACACACACACTATATCCAGTGTAGCAGCAAGTCCTGGGAGCATGTACCAGAAAGAACAGTTGGAAATAATTTATACACCATCCGCTATGACTATGCAATCCCTACAGCTACATATCGAGCTGTTAAACCTGACATTGTAATATGGGACAAAAGGGAGAAAGTAGCAACCCTAGTTGAAGTCAGTGTCCCTAATGATGCAGGATTGAACAGAGCAGAAAGGGAAAAGATTACGAAATACCAAGGTCTTATGTACGACATGACAAGAAACTGGAATCTTAGGAAAATCTCCATCATACCAGTAATTAAATGAGCAACAGGACTAATGAAAAAGAATTTCAAAAGCTATCTGGCGAGTATACCCGGTGAACCGAGTGCAAGAGAAATACATTTGCATTTAAAGAGAGGGTTAGAATCTTAAAAAGATCTCTAGGCTGGAGTGTCTGAAATAGCGTGTGAATGTCTGGCATCCGGTAGAGAGAAATAAACATACATACATTGGACGGCTTTAAGAAATTGACTTGCAAAGTAACCTATTTCTTGGCTAGGTCTTTATTTATCCCTCAGGTCCATTTTTATCACTTCCTCCTATGTTTTCCCTAGCCTTTTCCTGTGAACTGGACTTGCGACCTCAACTGTTCTACATCTACTAACTCAAGAACTTCTCATCCATTCTTTCAACGTGGCTACATCATCGAAGTCTACTGTTCTGCACATATCTCCCTACCTTTTGCTGAAGTCATCAGATCTAAGTCTGTCTGTAAGACTCAACTTACACATCTATCATATCGTTCTCATATCCTTTTTCTCCATGCATACTTATATATATCATATTCAGTTCAACGTCAGTTTTACATACTGGCATGTGTTGGACGGCTTCCAGAAATTGACTTCCAAACTAACTTATCTCTGTCCAGGATTTTATTTATCCCCTCTTTCAAGTCCATCCTTATAACTTCCTCACATGTTTTCCTGTGCCTTCCATAGTGAACTGACCCTGCTACATCAACTGTTCTACATCTACTAACTCAAGCACTCTCATCCATTCTTTCAATCTTACAAAATTCTCCTGTTCCACATACATTTCCATATACTGTTCTGATTTAATATTCCTCTGAGCTCATCAGATCTAAGCCGATCTTTAAGACTCACATTACACATCCATCATATCGTTCTCATCTCATTTTTCTCCATGCAACGCATGTCCTCAACCATCACTAGCAAGGTTTCACTTCCATACATCATCACAATGTGTGTACGTAACTGAGAGACTCTTCGCTTGGTCGACAATAGTAACGCTTTGCTGGTTAGTAATGCCAGAAATACTTTGAACTCTCTCTATTCACCCCTAATATTTGCAATCACATAAGCACCTGCTCCACCCTGTGCTCCAATTGTATCACCGAGGTAACAAAACTTCTCGACAACCTCAATAACTTTGCCATCCAAATATACTTTCTCCACATCTGAGTTCTCATCCATCTCCATTGCCTTACACTTTTTGCACACAAACTGGTTCCTTAACTGCACTTCTTGAATTGCACACAACTCCTTTTACACAAAGCGAGGGTGGGAACTTTGTCCTTTTGGGGAGCTTTCCAACGCTACAACTAATGATCATCACTTTTGTCTTTGTAACATTCACTCTCAGACCTTTACTTTCCATAGCATTCCTCCAAATCTTTTACTTAACAAGTAGACTCTCCATATATATATATATATATATATATATATATATATATATAGTAAGCAGTGAAAATATATATGGCAATCAAGCTACACAGAGGCTCCCGTGTTTCATCTCCGGGGGGAATCGTCAGGCTAAATGCCCCGTGGATGAAACACGGGAGCCTCTGTGTAGCTTGATTGCCATATATATTTTCATTGCTTACTACCTAGCTCTACTTACGTATCGAGCACTGTTGAAGTAAATACTGAAAACTGGCACATACAAAATTATATCTTCTTATAATATTTTATGTGGATACATGAAGTACTAATATATATATATATATATATATATATATATATATATATATATATGAATTATTATGATATAATTTTCTAATAACTATTACCCAAACGAAATCATTCCGTTTACAATTGTTTCAAACAATCTGCAAACAAAAGTCCAGGGAGTTTACTATAAAAAAAACTCTTATCTTCAGAACGGAGATGTAAACACAAAAAAAATCGCCTGATGGGGAAATAAAGAATGTATAAGTTATCATAAAATGATACAATAATGTTTTAAATAAATATCCATGTATAAGCTCTATTTAATGCTAAGTATTGAGCTTTTTAGTAGTTGAAACTCTTACTTCGAGAATCATTTTGATCTATATAAATTTATTTTATATTCGTATAATCTCTCTCTCTCTCTCTCTCTATATATATATATATATATATATATATATATATATATATATATATATATTGAAACTGACGGTATCATGTTGATTTGACTTGATCTTCTGTAACACCATTAATAAATATATATGTATATATATATATATATATATATATATATATATATATATATATGTGTGTGTTAGTCACCAAAGAAGTTACAAATGCATGTAAATGTTTTCAGTGGTGTTTGTACATGCAGAGTATGTGAACAAGAATGTACTTCAATTTGAGACCTCAAACGTCACATCAGAGTCCACCAAACCAATATAGCAGATCCCTTTGCATGGGCCTAGAAAGACACATTCACTCTATACATGTTTAATAAAAAAACACATATCATGTGATGTTAATACTAAAAAAAACAGAACTAAATATTGATTTTTGTAGGAAGAAATCTCTCGATGACAGAAATGATAAAACGACTAACTGTACTTTATATTTTAGATAAATGGGAATAGGAATGTGTTAGTTTAAAATTTTCTCAACCCTTCCTATATATAATTAACCATTTCTGTGTTTGAGTTAATAACTTTAGAATTTTAATCACATACCCTTATGCTTCAATTAAATTGTTTCGGCACATGCTAAATGGATCTCTACCATAATTAGATAAGCATGATTAAAACCTCGCTTGAGAAAGAAAACATTTCTAAATAAACTTTTATAAATTCTTTTCAGGTCAAACGTTTAAAGCAAAGTTTCTCAACGAGGGGCATATGGCCCTCTTGGAGAAGGAGATGTAATATTTTCAGAAGTCTCGAGGCCAAATTCGAAAAATGCCTCCACACGAGGGTACAGAAAATTAAGGGCTCATAGTGGGTTATTTTGTAATTAATAATTATTATTTAAAATTGAAATATTTATTAAGTTAAGCTTCTGTTTATTATTCTCGTCCTCTCTCACTATGTTGTTTGATACCGTTTCTATCACTCTCGCTTCCGTCTCTCTTCCTCTGTTTATTTACAATCGAAGGTAATAAAGAGAGGAAAGAATTAAACATTTTTTGCGATTGTCCATTATAAACACAAGGGAATAATCACCGTAGTAATAACACTATGTAACCCAAAAAGGAGAGTAGAAAGTAGATCTTGGGTTTACTTACGGCAGCCTCATAACTCGCGCTCTCCTTATTTTGTCATTTAGTCCTCACATTCCATAAGCCATGTTTCTGACAAGGGGGAAGAATTGCTGTTTTCTGGGTCGGAATCTATCCAGCTAACACTTATCGTTGGTTAGTTATTTACCTTGAAGTCGTATTTTTTATTTTAGCTCCTTACATCAAGTGGCTTCATGCCTTGTCTGGAGCGATTTCCATTTTAAAAAAAGCTGTAGAAAGATAGAGAGAAAGAGGGGGGGTGATATAGCGAGCTGAAAGCGACTTATTTGAGATTTTGTCCTTTTTTTTTTTTAAATTTAACTGGCTTTGCAAACCATTACCTGATTCAGATTAAAATAATAAAAATTAATAATAAAATACCCTTTCCTTTAACAATTTACTACGGTTTCACGGTATGTTCGGCTGGTATCATAATGATACACATTTCTGACGATCGGTGATACCATGAAACTGCAGTAAAATGTTAAAGCTAAGTGTATTTTATCATTCATTATTGATACAGCTCTCCAGAACTGAGACAGCAGATCTTTAACAAAATAAGTACGTATATAGCATGCGCACTGGGGCGGTGATAGGTACGTATTTAGTATTCGCACCGGAGCAGCGGTAGGTACTTATGTAGTATGCGCACCGGAGCAGCGATAGGTACTTATGTAGTATGCGCACCAGGGCGGCAATAGGTACATATATAGTATGCGCATTGAGGCTGCGATACGTACGTATATAGTATGCGCACCGGGGCGGCAATTGGTACGTATATAGTATGCGCACTGGAGCAGCGATAGGTACGTATATAGTATGCGCACTGGGGCGGCAATTGGTACGTATATAGTATGCGCACCGGGGCGCAGATAGGTACATATATAGTATGCGCACTGGGGCAGCGATAGGTACGTATATAGTATGCGCACCGAGGTGGCGATAGGTACATATATAGTATACGCACTGGGGCAGCGATAGGTACATATATAGTATGCGCACCGGGACGGCGATAGGTACGTATATAATATGTGCACCAGGGCGGAGATAAGTAGCTATATAGAAGGCGCAGACAGAGGTGGTACTTTTTAAAGAAATATGTCATACTATTGCCCTGTGCAACGGAAGAGGAATGGTGGGGAAGAAACAGCTTTCGCAAAAGGCAAAATTAGAAAGTAGCGGTGAAATTGGGCGACCAGTGAAGGAAAAGGTAGAATGATAAAGCGACGGCTATGAAGAGAGGGAGAGAAATAGAAGTTTGAATATAAAGATGTTACACACGCGATTTTTCTTCTATTTTATGTTTTATGACACCGAGCAACGCCGGGTAGCCCTGCTAGTGAATAATAAAATGCACTTAGTTGTGACAATTTACTGCAGTTTCATGGTATCACCGCTCGTCAGAAGTGTGTGTGTATCTTTATGATACCAGCCAAACATACAGTGAAACTGCAGTATATATTTTAAAGCTAAGTGTGGTTTATTATTAATATGTATTATTTTATTTATGTATATTTGGGTAGCAAACCTTCTTTTATGCATATTTCTTTGTAAATAACAAACTGATTGACCGGGAAAACATTTTCCTGTATAGAAGTGTGGGTGTAGGCCTACGTAAAAACTTTATTTTAAACTTAACTATGAGAGGCACACAGAGAGAGTGGGCCTCTTGTGGATCTGCTTGTACACACCTAAAAACTGTTTAAAATATATTAATTAACATTTTTCAGCTTAAACACAATCCTTTTGTTATTTTCTAAAAAAATAAAAAAAATAAAAAAATTATAATTCTTAATAATCCCCCCCCCCCCATTATTTTCTCTCTGTCCATTTCATTGTCCTAAAATTAACTTTTCTTTTTATTCTCTCTTTTTTTTTTCTTTCTTTCTTTCTTTTTTTAATTCAAGAGAGACATTTGACATATGTTACCAATGAAAGGAGAGAAGGGAAAAAAAAAAAAATTTACTCATCAAATGGTTAGAAGTCAAACGCTTTCATTTGGGCTTTAAAAAAAGTACATAAGAATAGGATTATTAACCTTTACTTACATGTAACTAATGCGCACAATAGGAGCGTGTGATTGGTGCACAAATGAATTACATATGCTTAGCTGCACATGACCAACTAGTTAAAGAAAAAAAATGCAGGCCTTACAACTAATGTATATCAATACATTTCTCTCTATCTTCACACACACACACACACCCCACACACACGCACACGCACACACACACACACACACACACACACACACACACACACACACACGCACACACACACACGCACACGCACACACACACACACACGCACACACACACACACGCACACACACACACACACACACACACACACATATATATATATATATAATATATGGCACGTGTATTATATTAGTTTCTGTAGATGTAAATCCATTAAAAATCCAGTGTTTATAAAAGTGCTCAATAACAAGTAGAGTTGTTGTTTAGTATAATTTTTTAATTTATACAAACAGTATTGGTTACATATGTGCATACATGTTTCGGTTGTACTCTTCACAGAGAGTCAACCTCTTCAGACTTCTTCCTCGTTTTTTAGGGTTTGAAGGGGTTGACTCTCTGTGAAGAGTACATTTGTACTATATATATATATATATATATATATATATATATATACACTAGCAGAATACCCATTGCTAGACGGGTATTCTGCTAGTTAATAATAAATCAATTCAATACAACAGTTTTGCACCACTTTTGTCTCCTTACGAAGTTAAAAAATAAATATATATATATATATATATATATATATAAATATTATGTATATTCATCTATATAGATGTCATATTATGAGGTGATATAATATATTGTGCATACATTTTCAGTATTTACTTCAACAGTGTTCAATAGGTGAGTAGAGCTTAGTAGTAGTATGAAAATATATTTATGGCAATTCAGCTACAGAGCCGTCCATGTTTCATCCCGGCACTCAGTATGACGGTTCCCTGCTGGTATTAAATATCGACGCCTCTGTGTAGCTTAATGGTCATAGATATATTTTCATATTACTGTATTTATATATATATATATATATATATATATATATATTATTATTATTAATGGAGATTTGGTATATGTCTGTCTGAAGCCGAAACTATACTATTACTTCTATTAATGTACTATTGTAGTATCCTTAAATTCTCAATTCAGTTTACTATACTATTTCAGACTAATGTGTACTACCTTTCAATATTTAATTCAAGGAAGTAGTATCTGTTCAGTTATACTATCCTCCAAGGCATTACCTCTTCTTTTTCTGGGAAGGAGATAGTGTAGTGTCTATTTTCTTGTCATGAGACGATTCTTCCAGGAAGAGTAGTATATGTTCGTTTGTTATGATACCATCCTCCCAGGCATTACCACCTACTGTTGGATGGAGCAATGTAGTATATATTTGTTCGTCATGATACCATCTCCCCAGGCATTATCTCCTTTGGGGGAGCAGTGCAGTATATTTTCGTTCGTCATGCTACCAATGTGTATAAAAAATAATAAATGGAAAAGTGGACAAACCACAAAATATAAGACAAAATCAAATCTAAAACTCATCAGTAGACTGACATTTCGTCTCTTTTAATACAAGAAACTTTGTCAAAGTGGACAGATTATATTTCTGATATATTTGATACAAGATATATGTTTATGGTTCTATTCTCTGTCTCATATAAGTTATTTCTTTTCTTTTTGCAGGTGTGATATGTTTGCTCACCCTTTCTGACGGACAAGTTGTCAAACAAAAGTTGGAAAAGACAAAAGAGAAAAACAAAGATAGTAATTATACTACTAATAAACCGACGGGGTTAAACTGTTTAACAGCTTCACTAAACGCGTTTAAAGTCTTCTCGCCGACCTCATTTAACGCAGGATAATTACTCTACCAGGGGAAAATGCTACTTTTCATCACTTTCCGACTTCCTTTTCATTGAGCTTGTGACAGGTAAATATATATTACTTTTTTTTATTCTTGTTTATCTATTCGCTTTTGATTTTCAGGGGATCCCTTTTCTTCATCAGCACCTTCCCGTAGTTTAAAGAGGACGCAATTAGCCTAAAATATAATGTCATTCAAAATTAAATATGCAAGACACATTTTGACGCCATCTTGATATGCTGTGCATTCTCTAATCTTGTCTTGGAGTATTTTATTTAAAAAAAAAAAAAGAAGATTTTGATCTTTTTATGGTTTCCGATGTTTTATTTTGCCTTCAGCTCCTCCCCATTTTAGAGGGGATGTGAGCAGTCTAAAATGTAATCACTTCAAATTTGAAATGAGCAAACTTAGTTCAAATGTCAACATCGGCAGTTTATATTTTCTTTCAGAGGACGTTTTTTTTTATTTTTCAGTACCTCCCCTGTTTAAAGGAGGTTTGAGTAGCCTAATATTCAATACCTCAGACATAGAGATAAGCAAAAATCATAGTTCAAGTAAGATTGTTTTTATCTCATATATGAGGTTTGTTTTCATTCAGCACTTTCCCTATTTAAAGGTGAGGTTAGTAGCTTAACATGTTATGTTCCCAGGATTAAAAAGACCAATCTGAGTTCAAACTCCAACTAGGGCAATTTACATCCTTTCTATACAAGATCTGTTCTCAATCATAATCTCCAAGCATATTCTTATGGGTTTTATTAACGTTTTAACTCTATTGCGAGCTATCATCATTTATTTCTCTTCTTCACACTTTCTTTCTCTCTTTCAGGCTTTTTAATCCATTCTTTTATTTTTCACTACCAGAGGGTCCTTTTTCTATTCAACACCCCCCCCTCCTCCTATATTAAAAGAGAAGTGGGCGACTAAACATTTAATACCTCTCCATTTCTATAAGGTTCTTGATCAAACAATTCCTAAATGAAAATTAACCATTTTGTTTTGTTTATTCTTGCTTTTCACCAATGCTTTTAATCTATTTCTTAACTTTTGATTTTCAGTGGATCTTTTTCCATGTCAGCACCTCCCTTAAATAGGACGCCATTAGTCTCAAATTTAATGCCATTCAAAATTAAATATGCAAGTTACATTCTGACACCCTCTCGATACACTGTATTGTCTAATCTTGTCTAAAAGTTTTTTAAATAAAAAGTTGTTCAGCTTCCATTGTTTTCAAGGTTTTATTTTGGTTTTGGCGCCTCCCCAATTTCGAAGGGGATGTGAGCTATCTAAAATTTAATCACTCAAAGTTTGAAATGAGCAAACCTAGTTTAAATGCCAACATCGGCAGTTTATATTTTCTTTCAGAGGATTTTTTTTCCTCTCCAGTTCCGCCTCTATTTAAAGAGGATTGAATTAACCTCAAATAAACAAGCCATATTCTAACAGCATCTCAGACGCTGATCAGCGTCATGCTTTTTTCATTTTCTATAAACTAATTTTATACTTATTGGCCAATCGTTTCTTCTTTCAAAGAATTTATTTTCACTTCAGCACTTCTACTGTATAAAGGAGAGTTTAAAGGCCTAAAATTTGATCCCTCAATGTTTGAAATGAGCAAACCAAGTTCAAATGGCGACATCGGTAGTTAATTTTTTATTTCTCGGGATCTTTTTCTCTTAAGTATTTCCTCTATCTCATGTCTATATAAATATTGATAATTATCGATTAGTTATGTCTATATAAATGTTGTAATAGAATATCCTACACCCTCTTTTTCCTATGTGGATTTACTAATACAGAGAACTACATATAGTGAACACTGCATTCACTAATATCTTGCTTTAGAGATTAGTAATGTCTCACTAATCTCTGTCTATCCATTCATTGTACTCTCTATTGCAATAAACCTTTCTTTCCTCATTCTACTATCGTGTTGGTTGTTCCTTCCACTCAAGTAATAACCTTGCATATTGTAACCCTTTTCAAGGATGCAACACTTATGAAAGCACTTATTCAATGTAATAATGCGAGGCAAACTTATTTACTGTTGATGTCGATATCCATTTAAACACAGAAGAGACATTGCTCGTATTTCTCTGCTCTCTCGTTATTTCCATGGAAAGTGTTCAACTGAGCTCCAATCTCTGGTTCCTCCTTTTAAAATATTCACAGCAAGAACTCGTCTATCTACCACAACGGCAAATAACTGTCTTTTCTTCCTCTGTGTGAAATTTCTATGAACAGAGTTTATTTCCAATAAATTGTCATCTATGGAACACGTTAGCACAAGATTACCCCAGGGTCATCTTCAAATCTAATGTCAGTAAACGCTTTTCAAAAACCGCCCTCATGTGTCATCAAATTTTATTCGATGAATTCATAATTATTAATCCTCTTATAATATTCATCATCATTCAACTGTCAATCTATCCATCTCATTCCTCGAGTGGCTGTTAGCCTTGATAAGTGGTGACTCATTAGTAAAGAAAAATGCGACAAATGACACTGGATTATGAGACGTCAAGTGCACCTCATACACTCTGAGTACTACTCACCGTGCATGGGTTTACCACAATTTCAAAATAAATACTCTTCCTTTTTACTGTACAAATAATATATATGATATATATAATGGGTAATAGTATGCAGAGATTTTCAACTCTCTCATAATTTTCATCATCATTCAACTGTCAATCTATCCATCTCATTAACCCATATCCTCGAGTGGCTGTTAGCCTTGATAAGTGATGACTCATTAGTAAAGGAAATGCGACAAACGACACTGGATTTATTGTACCCCTTTTCAAGGATACAATAAAAATATAAATTTTAACAGATGCAACATATATTTGTAAAACACCTTTTACACAAAAACTTAAGACAGTTCCTATGATTAGTGCAAGGGTATCAAAGTGCTGACCAATGCATACTGGATAAAAATAACCATTCGCTGGTGAGAGGAAAAAAAAGAAATTTCAAAATTAACTTTTTCTTCCCACAGAAACTCGCCTGCAGTTCTATTTCGATCTCTCAGTCAAACACCTTTCTGTTGTGAAAAAAAAAAAGTAACCATTTCCCTGTTGTTGAATTTAAAGTCTCTTTTGGGAAATTTCAAGAAAAAACAACAAAAAGATGAACCTATAAATTAACATAGATGATTAATTTAAAAATATATATATATATATATACAGGACCGGCGACACAGTTATAAAAGTGTGGGGGGGGGGCTCTCCTAAAAGGGGGGGGGGCGGTTAAACACATGTACAGGGTGGGCAAAAATAAGGGTCCTATTTTTAAAAATTCATAACTTTTTTATTTATTGATTTAAAAAAATTTTTTTTTTTAGAATAAGTAAAGAACCCGTTCCGAAGCAAGCATGAGCCGTATTAGCCCTAAGGAACGTACCCTCATTTAGAAAACATTATTTTTGCTTAAAAAACTCAAAACAGTGTAAAAAACAATACTTTAGTTTTTGTAAGTTTTAAGAAGTGTTTTTCGGCTAAAATTTGTTTTGTTTATTTCAAAAAATCTCGGAAGGGTCAGTCTACACACACATAAAGTTTGGTGAGTTTAACTTTTATTTTGTGGAAGTTATTCAAATTCAAGTTATTCAAATTTAAAGATAGGACCCTTATTTTGGCCCACCCTGTATATATAACTTCATTATTGATGACCGTAAAGTGGGGGGGGGGGTCAAAAAGTCTGGGGGGGGGGCTGTAGCCCCCCCTTGCTTTCCCCCCTCCCCCCGGTGCCGCCATCCATGTATATATATAATTTTTTATTTTTTTTATTTAGTTATTTTTTTACTTTGTTTTTCTGAAACGTAAGCGTCTACTGTGATAGGGGTCAGATTTATAGGGAGCAACCTAAGTGGGGATTTGGGCAGCAAGATGGTTGTTCACATTACATTTAAATTTCTGCATGTTTTTACGGTCCAGGAAACAGGGAGCAAGGAGGGAATTCCAAAGACAAACTGTCAAAGGAAAGAAGCTATTAAAGTAGAAAATCTTCCGACATCTAGGGACCTCTACATTGAAGAGGTGGGATTTTGCTGCTAGTAAAGTAGATCGGAGGCATTTTTGTTGAGAGGGGGGAGGTACAAGTGCAGTACATTCTATCAGAGCGAATTCAGTGGTAGTACTCGTATAAAACAAGCACTGCAGCGATGTGACAGAGAGTAGACGTTGGCAAATAATGTGGGACCTATCAAAGATTCTTTTTTTTGCATCCTGTTCAAGAGGGAGAGGCAAGTGGTTGGTGCACCAGCCCAGATGTTGCGACAATACTCCATGTGGACAGGTATGTCGACATTGAATAAAATTGCAGATAAACAAATCTATTTTTGTCTTGGATCATGAAAAAAATTACCATGAGAACTCATTAGTTTTTCTTTGTATTTCATTTTACTAATCTATACAGTTATTTAAATAAAATATTTTCAACCTCAAAGAAAATGCCCTGAATAAATTTATTGGCACTGATTTAGACTTGCTAATTAACTTTTCACAATTTCAGTGTCAAAATGGTTGCCATTGCTTATTATAGACTTGCCAAGCTGAGTTTATAGAATTTATGTTCCATAGAAACTATTGTTTATGGAGCATTAATACACTTGCGAAAAGTTTGACCCCATTTACCCCCACTCTACACCATCTATGATTGAAATAATCGGATAAACTTGCCTCTAAATTCTTGGAAATTTGTTTACTTTTTTTCATCCCAAACAAGGCAATATATTGCCACTGAAGCATAATGGAACTACTGTGATAGGGATCAGATTTATAGGAGGCAAGAGCTAGGTGGGGATTTGGGCAGCAAGATGTTTGTTCACATTACCTTTAAATTTCTGCATGTTGGTGCGGTTGGGGAAAAAAAGGAAGGGAAGTCCAAAGGCAAGTGATGCAAGGTAAGAAGCTATCAGAGAGAAAATTTTCTGGAATCTATGGACCTCTAATCAGGTGGGTCGCAGGTATTTTTGTTTAGGGGTTCAAGTGCAGTAAGTTCATCGGAGTTCATTCAATGGAAGTACTTATAAAACAAACACAGGAATTCAACACGACAGTGCGGGACCTATTAAGTTCGAAATACTTTTTTGCACCCTGTGCAAAAAAGAGAAAGAGTAGTGGTTGGTGCACCAGCCCAGATGTGTCACCAATCCTCCATTCACAGGCATGAGGGAAAAAAACTAATCTAATGCCAATCATTTCAACATATCACTCTCACTATGGTTGAACAATTAGCATATCCCAGACAAAAATTCATCATTGGTATCTTATGGCCCTCTTAAGGTACTATGAGATATTTTTACGAGCCACAATAAAAAAATTTTAAAAAGGTAGTGGGCTCACAGAGGAGTACAGAAAATTTATGATGCACAAAATATAGATTATAAAGTATTTTATAATTAATAATGATTATTAAAAATTAAAATATCTAATTAATCTAATAACTTATTTTGTCATTGTAATTAATTTGTCCGATCTGTGAAAAATAGCTGTTTTGAATTTCTTAAAATTTTAAACTCATCTGTTTAAATTAAATAAAAATATTTATACAAATATTCTCTGATTTATAACTTGAAGCCGAGCTGAGGGGATATGAACTTGAGTTGACACGCAATGGCGATAAAGAACTTGGATTGGATTGAAGGGGGCCACTATCAAAATAAGGTTGAGAAAAGCTGGTTTAAACTCTCAAACCAAGTTAAGAAAACTTATGTAGAACCTATTCTTTGAGCATGGCCTTGATATAGTAGGGTAGCCTGAATTCGCAAAACTTGGTACATTCACTAGTCTATTAGAAAGAAATCTTCAACGTTGCACATGTCATTTGAGCATGTCTTACCAGCTGTGGGTAAAATAGTAGAGTAAACTGTACACGCGGACATGGGTAGGACAACTCATCAATGGGAAACAAAGCTTTTAATAACGTCGATCATTCTGGCATGGCTCACTAAAGTATAGTAGGATTCATACTGTATGAAATTATACAATAGATTAGACTCTACAACCTTATCTGGAGGACTTTTCAAGAAGTAAAAGTTTGATGTGACACAAATCAGAAACTACATGTCAACCAAATGGCAAAACATGTGGAATCTTTTTCCAAGAAACAAACGTTGTCCCATAATGCCTATCATCAAAGAATGGAAACAAGGACACGAAAGACCGAGGAGGGAGGAGGTGGTATTAGTAAGAATACGAACCGGTGATACTCACTTAAGTCATCGATATTTCCGGAAGGGAGAAGAACCTCCAACATGCATACCATACCAGTCATCCATCACCGCTGAACACATACTCATTGCCTGCAAATCTCTCCAACAAACCAGACAAAAATACTACCAAATAGACAATTTGAAGCATCTGTTTAATAAAGTTCACGTTGACAATATATTCTATTTCCAGAAAGCTACAGGACTTTACAAGAAAATTTGAAAAACACAAAAATCTCTTTACCAATCTCCCAAATATTCCTACCACTATATGTTTAATATATACCCCCTCCTGCAAAAAAAAAACAATACGACTCAATTCTACTGCAAATAAGCTACACATAAGAATATATGATAAATAACTTTTTATGGCATTAAATGACCTGGCAGGAACAATATGCTGTTGAAACACAATCAACTAACCAACTAATCCTTCAGACAGGGGAATAACACCTAAACTTTCAGAGTTTGCTTGATCCTGTAAGGCACTGAGGAGGGACACACAACCAAAAGAGTAAATTCTGCATCCATAAGCCACTCTTCAGTTTTAGCAACCAATGCAGGAGGGAGAAAACTTTCTAGTTCATTCAAACAAGTAGTAAGTCATAATTTCTAGTATGAGATAGGTCTTCCCAATATCCATCTCTTTAAGAATAATTTTAAAAAAATACATCGAAGAGAGGCTGCATCATCAGTGATGTTGTATATTTATGTTCATTAGCGGTTTCGGGTCTTTCAACATAAGATCCCTCAACTATGACAACCCAGCTAGTATTGATCAAATACACACTTGTGATCCATAAATCATTTCACAGATGAGAAAGGCAAAACATTACATGGGCCGGATCTACTTTTTCCAAGTAAAAATATTAATTTCCTTTTATTTAGATAGGATTGAGGAAAAAGAAAAACAATAAATATTACAAAAATTAATACAAATAAATGATACTAACAGCATTTGCAATCAGAACCAGACAGACTTACTCAGTAAATAGTGTTCAATAGTCAAAGGGAGCAGAGAAAAAAAAAACAGGGACTGAGGTCCGAAGGTTATGTTTTAGGAGATGCCACTCTGAATAGCCATCTGAGAATCTTTCTTCTTTTGATTAGCTCTTCATATATATCTTTAAACTTATATATGGGCAAGTAACAGCAGCAGCAACCGAATAATAGGTGTCAAACAAGTAGTAAGTCATAATTTCTTCAATTGGTCTTTTTGAAAATGATGGCTGACCGAATCTCAAACTTGCCAGTAGTGTCAGTAAATTCTATAGTTTGCATAGCAAGGTCAGAACAATAATTGATTTTACAATGTCAATGGAAGTGGCTCTATTTTATCAATGCTATGGTATAGCAGATTAAGAAACAAGTTACTCTGGTTGGGTCCCCTAGAGGAAGAGTTATGATGTTGAGACTCAAAACCTCTTGTGATCACAGGGAGACATTGCTGACGATGCAACGTGTTAGCTCTACCAACATGTAAAAATAGAGAAAGGATTAATACAGCAATACAAAACTGTAGCAGTGTAATACTTGCCAATTATGAACAATTATTTAGGTATGATTGTCAGGATTTGATCCTAGATTCACCTATTGTCTGATATAATAGTAAACAAGATTTGGTGGGTGTAATCATGTGACATAGATAGTAACCATTTGGAGTATATTAACAGCTGAAGACCAGAACTATCAAAGAAAGACATTTAATATAAGGGCAATTCAGATTCGCCGGGGGAATGATCTAACCAGAAAAAAACTCATACTTAAGGAAAATAAATCAATAGATAAGTCAATAAAATACTTAGTCAAAATGATTTTGTTGTTCTGTCATGAATTGCAGCAAGATAAAAAACAAACAAACAAAAAACAAGGAGGGTGTGCTATATTATAATTGCACCTTAGAAGGCACACATACTTGCTAGATTTATCTGAAAATAAAAGTAGATAAGTTTTATATATATATATAATTCAGTAAGATGCAAATTTATGACATATTTATTATTTTGTAATGATTATATTGTTGGTGTTGATTTTTTTTAGGAGCATGATCATTGCAAAATAATGAATGTCATGAATTTGCATTCTACTTAGTCATAATATATAAGCTCTGTTTGACTTTAAGAGTTAACCATTGAGCTTAATTTTATTTGCAGTATTTATTTGTATCCTCGGCCTCGGTAGCATTCATTTTACTTTTCATTAAAATATTGCTGTTTTATGATCTCCTCGTGATACAACTAAAGTTATTGTTACACCGGCCGTTCTTACACAGGAGAAACAACACCGGTTGTCACTATAAATAGTGCGAGTCACCAGAAGACAAAGCACAGTCTTGTAACTGTCTAGCTAAGAGCTAGTCAGTTTCTTACTTTGTTAATACACTTGTTAAACCAACCCTCGACTTGACTTCCTTTATTTATTATTTACTGTGGAACAACTTCACAACAGTTATAATTATTGAACTAAATTTGTCATTATATATATATATATATATAAGAACGCTTTGATTAAATTCTGTAGAAGCAAAACAAGAAGAGGTTAATGTTTCCCAGACAGGCTGATTTATTTTCACATGAATTCTGAACTTAAAAATAAAACAAGACTAGTGTAAAAAAAAAAAATAAAAGAAGCCACCACCCCCTCTTCTCGCCCACAATCAAAATCTGAAGAGGTTATCAGAAAGCTGAAACCATCACAAGCCCAAACGTGGCCACATTTTATTCAAATTATTATTTACAGAAAATGTTTGGTCAGGAAATTTCAAACGAACGAATAAATATGAGTTATTGTCACCCGAGACAAGGTCAACACTGAAAAAATCGACACTTAACCTTGGATTCCTTTTCTTCTTAGACTTTTTACCGTTTTACTTTTTAAAAATTATACCTAAAATGTTTTTTATTTATTTATTTTCCTCAAATTCCCACAATCAGGAAATTTGTTCCTGAAATTCCCCAAGAGTTGACTTTATTTCAGACATCCTCCAATGACAGATATATATATATATATATATATATATATATATATATATATATATATTCATTCAATTTTAAGCAACCAGATTAGAAGATACACACGGACCATCTTTTAGTGTGAAATGATGAAGCTCAATTTGAACTCTTCCTGATTTGAAATTTCAATTCCTCCTTGTTTGAAATGAGCAGGTTCAATTTAATTTCACCATCTTTTAATTTTAAGAAACCAGACTCCATTCACTCAAATAATCTTTTCATGCGGATTAACCAAGCTAAATTAAAACTCCCTTAAATATAAGAGATCAGGCTTGATTTAATTTGACCTCCTCTAAATTCCATCTGAGCTCGATTTAACTGGAGGAGGCCAAGCAGAATACAACTTGATCATATTAAGAGATTTACTGACCAAACTAAATTTAATTTGAACTACTTGCTTATTATATTGTTTTTAATTGACCTGCTTAGATATAAATCTCTCTCTCTCTCTCTCTCTCTCTCTCTCGATTGTTGTCTCAAAACATGCTCATCATGAATTCATTCTTCTGAATAACTTATTTCATGACTATAGAAAAACAAAATCATTTGTGCAAATCAATATAAATTTAGAATCACCTGTTTTTTTTGCAGGTTGGTGGGAATGGTATTGTCCGTGTGGCTGCCTTCGATGGGAATGAAGCCACCATTAGCTGTTCACAGTCCATTACTAAAATATATATATATACATTTCACACACTTAGAAAACATGTTTTTATCAATCTGAAGGGAGAAGATTTTTTAGATGTATTGTGTGGAATCTACTTACTTGCAAAATCGTTCATGTATAAGATTCATATGAGGATGACATTCTACAGAATAATGTATAGAAAAATAGGGAGTTTAGAATATTACTAAAACTCTGTGGATCCTGCTTGTTTGTTTGGTATCTAGTCCCGTGCAGAGTGCATGACGTTATCTATCAAAACAGAGGTTGGAATAACCGTGCTCAGTGGATGACATCACAAAGGGCGAATGACACAATCCATCAAACCAGAAAGAGATCCGTCATCGCATTTTATCTTTGGCTCTACTAGAAGAATCGCCTAGACCCTCAAGATCTAATACAATACTAAAAGTCTGTAGACTTGTATGTTTGTTTGAAACTAACAGAAACCATAACTTGAAATTTCCATATATAGGGTGGGCAAAACTAAGGGTCCTATTTTTAAAAATTCATAACTTTTTTTTTTATTGATTTTCTTTTTAAATTTTTTTTTAGAATAAGTAAAGGACCCTTTCCGAAGCAAGCATGAGCCGTATTAGCCCTAAGGAACGTACCCTCATTTAGAAAACATTATTTTTGCTTATAAAACTCAAAACAGTGTAAAAAACAATACTTTAGTTTTTGTAAGTTTTAAGAAGTGTTTTTCGGCTAAAATTTGTTGTTGTTTATTTCAAAAAATCTCGGAAGGGTCAGTCTACACACACATAAAGTTTGGTGAGTTTAACTTTTATTTTGTGGAAGTTATTCAAATTTAAAGATAGGACCCTTATTTTGGCCCACCCTGTATTTATGAATATATTTTTTAATTTCCTAATATTTAATAATATAGATAACAAATACTTACTCAGCAGGTCACGAGTGATATAATATATAATAAGTGTACCTTATATCCTGGTTTGATAGAACTCTGGTAATAAATTGCTTCTCATTTATTTGAATTTATATATGTACCTGCCTGGCACTTCCCAAAATGCAGTGAAATCATTTTAATTCTTTATTTTTTTATTTGTTTGGACTATTTTTTAAAAGGATACGGAAAGAGAAATAAACTTTTTTTATATTTTTCAGTTAAAAATAGGAATTATTCGCCTTGCTGATTTTGACTTTTCAGTCATAATTGAAAATCTTTTAGATTTGACCAGTTCTCTGTGCGGGACAAGACAATTCTTCAAAATAAACTGTAGTAAAAGTACGTTATTATAGTGTCAATAACATGATTAAACAAAATAACATAAAACAAAATAACATGATAAAAAAAAAAAAACATGATAAAACAAAATAACATGATAAAACAAAATAACATGATGAAACAAAATAACATGATAAAACAAAATAACATGATGAAACAAAATAACATGCTAAAACAAAATAACATGATAAAACAAAAAGAAAAAAACATGAATATTGCCTGTTTAGAATCAAACTTGGATATGGCAGCTTAAATTTAGGTCCAACGTTTAAACTCGCACAGGCTAACTTTACCAATTAATCTATTCATGCGGTCTTTGATTTGTTTGGTGTGGAAATTACACTTTTGTGGACATTGCTGTTGTTTTTCCTTTCTGGGTACTTAGAGAAAAATCTGTTCTGAAGATTATCTGATGTTTTAAAAATTCATGTTTCATTGAATAACTTAAGATAACCCCCCCCCCCCGCTTTGAAACAGCTGTAACCAACTATAATACCTTTGTTTATACGCTTTATTTGGAATATGATTTGAAAATTATTTAAATCGTCACAAATACATGTCTCTCACTGAATATTGAGCTTCCGGTGTTTGCAAGTTGCTGATTGATCTTTGTGGTTAACTCAAGGAGAGTTTGCTATTTGATCTAATTTCAATGCATGCATGTGTGTGTATGTGTGTATATATATATGTGTGTGTGTGTATATATATATATGTGTGTGTGTATATGTATATATATATGTGTGTGTGTATATGTATATATATATGTGTGTGTGTGTATATGTATATATATATATATATACATGTGTGTGTGTGTATATGTATATATATATATATATGTGTGTGTATATGTATATATGTATGTGTGTGTATATGTATATATGTATATGTGTGTATGTGTATATATATGTGTGTGTATGTGTATATATATGTGTGTGTATGTGTATATATATGTGTGTGTATGTATATATATGTGTGTGTATGTATATATATATGTGTGTATGTATATATGTATGTGTGTATGTATATATGTGTGTGTGTGTATGTGTAAATATGTGTGTATGTGTAAATATATGTGTGTGTATATATGTGTAAATGTGTGTGTATATATGTGTAAATATATGTATGTGTATAGATATATATGGGTGTGTATGTATACATGTGTTTGTATATGTCTGATATTCTCTAATAAATAAATATATGTATATGTATAACATTGTATCAGTATTTCGAGTGACTTCAGAGCTTAGAAATATGCATTTTCCCCATTTCTTTTTGTTTAAAACATGTATATTAATGTACATCTATGAATAAACATATGTATAGATTTATTGTAAGTATATATTATACGTATATGTAAATATATAATTGATGTTTCCATTATTAGGATGGCCTAGCAATAGAAGTAATTATTATTTAATGGTTTAGTCTGCTGATGTCAATTTAATGTTTCATAAGATATTGGGTGTATTTATTTTTTTATTTTTTTATATTAAGTTTCTTTGAAAAACTTAACAATTAAACCCTATTTCTTCCCAAAGTTTCGACCGCCTGATTTTTCATCCCCCCCTTCCCATCTCTGCCATTTACTATTTTCCACTGACTGCTTCCATTTTATACCCAAGTGAAAAAAAAAAAAAAATGAATCAAGTTTTCTTTTTTAGTTTTTCTCTTCAGTTTTTTTTTTTTATCTCAAGAAACACAAAAGCTTTTTTTTATACAAAGGAAATTGTCTTGAATTCAAACTTTTTCTCAGCATAATTGATATATTAAAAGTACAGAGGGAACAAAAAATAGCTTTGCTTAGAACAAACTTCTTGATTGTCAACATATGAGTCAGAATTTACCTTGAATATTAATAAATCTAACATAATGTTACTTTTTCAGATTTTAGAATTTAGATGCAAATAGCATTCCATTTGCTTTATCGGTATTTGCTTCTGCTGAACCATTTCGTCTTTTTCCTCCTTCCAACATGTCATTAAAACAATACTAAAATGTATTTGGCTTAAGTCTGTTTGAAAAAAAAAACCCGGTTCAGAAGCTTTTTACGATGGTGACAATCTTAAATATTGAATCAAATAATATAAGGGAGCTAAATCTTTGCAGCTTAAAACATGATGTATCACCCTTATATTATTTGATTCATCATCGAACATTTTTTTCTATCTCTTCCCTATATTAATAACATTAAGTGACCATTTTATGGGTTATGTATGTATGGGTTTCTTGCCTATACACGACCTACACATAATTATTTTTATTTTACTTTGTCACCTATTTAAAAAAAAATTATTTTTATTTATTTTTTTATTAACATATTTCACTCCAAACAATGCAGGCCGCTACTGTAGATGTAAGGGGTTACTGAGAATTAGGGTGTAGGTTTTGGGTGTCACCTCAAGTTGGGAGCAGTGTAACGAGATGTCTGTTTACATTAGTTTTAAACCTCTGCATGTCGGTACTGTCGGGGAAACGGCGAGCAAGGAGGGAGTTCCAGAGGCTGTCAGCACGAGGAAAGAAGCTATTGGAATAGAAGGCTCTCCAGCATCTGGGGACCTCCACAGTGAATGGATGGGATTTAGCTGATTGTCGAGTTGGTCTAGTGTATTTACATCGATGGGGGCACCAGAGTAGCAAGTTCATCAGAGCACAATCCATTGAAGTACTTGTAAAACAAGCACAAGGATGCAACGATGGGACAGGAGCTGGAGCTTGAATGAAAGTGAGGGACCTATTAAGTTGGCGACTCTTTTTTGGACTTTGTCTAAGAGAGAGAGAGACTAGCGGATGATGCACCAGCCCAGATGTGGCAACAATACTCCATGCATGGACGGATGGTGGCTTTGTAGAGATACAGGATAATGTCAGGTGTGAGGAGTTTACTAGCACGATAGAGGGAGCCCACCTTCTTTGCAGCAGCCTTGACAATGTCTTCAATGTATTTGTTCCAATTCATGTTACCTGTGAAGGTTAGGCCGAGGAGTTTGAATGATGAACTCTCAGGTAGGGTGTTATTTGCCATGACAATCGGTGGTTGGAGAGGTTTCTTGTAGTTATTGAAGGAAAGGAGCTTTGTCTTTGCAGCATTAAAAGTTATCAACCATTTATGACCCCAATCCACTACAGCCTACAGTCAATTTCTAAGGATTCAGCCATTGCCTCGGATATGATCACACCCGTTTTGCCCACATGACGCGAGTAAAGCATGGTGTCGTCAGCAAATATACTAATCTCAGACTCAATGTCATCAGGTAGATCGTTTATGAAGATCAAGAACAATAAAGGTCCAAGGATAGATCCCTGGGGTACACCAGCATTTATGTCATGTTTCTTAGATGAACGACCATCGAGGACAACGTGGATCTTTCTTTTGGTTTGGAAGGATCTAATTATATTAAGTAGTTGCCCAGTAATACTATTATGAGTGTATTTTCAGGATAAGCCTTTTATGTCATACTTTGTCAAAGGTTTTGGATATATCAAGCGCTACTGCCCTAGCTTCACCTGCCTGGTCCAGTGTATGATACATGCGTTCAGAGATGACTGTTAGGATGTCCGCAGTAGATCGTACTTGTCTAAATCCATACTGGCGGTCAGAAAGAAGTTTAGCATTAACTAAGTGCCGAACTATCGCTAGATTGATTAAGGATTCAAACAGTTTAGCAAAGATCTGGAGTAAACTGATTGAGCGATAATTCTGAGGATCAGTTCTATTCCCAGAATTTTTGAAGACTGTTTAATTTAAATTCATTTTAAACTGTGCAACTCATAAATCCCGGACAATGCAGAGTATGTATGGCTAGTATATTAATATATAGATTTTCTGTGTGCTTACAACCAAATAGCATTAAAACACAAGTTCTCAGTGGATCACTGGTGTTAAGCAACATTTAGCTTGATAATTAAATAATGGGAGATCACCTATATAGCTATAATAACTTTACTTCTTTTTGCAAATAAACATTTTTTTTTTCGAATTTGTGTGCTTTATTGTAAAAACAAGAATGGATATTCTGTAGGTGTGTCCACTCAATCTGCAGGTAGCATGACAGCCCGGCCAATGTAAATGCCAGACTTGTGGCGTCTAGAAGTATAAGATCCGACTCTTAGGGTTTCAAAAATTCCAACTCTGACCCTTATTCCTAGAATTCCAAAATATTCGACTCTGGCTCCAGTATTCAAATTGTGTGTTGATTTTTTGGAGATTGAAAAAAATCAAAGGAGAGTAGAAAGTGGACCTTGGATTTACTTTCGGCAGCCTCGTAACTCTTGCTTCCCTTATTTTGTCCTTTAGTTTTCACATTCCATAATCAATGTTTCTGACAAAGGGTGAAGAATTGCTGTTTTCTGGGTCGGAATCTATCCATCTAACACTTATCATTGGCTAGATTTTGACCTTGAAGCAGTATTTTTTTTTTTTTAGTTTCTTACATCAAGTGACTTCATGCGTTGTCTGGAGTGATTTCCATAAAAAAACAAAAAAAACTCTGACTATTCCTACGAGTCAGACTCCGACTTCTTCCAGAACCTCTGACTCTGATTCCGTCTCCATAACTCTGGTAAATACTGTCTTAAGCTTAAGCGTGAAAGACCGAGTGATGGAGAGAACATCTAGAGATTCTTGGACTTGCAAAAATAAGATGCATTCATTAAATTTGCATGACAGACCAACCAACCAACAGCACTTCTTAGAGATGTGAAGAAGTACCTAAAGAAACCTAGAAATCATCATCATCATCATCATCATCATCATCATTACTCTCTTTGATTTCTAGCTGGAAACAACTGGTCGCTTTCCCTGGAGTCTGAATGACAGCAAGTCTCTACAGCTATTCCAGTGTTCATCGTTCTATTCTATTATCATTGTATCTTACTTGATGTTCTCACACTAGCCATTACAGGTGACTTCTTGATAACTGTTTTCCTGAAATCTGAGCAAAAATAAGTCTCCTAAATATTGCAGTACTCTACATTCTCATTCAAGTCAAGGTATGAATGGTGTTATCCCGCTTAGGTCTCACTGCTACTACTACTACTACTACTACTACTACTACTACCACTGCCACATTTGATTTCTGTTGTAGACTAATTTGCTCCCAAGTTTCAACCGAAAACCTGCAGTCAGAAATGGCTGCATAAAAATCCGTTAAAATTCTATGTATGCACATGCGCACAAGGCCATACACATACATGCAAACACATAAATATTGTTTACATAGACAAAACCCTTCATATTATGATATAAAAACAATTATGCATGTCTTTATTATACCTAGTCCTTCTTCTTCTCGTGTCCAATACACAAAGCTATACAGCATTCAGCCAATGCTTGGTACATTGCTGACCCTTGATATTGTAGAGTGCTAGATCCTTTGCTGTGCAGGATCCGTCCAGCAGAGGTCATCGAAGGAGGTGTCCCATGGTCTGGGGTTCTGTGCCACAGTCGCATGTGGTTGGGTCACTAAGATAGCCCCATCTGCTTAGAACGGCTGACACCTGAGCGGAGTCTGTTCAGGCACTTCCATTTTGTCTAGTTGTAATATCCTGGTGGGAGAGTTTCGACAGGGCTGATGTATACACAAAGGATTATTCCTAGTTTCTGCAATAAAAACATTTTTTAAATTTCTTCCTGACTTACAACCTTTATAATTAAATTTGCTTGAAAAAAAAAAAAAAAAAAAAAACTAAAAACAGTTATGTTTACATTACAAAGAAGAACATAAGTCAGTCGTGAAACGTCATACTTCACCATATTGTATAAAGTATTCCCACAGTTATGCGATTGAAATGTGGATAACTCAAAAACTACTTATCTGACAAGGCTGAAATTTTGTATGGTGGTTACTGCTAGCAAAAGCATTAGATCCATACATCAAATTTGAAAAAAATCAAAATTTGAAATTCTATCAAAATTATAACCCTGACTGAAATTTTCAGGCACACGGTCATATGATGCAGGACTTCATCGGCTACAATATGGGCCAAGTAGCGAGTCTCTACGATGAACAGAACCGAAGTTATCGCCAAAAGTATAACTTCCATTTTTTTCTCTGACTTTGACCTTTAAGCTAGATATCCCAATCTAATCACTTAAGTTAGACGATGCCCGATATTTTGACCAACTTTGGTGATGATTGGTCAAGCAATGTCGGCACTAGGCTGTACACAAACAAACTTGACCGAAAATGTAAACTCCACCTTGGCAGACGTAACAAAATTAATGCTTGAATATATACTGAATTACCTCCCTTAGTGTCACAAACAAAGGAATAACTGTTTATGCATATAGATATTAAAACAGAAAAATAACATATTTTTATATTAGAAAAAAAAACGTGACTATTATAGACTTAAAATATGTTAATTGAGCCAACTCTCTTGGTTCTGATGTGAGGCATTGTTTAATACATTGTTTGCATGGTTATGACAGCACAGCTGTAGTCACATTGACACAGCAGTTCCTGTTACATCTCCGACGTTGAACTTGGCTGGTACTAAATGGGTAACCATTTCGAAAGACCAGGTGTTGTATATAATAAAAATCTCTTAAAAAATTTTAATCTGCTAATCAATCATTTACAAGACATATGTACAATTTCGGCATCAAACGCTCCAACGGTGGTTGAGATGCTGTAAAAAAACTGACTGTTATCTTGGTTATTTTTATGTTCCAACGTTTCGGCTGTTTTACCCTCCAGTCTTCTAATAAGAGGGATTGGTTTTATTTATATTATTCATGCTTCTTGACGTTGTACCAACACTGTCTACCTTTCGAAGAGGATGCACTGGGAGGTTGTACCCAGGGTTGCACGGTGGAAATGAGAAATTTTGGTCGGAGTTGGAATTACAAGAATGCTAGGAATCGTATTCAGTTTTAATGAATATTGGAAGAGTTTAGAATAAGGATTTGGATATTTTAAAGTTCTAGGAGTCAGTCAGAATTTTTGGAATGCTAGAAATTAGTCGGACTTTATACTATCCAACTTTACAACTGTGATACTAGGTGAACATTGCCTCGAGAGAAACTTATCCCACGATTCTGAGCTGTGGCTATCCATCTTGCATGTGGTTTATATAGTGTAGATTAGGATAGTATGAAGTCACGTAGACAGCGATGGAGTAATAGGTGCTTAGGGGATGGCTCAATTCTCTGGATGGATTGGCTAATTTAACATATTTGGATCTTAATCATTTTTTTTTCAACATTATTTTAAAGTAAGAGAATATAAAAAATAAGATAAGAAGGCCTCCAGAGGACTTCTAAAACATCTATTTCGAAGGGAAGGGATCTGACGACGTCCCTCTCCCTCCTTGTTGTCTGTTCTTACCATGCTTTAAAAAAACAAACAAAAAAACTGATATTTCTGTTTTAAAAGAAATGTGACATTGAGTTATCTTGGTAACAATACTAAATTAACGTGTCATTGGTAAATAAAATAAAAATACTTTCTATCCCTCCCCCACCCATAAAAAAATGGTGAACGAATAAAAAAAAAAATGAACTAATATTACTTATACTTTTTATTTGTTTGAATTTTACTTTTAGTAGCAGTTTTTTTTAATTTGCAAGGATTATTGGCTCCAGTAATCTTCACCATAGATCTCATTACAATAAGTGAAAAGTAATAAATATAGACATACTTACACGTGTATATATATATATATATATATATATATAAATGTGTGCATATATACATATGTGAATTTCTTCATGAATATATCAGCATATAAACACAAGCATATGTGCAAATATATATTTATATGCACACACTTGTTTGTTCATGTTTGGGTGTGTATGTGTGTGTGTATGTCTATATATATATATATATATTTCGCGACTGGATAACTTTGTCAGCTCTTTCAATTTCTCGTATTTGGACTGGTACTCATCACCTGGATTAATCTTCAGTCAACCCTCTGGATGTCTTTCCTGATTATGTTTTTCAAATTGTATGACTTGGATAGATTATATAGATTTAACAAAAAAGTATGTTTTTGGGTTGATATATTTGATGTTATATATTTTTATGTATTTTTGTATATATTTTTATATATTTTCAAAGTTTAATTTTATTACCTGTAGTGGTATAACTGCGGTAATGGTCCTCTGAAGAGAAGAATTCTCTTTGAAAACTCATGAGCTAAGGACTTTGAGATACTTTGCTTGAACTTTGAATTTTAATAAAATTTGATTGACACCTTATTTTATTACTTCATTTTATATTATAATATATATATACATATATATATATATTAATATATATATATATATATATATATATATGCAGAAACTTGTTTTGTTCATACATACCTACATATATATGTGCACACACTTGTTTAAAAGTCAATACTTACTTGGGGGTGGGTGTTTGTGTCTCAATTATTTTTCGGGGGGCGGGGGGGGGCATTTTGCTCTTCACCCCCACGCTGTCAACAGATGAAAAATTGTAGTTAAATAATAATCTTTAAAAAAATGATAGTCACGCACGCTGCAAGAAACACCACTGGATTGTTTCATTTAAATAAATCTAACACACACACACACACACACATTTTATTATGTAGTTATATTATCATCTAGTACATTTTGCGTATATATTTGCTGCAGTATTCACTTCAAAAGTGGTCAATACATGAGTAGAACTTGGTAGTCATCTGAAACTATGTTCATGACAACCTACGAGTTAGGGTTAAGGTTTCATCAAGTTTATGCAAACATAAGCATATTTTTATACAATTATATACATATAGTAGACGTACCTGTGATCTGTTGCAGTAGAAACTTGTTTTGTTACTACATCGAAAAAAGAATTTCCTTTCTCTCTCTATGTGCTTAGCGTCAGGCGAAATTTTCATGGCCAGCGCTTCTTTGCAAGCGTCTGTGAGACACACTACTGTGGGACTGCTTCACTACTGTTTACAACTTGGTCGTCTTCAACTCCAATATCAACAAATTTAGGTGAAAGATCGCCCCATAAGTAATAATCAGTTCCTACCATTGATCAATGTTAGTACTCCCATAATGTTCCTCATCTTTTAGCTGATAATCATTTAAGTATCATTTACTCTTATCCTCGAGTAGCCCTTGGCCTTGATAAGTGGTGACTAATTAGTAAAGAAAACCCAACTGTCACTATTTATTCTACGTTGATTTCATTTAAACATTTATAAACTGTGACAGAACTTTGAAGACATTATTCTTGCATAACTAAAAATATCTTTACTTCTAAGGAAATTGACAACATCTTTGAAGCACGCATGAGAATATCAATTTCCTTACTTAAAAAGTGCCAATGTACGCCTAACATTGCCAGGACTACTCTTAAGATCAAAGTGTAGTATCTGTTCCGATGGATACTGCACCCCATACTGGTGTTGTCTTGGCCTTCGGGTCTTGATTTACGCCGGTCAATGGGTCTGTCCTGTGCAGTTCTGGGAGGTCCACCTTCCTAGCCTTTGCCTCCCCTCTTTGGGGAGGAGTAAGTTCATTGCTTACTGTCTGAGGCGCCTCTACCGGGGAATGCCGACGGGGATGCCCAGGCAATTTTTAAACCCCACTTTCCCGACCCGACCTTGGGTCACATCTTACTTGTGGGAGTAAGATAAAAACTGGCCTTGTGCCTAACTCCTGGAGAGGAGTAAATCAATACTCTTATCCTAACGTCTTTTAGAACTTTACGTCTCTTTCTGCTCATATCGTGATTCGACCCCTCGGGGTTAATACCATCAAAATGAGGAGGAAGAAAATAAAATAAACTATAAGTCTCGCCTGATAAAGTTGTTCTACAACGAAAGCTTGCAAAAAAAAAAAATTAAATAAATGAATTTTTCATTTAAATTGCACGATTGTTGATTTTCAAAATACTTCACTTCAATACATCTTTACTTCTGTATTATTTTTCTTGTACATACGTATTATTATTCCTTATTATTCTCATATAGAAGTAGAAAAACTTATTATTTTGCCATCTAATTTACCTATGTATTTTTTGTGTGTATAGACATGTATGTAAACAAGATGACACCATGGAAAAAGTCTCCTTTTCTCTAAATGCTTGCAGAGAAATAAAGAAATGTTAGAGAGTAGTTGCCTCAACATAGAATGAGAGTGAGGAGGCGGGAGAAATACATAGATAGCTAAGAAAGAGATTGGTTATTTGTTTAGTTAATTATAAATTACAGCTAATTAGAACAGTTAAAACATTATTTTTTTTCAAACATAACTCAATCTTGGAACTAATGTCTATTTTAGAATGTATTTTGTGTTATAAAGTCTAGAGGAAATAAAGCCTTAGATATCAAACGTTGCCAGACTCACATTTAGTATAATAACTAGCAGGGTGACCTGACGGTGCTCAGGATTAAATTAGGATCACTAGTATGTCTTTTATTTTCATTATGCTTATAACACCATATTATTTTCTTCGTTTTTTACTACTCTCCATTTCGTCCATTAATATAGACGAAAGAAACTGAAATTTTGGAAAACTCTCTAAATGTACATTTGTTTACATTTAATTAGTCAGATATATGTATTTCAATTTTCACAGGCAGCACATAGATATTAGGGACCACTTCGATTGTCTTCCCCGGAAAATTTTATACATATGATTTAAATTTCATCAAAATAGGATATATTTGAAGTTTTAAGAGGAGTTTTGTCATCCTAGGGGAGCACTTGAAGATCCGGGGCCATTTCCATTGTCTTTTCTCTGGAAAAATTTACATATAGTTTTTATGTAGAGTCTCTTACCTTTTTTGCTATAGAGAAAACGTACACACACTTATATATATATATATATATATATATATATATATATATATATATATATATAATAAAAATATTTATAATCGAATCTTTCTGTAATAACAAGCCGGATTTTATCCTAAATCCAGGATCACCAGATTGATGAAACCCAGGTATCCTCAATAGACACTCTAATATATAGTATTTATATTAGCTCTTGTAGAATCTACGACAGAGAACTTCATGGGTTCTTTTTCAACCAACTTGTGATAGATTCTATAATATATATATTCTATTAAGGCTAAGTGAAAAAATTTACTGAAACAATATGTGAAAGATTTACTGAAAAAAAAAGTTTGAAGAAAAATATCTTTTCAGCAATTATTTCTTTTTTGTTCATCTGTTTCACCGATCCAACTTATTCCAGATTGCATACAGACTTATTAGATACTTATATATATAAAATGAGAGAGATGTGTGTGGTTCAAGTATATTTCATTTCATTAAATAAGGTAGCCATTTTGTGTCTATTTGATCAGCTGATCATTCTTTAAACAATTCATAACAAACAGAAGTGAGACTGTAGAGTAAATGAAATTTAAAAAATGATATATATATTTTTTCTTTCTAAAATATTTTTATAATATTATTGATCATTTATACTTTCTAAAGCTATTGATTGCAATTGATTTCGAATTCGAATATTGAATTATTGACTACTAAACCCAGGTCATATGAGTGCGTTACGTAAAAGTAAAAAACAAAACAAAACAAAACAAAACAACTTCGAGCTAGAGCTTTAAAAAAGGTAAGTATATTGCATAAATGTTCAACTAACTATTTTAGCCCAATGTAAAAAGGAATATATAATTAATATTGCATATTAAGTGCAGTATTACTTTTCAAAATATACATATTCATTTGTTTTTTAAATCCAAGCGTTTCTTATTTATTGATTCCCAGAAAATCAATAACATATACTTATATGATCAAACATATTAATCTTTGCTCTAACATAATTAAAATAAGTGAAAATAAAACAGGCACATATTCAAATATTCAGAATTAAAAAAAAAAGAAGTTTATTGGTTATTATAATTACTCGATCAAGAATTTGGTTGTGTGGGTAGAATTTAAAAAGAATTTAATATTTTTTTTGCAATTTTCTTTGAGCATTTTAAAGAGGGTTATTTAGTTTTCATTTGGTAGAAATCTACCCATTAGTTTTCCACCCACAAGTGTTTATTAATTACTCATTGAATTAGTACATTTAACCCGCATCCTCGAGTGCCCGACCCGCCCGATCTTTATAAGTGGTGACCCATTAGTATAAAAAAAAGAAAAAAAAGTTCATCAATGATCGTTCAGTGACAACAACAGGTGGTGTTCTCTAGAATCTGAGTGACAACAAGTCTCCCCAGATTTCCAGTACTCTCTGCTTATTTCGATAACCTTTGCAAATCACGTTACGTTCTCACAACGGCTGTTTACTACTGATAGCGGGTGTTGGCTTTCTCTTGATTTTGAGTCTCTTTAGGATTCCAGTATTCCCTGTGCCCTTCCAGTGGAGTTCTGAATGGTGCTCTTATTCTTCGGTCTTTTCAACCCTAACCCTAATCCTAACCCTCACTATCATTTTATATGTTACAAAGCGATGCCCTTTTTTTTTTTTTAGCGGATATCAGATTATGAATTTTTTTGTTGTAAATATCTGCCCTGGTAGTCTCAGTTCAGTGTTGTCTGATTATGTGGGTTGGTTTCTGCCCTCTAGGATTTTTATTATTAATAGTAGTGATAATAGTAGGAGTATTAAACTGGTGACTCTCCTCTATCACTCACCTTTTATGTCAAGTGTGTGTCATGATATTTTTGATGGAATGTTTTAAAAAAACAATGTATTACTACTGCCTGTACAAATAAATTTGAAATGACCACATAAATAACAATTTAAAATAACTCAAACGCCTCAGCTTAGAAGGATTGGTTTTGAAACTTGTTTGGTCATATTGGAATGCTTTGAATTAGTAGATTTTAAAAGTGAAAAACTTGTACCATAATATTTAGCAACAATGTTTACTCAATGTTAAGGAAAAAATTTTATGAGAATAAAATAACAAGCAGTTTTAGAATGTGGAACAACTACTAAATGCCAGCAACCTGTTTGCATATTTGAAAAACTTTCGAAATTTTCCTTTACTTTAATTCAATATCCTGAAGGGGATTCCAAGTAGAATGGAAAGTACTTGGTTTGTCAAGTATTTTGATGCTTTCATAAGCCCTAATATTAAAAGACATATCAGAAGAATAAAAAAAAAAAGGAGAGGATCAAGTTATTGATTTTGTTTAATAAAACTTCTTTGGATGTATGCATAACATCCAAAATGATATATTTAAATATATAACATATAATGTATATATATATATATATATATATATATATATATATATATATATATATATATTATGTGTGTGTTATAAAATTAGTATGTGGTCAATCGGCTTATCTTGGCATTGTTTCGTTCTTGACTCCCCTTTGCCACTGAAATCAAGCAGTGATGATTCAGGACTGGTGTGGTTGGTGATTGCGCAATCCTTGCTTCACAGTTACATGTGCAACCACCATTACAGGGTGTATCCATTGTCTACTGAACAGAGGCCATGATGTGGTGAATCTAGTGGCAGTAAGAGGATTAGGACAGACAGAGGTGTATCTCCTCCTACTCCCTCTATGGCATCAGCAAGCTAAGCAAAATCTGTTGATCGGACTAAATATAAAAAATTAAAAAATCGTTTGGAAATGTAAATTTGTTTTTAGCAGAACGTGAACCAATATTTGCCTTATTTTAATGACTGAACAGATTTTTGTATTTTGCTTTTGGTCAGAAAGCTTTACCGGTCAAAGATACAGGGGAACATCTCATCTCATTATATATATATATATATATATATATATATATATATATATATATATATATATATATATATATATATATATATAATATGACACACATATGTGTATCCAAATGTCTATAATTTGCAGTGTTTGTCTCTCTGTCCGGGAATGCAATAAATAAAGTTCTCTAACAAAAGCAAACACTACTTTTATCAAGTAAAGTTTCATGAAAATTTCAATGGTGGTATTAATTTTATATTAGGTGGCTATTATAATCATATTGTGGGGGTCTTTGTTCACACTGGATATTCATAAACAGCAAAGACAAAGTAAGAAAAGAATGGGGAAAATGAGGTTTAGGGCTAGGAGCAAGAGTACAAGTTCTTTTTCATTCCTGGGAAACAGAGTGTGCCTGCTTATATATATATATATATATATATATATATATATATATGTGTGTGTGTATGTATGTATTAGTGTTAGGACAATTAATTTGAATTGTTATAAAGATTTATTTATGTAATGTATGCCTCCCCCCTCCAAGTGTATTTTTACTTTTGCGAACATATATGTACACAATACACAGGATTTTACGGAAATTTGGAAATGTAAAAAAAAGAAAAACAACTCTATAACTAGATATTAAGAAATTTAAAAAGAATCGGAAGTGAGAATTTAGAATAGAATCGTTAATTTTATCGGATATTTGAATCGTCCCATCACTAGTATGTATGTATATTTTCTTCGGGGAGGGTAGATTCTTGGATCTTATCAGCTAGAATCTCATTGGATATTTTGCTCCACTTTTCAAACTTTGAGTCGTGGTAGCAAAACAATACCACCTTCTTTTATGCAACAGTCCATGGTTGGGCTTTTAAGCCTCTTATATTTCTTTTTTTTTGTTGCTGTATTTGATGGAGATAAGGGGCCATGACCTTTTGTCTGAAGGCCTGATGGCCGACCCTGGTTGGCCTCTGTATTGGCTGGAGCACCATTTCCAGAGGCAGGAAGGTTTACACCATTGCTTACATCTTCCCGCCTGGTGTATGAACGGGTTGATGGGCCCTTTTCATCCTGGGTGCCGGCCTGTCAGTATTTATTTTTGTTTTTATTCATATTTTTTTTATTTTTCATTTCCTCATTGTCAACGGCTTCTAATTGTTTATTCGAAGCTGCCTTCTATGAGTAGAGGGGGTGCCCCCGTCTGCAATTCGGGAGACGTGCTGGATGGCTTGAGGAGACAGCACACTATTTGTTTTGAATATTTGGTCAGGGTTTACTTCAAGTAAAAAGTATCCTCATGTCAGAGTCTCTGACAAACCCATGTACAGAGAGACCGAAGTCACCCGAGCGTGGTGTCTAGTAGGCATTCAAGTCCTCCCCCGTAGGCATTCAAGTCCTCGCCAAGTAGGCATTCAAGTCCTCCTCAATATATATATGTATATATGTGTGTGTGTGCAAAGAACTTTATCTCTCTATATAAGAAAGGTGTTTGTTTTGCTGTTATAGAAATCGATATAACATCGTCTGGTCTGGTCCGGTCCGGTCCAGTCCAGTTTGGGTATTTAAGGTGCTGCGAGTGTCCTGGACTTCAAGGTGGGCAACACTAGGCAACGTCTTATGCCTGCTCTGCATGCAGTACAATCCGTAGGGTTAATACCAGTCATGTTGCATACAGTCAAGTCACTTCATACGCACTGGAGCCAGGTTTTTCTTTGGTCATCCACACATCCTTGAAAAATTCAAATTAGTTTCAACAGTGGTTTAATTTTACAAAAAAACTTTGACACCATTCAAATTTTACTCAAAATTCATCTTCAGTCACTCGGGTCGGATTATTGACTCCAATTATCACTTACTGAGGATACAATTGTAAACAAAGCCCTATATCAAGATCAAATTAATTTTTTTATGAGTAAAATTTTACAAAGAAAGCAAATGGTGGTATTAATTGTGTATTAAGAAACACTGCAGACAAGTTTTTACTTTTGTTTTAAAATAAAAAATAAAATAAGAATGGTAATATGGGGTCCAGGGCTGGCACGATGTGTACACAGACTTCTCATAGCTTACCGAGCAATGCCAAGTGGCTCTGCTAGCTTTATAATAAGGTTTAGTCAATCCCTTTGATCTTGCAAAGCTAATTATTGTTTTGTTTATTAGGCCAAAACATAACATAATTAAAATACCTTGAATTTAAATGAAAAAAGATTGCCCATTCAAATGAAAAATGTTTTATTGCCAAAAAGAATTTTATTATCTCTGAGAATAAAAGGATATTAACAAGTGGGTGGGTAATAATTTTTTTTAATAACATAATAAGAAATAAAAGCACATAAAACTTGTCATTTAATATAATTTATTATAAAAATTGACAACATTTTTAGGAAGGGGGTGGGCAAACTCTTTCTGCACAGAAACATTGTACAGTATTTTAAATTAGATATTTTTCCCAAAAATGTTTTAGCTGTAGTGTTTTAAAGAAACATATATATTATAAGAAGCTTTTGGTCATTTATAAACGAGAAGAAAATGTAATTTAAATCCCTAGTGATACTAACTAAATCCACATAGTGAAAACTTCGCATTTATATAAATCAACTTACGATTGGAAAATTAACAAATACAAAAGGGGACTCAATTATATAACAGTGAAACATAAACAGGCGACCTTACCCTAAATCGTGTAATAGAAAAAGGAGATCAACTGTTTACTATGTAACCGTTTCAAATTTTTAAACAGAACAGCTATTAAATCTATAGCTCCCCAGCAGTATTGATCAAAATACCACCTCCCCATAACTAAATATTTACACAATGCAGTTATTATTTCACAAATATATGTATGTATGTATATATATATATATATATATATATATATATATATATATATATGATAAATTGAATAAAAACACTACCCTTAAGAAATATCTTGTGATATGGTAGTTGGTATATTAAATTATGTGTGAATAAAGATGCATGAAAAATAATAATAAAATAATATATAATGATATATATATATATATATATATATATATATATATATATATATATATGATAAATTGAATAAAAACACTACCCTTAAGAAATATCTTGTGATATGGTAGTTGGTATATTAAATTATGTGTGAATAAATATGCATGAAAAATAATAATAGAATAATATATAATGATATATATATATATGTATGTGTATATATATATATATATATATATATATATATATATATATATATATATATATATATATATATTATGACAGTGCGATTTTGCGAATTTCAAACTGAATGCAAGGTTAAGAAAATATGCACTGTAATCTAGAATTTAATTCAACAATTTACCGAGGCATTTGACAATGAATCCTTTCTTGTGATTTGTGCTTTGCTTTTGGTCGAACTTGAACTTTTGTTGACATTGTTATTAGTTTGTTTTTCTGGGTACTTGCAAAAACGAAATAGGCTGAGAAAAAAAAATTTGTGCAGCATGTCAAAATAATGATTTTTTTTATATACGGTGGCGGGGGGGGGGGAATAGATAACAAAATAAAAGAGTTAAAAAAAGTGGGTAACATCATTTTAAAGATTTCTCTTTACACATCCTTAGTCATGTTACTTTTTTACCCCTTATTTCTCTCTCTCTACTTGTTCAATATAATAGAAAGAAAACAAAAGAGAAAGTCATCAGCAGCTGACTGATCTTGTTTCAGTATTGTTTTTAGAACAACTTCCAGTAGGAATGGTAGAAAGTTATTTCATTCTGACCTACCATGCACTAAATTGGTTCCTGGTAACCACAAGGGAATGAATATTGCAGTGTTTTTCTTTTTACCATAACTGGCTCAGGTCATATGGAATCCGATGATGGTTTGTAAGTGTATCTTTGGTAGTTTCTCAGTTTTAGTCGGACGGACACACACACAATATGATATTTTTTATATATAGATGAATTTATTTCAAAACAACCACCATTCTTCAAAATAAAGACCATCATGTTCCGACCTGCATGCAATTGGATTTGATGAAAGTACCAATCTTTCGGTTTTGAATCGGAAAATTCTACACTGACTTCTTCGTCTTCATTTAAATCAGCCACTTTTCATCACTATCACTGCATTGATCGAAAGAGTCAGATGGAACAACGTCTGGATTATAGGCTGGATGCGGCAGGACTTCCATGCAGTCCAATTATTTTAACACAACACAAAAACTTGTTCTTTAACCTAGTACCAGATGCGACCAGGTATGTATCTGTATAGTGTAAATTTGCCTCGTGGAGAGAGTGTCTCCTGTTCTTCAAAATCCACAATATACCTAATAAGGTTGTCAGATGGTTTAGACTACAATCCCTATCATCAAAGGGCTACCGTATAAAGATGTACAGAATGCAACTTTTCCAGGGATATGAGTTCTCAGCTTTTTCTTTTTAATCCATAAAAAGCAGACTTCCGCTTAAATCGCTGGATGTGAGCTGTCCGCATTTTGGTCAAATGTTTCGCTCTTATGACAGTTCTGTTTGAAAATGTTAATTTTGCTGCGAATGCTAAGACTTCAAACGATTCATAAAGAGTGGGAGAGTTTAGATAACTTTTGTTTCATTAAAGAATGACTTCCTGTCTCGTTTTCTCACACTCGGTGTCTTTCTCTTAATTTTGACTTTTTAGTTGAAACTGATTGGAGTTGATTAAGACAAAAATTGTTGCTTACTCTTCCCCCCCCCCCCCCAAAAAAAAAAAAAAAAAATTCATCTCGATTTCAGCTTGTCTTGCCATTGGCTACTCGCATCCCGGCTTTTTAGATTATTATTATAATTCATTTTACAAATGGCTTCTTTTGAAGACATTTTAATTTTCATCAATTTTATTTCATGTGAAAAAAACACAATCGTTCTGTATCGTGACAAGACGTGTAAAAAGTAGAAACGGATCAGCAGCAGGAAAATATACAAATTCTGCAAAGGGAAAAATAATTTTGGTCAAAGTACCAATCTTTCGGCTTCGAACGGGAAAATGTCTATATCAGGCTTCTACAGCTTCATCAAATGACTCGAATCTCGCTGCGCGATTGCTGACAAAAGTTGCCCACCTATAGATCTGACTCCCATCACAGTAGCCCCCTACGCTTTAGTGGCAATATGCCTTGTTTAGGGTTGAATAAAAGTAACTAAAACATTTTAAAAATCTGCTAACCGTCAAGTGCTGCTTGATCAAAATAGACTGTAGTCAGATGGAACAACGTCTGGACAATAGGGTGGACGCGGCAGAACTTTCACATCGTCCAATTCTTCGATCTATTTGCTTGTCTTTCAGGCGGTATACAAAAAAAATATATTTTAACATGGCACACAAAAGCTTTTTCCATAACGCAGTATATATGATCCCTTTTGTGTGGCGGGTGATTGTATGATTATATGACCCACAGGGAGGGCCTGTGGACGAGTGGTTATAGCACTTGTCTTTGGGCTGGACGACCCGTGTTCGATCCCACTCACGGCATGCGAATTTTCTAGTCTGAAAACTCCCTCTGTCCACCCAGCAGTAAATGGGTACCTGACTAAAAATCAGGGAAGGTTCAAGGCAGCGGAAGGAGAGGGATGGGCTCCGCCTTCCATATGCTGTGCCCTAGACACGGTGATTCTTAACAAATCACCGCCGCCATGGGAAGTGTGCGATGTCGGCAACGACACTCGTGCGCGTCCAGGCTATGCGACCTTTACCCTTTTTTTTTATGACCCACAGCTGTAGAAAGAAAAAAGAGGAGAGATAGCCAGCAGAAAGAGACTAATTTTTTCTTTGGCAAACGTAACTGTTGGTGGCATAAACTATTTTAAAGGTAATATAGTTTAGAAATAAGTCAAAAACAATTTGGGTTTACCTACTCATGTGTAATGTATTTGTATTACAATTAAATATTTAATACAAAATAAAAAGATGTGAAAGTATCGTCAGGATTGGCCTTTATTAAGAGATAAATTGCACACGTGTATCAAGTTCAAATGCAATTGGCACTTCCTGTTTCTATGTATTTCCCGCCTTTTCTATTTGGGAGTTATTTTCATTGCAACCTGTTATGGCTTCGCTTCGCATTTAATTATGAACACAATTTTTAAACTCCCTTCACTTGTTCTCACTTTATATCCGGTATTATTATTTTTTTCAATTTTTATATTTTTTAAATCTCTTTACGCAAATTAAATAGAGGAATAAATCGGATCGCTCCGTTAAATCACATTCGCCTTTACTGCCTTTCCTTAACGTTCCCTCCCAGGGGCCATGCGGATCGGATCTGCCAAGAGTTTTGAATGGAAGAAATCAGGACTGACAGGGGACAGTAATTGGGTGAAGGGCGGAGAAAGAGAGAGATAGTTTGTGGAGAGAGGGAATTTTAAATGACAGATGTGACCCCCACCACCTCTTCACACCCTGACTGACGTTCATTGAGAAGAAATGTTTTCCCATTTCCATGTGGTGATCCTTTGCAGATTTGTTTAAAAATTTTATTTTTTTTCCGTTTTTAGAAAATAAAAAAAAATAAAAATAAAATCTGTATCAGGTCGATAATTGTGGGAGGAGCCATTTTTATATGACATTTAGTCTCTTGCAGCCATAATACGCCAATGAATGAAAAGAGAGGAAAAATTAAAACCTTTTTTAAAATATTTAAAAAAAAAGCAAAAATCTCTATGGGAAGATCCCAGCGAATACCATTTCCCATCTGCAGAAAAATAGCATTTGCTGGGATCTTCCCATCTTTCTGCAGAGGAAGATTTTAAATAAAAACATTAAAAAATTACATGTATTTTTATTTATAATTGGTTTGGTCTTTTGATGTAATTTCTGCTATATACTGTTAGGAAAGGTATGAACCCCCAGCTCCATCTAGTGGTAAAATAGCAACTTGTAGTTATGTACTAGCTGTTCGTACTCGGTGTTGCCCTGGAGTCTTATTACTTTAAATCTTTTTAAAAATTTTAATTTTTTAAAAATTTAAATAAGTCGTTCGTTTTTTGATTACCAAATATTAAGAAACAAAAACGAACTTCTTTGTTTTTAAGTAAACAATTTGTCTTCATGCGCGCATTGTTAACACTAAGTTTAATGTTTATTTGCACACAATAAAAACTAATGTTCAAGAAAAGTATTGAGATGAGCAATATATGTACATAAAACAAACTACGTTAAGATATTCTGCAATATTTATTTCACTTGTATATTTATTTTAAATTTAGTAATTACTCAGTTTAATATATTTTCTTACACATCTAGAGTAATTCTTTTAAAATTTTAATTCTATCAGGGGTTAAAATAGGGTATCATGATTATGGTAGGGAGACTTTTGATGCTCATATGTCCCTAGTTACTTGCCCCATAAAACTACAGTAAGGTTTTACAATAAGCAACATTTATTATTGTTATAAAGCTCTATCTGAAAAAAATGTTGAGTCCTTTGTCTATACAAGGTCTACTGTCTTGATTCGGCTCGGTTCTAATTTTGAGAATTTGATTATTATGTTTTTTTTCTTTCATATGAATGAATGTCTATGACAAAACATTTGTTAGCAAAGTGTCATCACAGACTAATGTTTATCATTACGAGTCTGCCTCCCCCAGGATTCGCCCCTATATCTGTTAGCCTTGTGTCAGACTAATCCATTCATCTATTAATGAACCTACCACCCACCGCATCCATCCATACATACATACACCATACTCTTGTACACTAAGGGGCACAAGAAGATAACCATATGTATAAAAACAAATATATATATTCAACCACTTGCAGATAAGGAATGAATGCTACCATTATTTCAACACATTATCCCCACATTCATCTATAAATTCTTTGAATAATTTTAAAGTTTTTACAAACTGCATTTATTATGACCTAATCCACCAATTCTGTCTATGACAGTATGCGATTGAACCAATGGATACTGTTTTTTAGCTATTTACTATTTGGATCCTGTGGGGTCCATTCTGTTCAGTTATAGACAAATACCATTAGAAAATGTATGGATCCACACTCTCCCTCCAGCTATGGGTAAAGTAGCAACGTGTATTCATGGAAATTTTAACTGATTAAAAATATTTAAAATATCAATTTGTTATTAAAATACATGTTTCGGGCAGTTATCTTCATTTATGTTGGTCTTCACAAAGTTTCTCTGGATGGTTTTTTTATCGTCGGTAACTTTTTGAGAATCTTCTACTGAATCCTTTCTGCTATGCACTCTAGTAGATTGCTATCATTCCATACCTTTTTTTAGATATCTTTTAGCAACCTAAACCTGCCCGAGGTGATATTGAAGTAGAGTGTGTACGGGTTGTTAGTATATCTTTGGTAGATTCTCAGTTTTAGCCGGGCAGACAGTCCTTTATATAATAGATGAATTAGATTACTAAAATCCCTTGAAAACGAACTGAATCAAAGGGAAGCAATCACTAGAAGAAAATAAACAATACTCAAATTACTTCATGAACTTTAAAACATGATCAACACTTGTTTTTTTTTTGGGGGGGGGGAGGTTGAATTTATTTCACTTCAAACTAGGCATATTGTAGAAATCAACTTGTCTGTGCCAGATGAAAAAAAAATTACAGAACCCATTGCTGGTGTTAATGGTTCATGGAGCCACCCCAATTAAAGATTTTTGGGTAATCACTAGGAAACTACCCTTTGTAAATTAATTTTGTTTTTATCACTAAAACCCAGCATTATTTAATTTTAATGAAATTTTCGACATTTAATCAATAATTATGTTTAATAAGAAATACTAGTTTTCACATTTTACGCCATAACGATTTTCCAGATGAAGGTTGGACAACAGCCAACACAATTAAAGCTCTTGCACAGATTCTATCGGAAATGATGACATAAATAGTCCCAGGTCTACAACCTAATAATAAACTTTAGCCTGGACAATGCCGGATGACCTTACTATTATGCAAGTAATACTATGAATATTAAACATAAAAACGTATAACTAAAAAATAAAATCCCCCCCCAAATTGTAATGACTGTTAAAAGTTTTTAAAGGTAACATCTGTAATAAATGTTCGTAACTTGTTTTTTTTGTTTTGTTTAGCTTTTTTTTTTTGCTTTTGTTTTTGTCGCACAAAACAAAATTGAAAAAACAAAACAAAATATTTAAATTTTTAGTTTTAGTATGATTCAGGTTTTGTTTGTTAAATTTTTTCTTTTGTTTTCACTCTTTTCTGTAAACAGACGACCAGTCTATTATTAAAATAATTCAGGAAAGTTTTTTTTCCGTTTTTCTTTGTAAATTTTTTTTTATAATTATATAATTTTATTTTATAATTATATAATTATTCAAATCAAGATAAATACTAAAGTGGAGACTAAAAGAATGCGGGGGGGGGGGGGAGAATTTAACCCGAGCTAAACAGTGAACCCAATGGGTCACAAGTTTGTCTAATATACATACACATATATCTTGAAGCAGACGGGACATATTATTATGGTTGATAGCATGTAACTATATCTGCTTTAGTTAGTTGATCAACAGATAAATACATGAATTGATACATTTATAAATGTACATAAATACGATAGGTAATGTGCTTATATATATATATATATATATATATATATATATATATATATATATTTATTTATATATATATATATATATATAAATTGTGAAAGCGAATGAAAGAAAATGGAAAAGGATAGCTGATTGATTTTTTGGGGGGTGTTGGATCAGATGAAGAAAAGATATTGATTGATCAGCCATTTGTTGTCGTAGAAACTCCTTGTCAGCCACAGATAGACCACAGACCTCCACCAACACCCCCACCTCCACCCCTTCCTTGGCACTACCCCACTCTACTTCACATGTATCAGCTCCACCCCCACAACCTTCACTTCTTCCTTTTACTAATGTATCTTAAAATCAATACTCACATTCAGAACTAAATAAATATTATTTATCATTATATATGTGTGTGTGCATAATATATATATATATATATATATATATATATATATATATATATGTGTGTGTATGTGTGTATGATTAATCTACGTATGTTTTTGTTGTAATTTAAAATGTGCTTCTCGGCTAAAAATGATGAATTTCTTCACTTTTGAAAAAAAAAGTAGCCTTATAGAAAGCCTAAAAGCCTGTAAATTATAGGTGTCGATGTTATATTTTTACATTTCTGGCAGTTCTATGCCCTTTCAAAATATGTATCTTTTGATAAAGAAAAAGAAATGACTATAAAACTTTTAGTTTAGGAATAGGACTCTGAAATATATCTGATGTCCAGCTCTTCCTAAAACTTTGTTTCGTTGATTTTTTTTTATCAAGAAATACATCTTTAAAAAAAAAAAAAAGAGAGAACTGTCAGAAATATTACAAAAATTATATTAACACCTATAATTCACATGCTTTTATGTTTTCCATGAGGCTATTTTTTTGAAAAAAGGCAGAAATTCATCACTTTTAGCAGAGATATATATATATATATATATATATATATATATATAAAATAATAATAATAATAATAATCACAAGAAAACCAACATTCAATCAAAATAAAACCGAATTAAGACAACATATCTTGAACAAATGGTTCGATATCCTGTAGGATATCAATGATAAATGATAATAAAATATACTTAGCTAAACCCTTTACTGCAGTTTCACAGTATCATCAATTATCAGAAGTGTATCTGACTGGAATCTTTTGAAAAGCAAACTGAAGGAATTAAAAGTTCTTAAACACATGTCATCACTTTTTGCATGCATACATACTAATAAAAGTAATTTTCTATTCATTGCTAGTGTGTGTATATATATATATATATATATATATATATATATATGATGTTGGATTTATCTTCTTCCCACAGCGGTAAGATGTGACACGGGAAAATGGGATTTGAAAAGCTCGAGAAGATGAGCACTCTGGCCTACAAAAAATGGCTGGGCAGCCTCAGGCAGTAAGCGATAAACTTACTCTACCCCAAAGATGGGAGGCAAGGCCTGCAAGGGTGGACCTCCTAGAACTGCACAGGACAAACCCACTGACCAGCAGAATCAAGACCCGGTCTATACGGTGTAGTATCCATCAGAACAGATACTACACTTTGATCTTAATGGTCGACTGAAGCGTCGCTTTTTATGAGGTACGACTGTAAGAGAGGCCGTCTCTTTCTTTCTCTTGATCCTAACCTTAAACTGCTGAGTGTTTGTTTAGCAAGGGCCATCAAGTAAAATTTTTAAAGTCTTTAGTATATTGAATTGAACCCTGGTCTCTTGGCTCATTAGCGAACGCTTTTACCAGTAGGCCAAGTTTTGGGCACACACTTCCTAAATTGTAAAATTTCCAAAAACAAAAATAATTATAAAATAATGTGCCTACATTACTGACCGTGTTGCCTAGAATATATATCCCATATTTCATAGTGTTAAGTCCATTAGTTTGAGGTTATCCTGCGCATACATATTTAAACTCATGTGTGCGCATACCAGTTCGGTTAAAAATGTGTTACATAATATATACTTAAAATTTGATGTCGAACAAATTTTTACCTTTTTTTAAACAAATTTCGTTTTAAGTCTAAAGGCAGACATATCTGCCAGCGTGAGCACATTTCATTATTGTGAGTGGAATCTTGTTAACCAATAGTATTTATTAAAATGCATTGAGTAAAATCAATATTGTTTTTTTTTTATCTTGTGGTGGTTAATTTCGTTTTTTTAAGGGATTTTAGTAATTTGTTCTAAATGAAAACGATATTGACTTGAAAAAGGTATTGCTTCCCTTTTCCCCCCACTCCCTATACAAATTCAAAGAGAAATAAAGGGCCGCAGTCTTGCAGGATGGATTTTGGTGACCATACCTAATTTAATCATTCTTATATAACATTTTCTGGTGTATCTGAACTCCCACATACAAAAATAACAAATGTTACAAGTTGGCCAACCCTGATCTAGGAGTATCGGTAATCATTAGTACTAGCGGGACCCTGTGGAAATTCCACAGTGTTTTCTACATCAATCTGTATCATTTACTGTTAATAATATTATCCGGTGGCTAGAAATATGCACATATTTTACTCACAAAAATTTTGCGTGACGGAATGGAAGTATATATATTTATTTATATTACTCGGTTGCCGGGGCAAAAGCTGTCTCTTCACTAAATCTTCTTAAATAGGAGTGTCAGATCGTGACACACAAAATAAATAACACACACTCTATCGTATTAATATATAAATAATAATAAGAAGAAGAAGAAGAAGAAGAAGAAATTTTAAATCATTTTAAAAGAAATTCAGCTGGGAAATTAGTCAAAACTCCTTATTTTGCTTTAAATTACTCATTGGTCACCTATTTGCCTAAAAAAAAATTAGTATTCAAAATTTAAAGCAATTTAATTTGCCGTATATTTATGCGACTGAGTGAAATAATCCGCGTTCAGATATTTTGATTATAGACAGGAAGAAAGTACATAACCGGATTATTTTACTGACAGTCTCTATTTATAGCAAGATTAAATTGCTTTAAACTTTTTTAAATATGAAACATTACATATTTTAACGCAAATAGATCACAAATGGGTAGGTAAAGCAAGAAAATACATTGTTTTTGACTAATTTTCCAATAGTATTTTATTTAAAATGATTAATGTCGGCAATAATAATGATTAGCGGGGCACCTTATCATAGAAATGCTAGTACTAGGAATATATCCTGTTTTTCTAATAACTTGACTATAAACAGACTTTGAGATTTAATAGCATTGTGTAACCCATGATTTCATGGTAAGACATGGGCGCATTTGTATTGGACACACTCTTCCAATTGTAAAGTCAGTAATAATCAAATATCTTCACATGTATGGCCATACATGGTGTGAGGATGTTGCGACTTGGACCTATAGCAGTAAACAGCTCCATTTGTGTGTGTGTGTATGTATGTATGTATATATATATATATATATATATATATATAGAGAGAGAGAGAGAGAGAGAGATGATGAGTATGGGCTTTACTTGCCTGAAAACTTCCTTATTTTCTTCGTTTATATACGAGCACTGAAGATTGCCACCCCAATAAATAAATGCATAGGATACAGGATCCTTTTATAAATATCTTTGTAGTAGGCTGAAACAATTGTATGATAGTATGAAAAAACAGATTTTTTTAAAATGGTGTGAATCTGTTCTTCCTTACACTTGACATGGGTTAAAATAAATATAAATATTTTATACCATAGCTCTAGCCTCACACTATTGAGCTACTGCAATTGCTTTATGTTATAAAATTTACATTTTAAATATTAAAACTTTAAATAAAAATACACATATATATATATTACTAGACCACCCGTGACCCGTTGGGTCAGTTTGTTATATTAGCTATGGAATTCATGTATGAGCGTGACACTTGTGGCATAAAGAAAATAGTTTTTTTTTACATAACAGAAGCATTTCTATGAAAGTATATTAAAATGAAAAAAGAATATAGATTTCTATGAGTCGTTCTGTTTATTATAATTGTTTTGTTTTTTTAAATTACAGTTACTGAATTATAAGTGGTTGGTTAGGGCGATTTGAGAAAGGAAGGGGGTACAGTCGTGACCACCGAGAGACAGCAGGCTTTCTCGCGTACGTAACGAAAACAGACGGAGTAGGAGTGGTGAAATCTATGAGAGGGAAAGCGGGAGGTGGTTTCGTTCACCGACCGCTCGTATGGCTGATATTAATAATGAGTGTTGTTTTTTTTTGTTTGTTTGTTTTTGTTTTTTGAAAGGGAGGTGTTTTTTGAAACTGCGACAGACTTTACGAAGTCTTCCCGTTGAATGTTTTTAGCCGTGAAGAAAACAAAAAAACTATTTGATGAAATTAAATGAAATTGTTTATATTAAAAGACTAAAACAAACATTGCTAAAACTCTCAGTATTATAAGGTCAGGATCAAGGACAATGAAGCAGTCCTGGGAAAAGAGTGGCGCCCTCCCCTACATCTTGGGTTAGTTGATAATGTAAAGAGATCCTCTACTGTAATCGGGCAATTTAGCCTTTTATAAAGTCTGAAATTAGCGACCACCTCACCTAAAATAAGCGAACGCCATTTTTGTTTGACGAATTTGACAATATAACTAAATAAATATTTGAAATAAAAAAAATTAATTTCTCAGATGTTAACCATACAATATCATTGCCCTTGTCTTATTTTTACGTCTCTATTTGGTACTTTGTTACATGGGGACCCGGGCTAACTTTGACCCTGACCCTAACTTTAACCCTAACCCCCAATGACCCTGAACTTTATAGGTAACCCTACCCCCCTCCCTAACCCTAACGACGGGGTCAAAGTTAGCGCGGGTCCCAATCTAACGAAGCACCATCTATTTGTTAGTAAGTTACGCTTGTTTTATTATGAGCACCCCCCCGGATAAGAGTGAAATATTTTGAAAAAATTAATAATTTGCCTTCCAATAACGCGTGTACGATGGACACTCTACTAAAAAGGGTTGATATACCGTAAAAACTGGTAGGCTTCCGATAGTAAACGAAATTATACTTGTTACTTTTTTTTTCGATTAGATTTTCTTTTTTATTTTGCTTTGAATCACGACTTTCCTCACTTTCGTTTTTGTTAAATATTTTTTTTTTTACTTTTTGCGATTTATTTATTTGTTTTTATTGCGTTTTCACTTTTCAATTACGTTTATTCTCTCTCTCTCTCTCTCTCTCTCTTTCTTTATCTTCTCCCTCTATCTCTCTCTTACGAACACAAACTTTCTCTTTCTTTCGTACGCGCTCTCTGTGTTTCACTGAAAAAAAAAAGGAATTCCACAGTGTTTTCTACATCAATTTGTATAATTTACTGTTAATAAAATTATCCGGTGGCTAGAAATATGCACATATCTTACTCACCAAAATTTTGCGTGACGGGATGGAAGTATATATATTTATTATATTACTCGGTTGTCGGGGTAAAAGCTGTCTCTTCAGCAATCACTATCGGTCGCGACTCCCCTCCCCCGTTGTCAGGGGCAAAAGTAAATACTAAATCTTATTAAATGAGAGTGTCAGATCGTGACACAAAATAAGAAACTTAACTTCTCAGATGTTAACTATACAATATCATTGTCATTGTCTTATTTTTTACTATCTCTATTTGGTAGTTTGTTACATTGGGACCTGGGCTAACTTTGGCCCTGACCCTAATTTTAACCCTAACCCCCAATGACCCTGAACTTTATAGCTAACCCTAACCCCTCACTGACCCTAACCCTAACGACGGGGTCAAAGTTAGCGCGGGTCCTAATGTAACAAATCACCTTCTATTTGTTAGTAAGAGACTTTTTGCGATTTATTTATTTGTTTTTATTGCGTTTTCACTCTTTCTCTATCCCCCCCCTCCATCTCTTACGAACACACACTCTCTCTTTCTTTCGACCACGCTCTCGGTGTTTCACTGAGAAAAAAAAACAAAACAAAACAAACATTGCTTATTGTCCGTTCAAAACATTTAAAAAATAAATACTGGTTCCTTACCATCCAAAAATAATAAATAAATGGGCACATGTTCGTCTTTAACCACTGTCCATTTTTCACAACTTTTTACTGACCATTTTTCTTTTCTTTTTTCGGTGTACACTTATCTATCAGGCTGCTAGAGAATTCCGGCGTTTTTGGAATTATTTTTCAAATATTTTACATTTTAGGAGGGGGGATCAGTTTCCAATGTTAATTCAACGTAGACTGATCCCCCTCTTTTTGACCATCTCAATTTTTTTAAAAATCTTTTTCGGTGTACAATTACCTATCATGTCAGTAGAGAATTCCGGGGGTTTTGGAAAGAAATTTTTAAAAACTGTGATTTTAAGACGGGGGATCAGTTTTCAATGTAAATTCAACGTGGACTGATCCCCCTCTTTTTAACCATCTCAAATTTTAAAAATTATTCTTCTGCTTACAATTACCTATCATGTCGCGAGAGAATTCCGGGTTTTTTGGAAATAAATTTTTAAAAATTGAGATTTTAAGATGGGGGATCAGTCTTGTTCGTCTTTTACCATAGTTCGTTTTTCACAACTTTTTACGTCTTAAAATCTCATCTTTTAAAAATTTCTTTCCAAAATCTCCGGAATTCTCTCGCGACATGATAGGTAATTGTAAGCAGAAGAATAATTTTTAAAATTTGAGATGGTTAAAAAGAGGGGGATCAGTCCACGTTGAATTTACATTGAAAACTGATCCCCCATCTTAAAATCACAGATTTTAAAAATTTCTTTCCAAAACCCCCGGAATTCTCTGACATGATAGATAATTGTACACCGAAAAGATTTTTTTTTTAATTGAGATGGTCAAAAAGAGGGGGATCAGTCTACGTTGAATTAACATTGGAAACTGATCCCCCCTCCTAAAATGTAAAATATTTGAAAAAAAATTCCAAAAACGCCGGAATTCTCTAGCAGCCTGATAGATAAGTGTACACCGAAAAAAGAAAAGAAAAATGGTCAGTAAAAAGTTGTGAAAAACCGACAGTGGTTAAAGACGAACATGTGCCAATAAATGTTTTAACACTTTAAGAAGTGGTGCAAATAAAAAATAAATACTTAGTTCAAACTATCATTGAAAAAAAAAACATTGCTTAACGTCCGTTCAAAAACAACAACAACAAAAAATAATAGACATGCCCTAAAAACGTCAAAATAAAAAACAAAAAATAGTTTTAAGTTTTAAGCAACACAAAAGAGTACTTTTTGACCGGGTGATTAAAAAAAATGTATTATTTCTTCCCCTTCCGCTCGAAATGTAGAAGAAAAAATATTAGCGGCTGGTTGGGATCGAACTATAAACCAGTCGGGCCAAAGACAAAAGTACTACGTCGCTAACCGTTGCGCTAAACGGAAATAATTAAAATACGATGCAGAAATTAGGCTAATTAAATGTTATTAATAATCTAGGTGCGGCACGCATGCGCAGAGCGTTTGCCGGAACCGTGACACACGTACGTACACCTTAGCGTATTAATATATAGATTGTTGTTGTTTTGTTTGTTTGTTTTTGTTTTTTAAAAGGGTTTGAAACTGCGACAGACTTTACGAAGTGCTCCCGTTGAATGTTTTTAGTCGTCAAGTAAACAAAAAAACTATTTGATGAAATTAAATGAAATTGTTTATATTAAAAGCAATATAAAAATTTCCAGAATGAAAAATTTCATGCGTTCGTTAATCATAAGAGATTAACGGAATTAGATTAACAGATTAGAAGACGATGCTATTTACGCATGCGCAACCGGATGTTGAAAACCGGAAAGCTGAAAGCTGATTGCAAACATACAAGACCCATAGACTTTTAGTAGTATATAGATTATTATTAGAAATAGTAGTATTTATATTTACTAATGGTGGAGCTAACATAGTATATGTTTTATCTGTTCTCTGTTATAAGCTATTTTAAATGTTTTTTTAATGTTTGTGAATTAACTAAACGATGTTAATGTTTTCACTCAGTTTTCTGTTAGTGTCCTAAGTCGCTGAGGAAGAAACATTGTGAATTATATATATATATATATATATATATTATATAAATAAATTAAATATGATTCCTAATCGTCTTTGAAACGATCGTACACCAGACCATTGTTGACATTGCATTCTTGGAATTTTAATAAATAATGTTATAAATCTTTATTTATTTACTACTATTCATTATCTCTCTCTCTCTCTCTCTATATATATATATATATATATATATATATATATATATATATATATAACTATATATATAAGCAAACAATGTTTTTTAAATTCTAATGACCAAGTCTTTGTTCATGTTTTTACTTGCCGAATTAAAAACATCTCAATGTAACTCTTTACAAGTGTTTCGCGCACAAACGAACAACCAGGAATAAACATATAGTTACCAGAATCAAGAAAGATACGATCAACATCAGAGACGATCCACCAGACAATCTAAAATCTAACAAAATGTATTTACAAAATACATGAAAAAGATTTTATTTTTTGTGTGAGGATTTTTCTCCGGAAGTGATATGGCGAACTTTTGATGATCTGGATGAACAAAAGATCCTGACTATGTATTTCTTCCTGATTGTTCGTTTCTGCGGGGAGGGGGGGAAGGGGGCTAGTATATATATATATATATATATATATATATATATATATATATATATATATAACACATTATGACAGAAGGTGGTGAAGTCTCAATTTGGGAGCTTTGAAAAGTGTGAAGTAACCCCTCAGTTGCTATTAGTTTAAGGGTCAGGTCTTTCCTTATTTCTTGGTAATGTTATCTTAGATGTGAAAACATCTTTTTTTCTTTTGGTGTTTGCTCATATAAAGAAGATACCTAATATACCGAAACCTCATATGGCATGGATAAAACATTTTTGATAAAAAGATTATCTACTCTTTATACTATATATATATATATATTAGTATAATATATATATACACACACACATACAAAAGTATGTGGAGTAAAGAAAGAAAGAAATGAAAATATAAAAGAAATAATAAAATTTAAAAAAGACTTTTTACATCTGAATAAAAAAAAATGTTTGCTAAAGCACAAGCAAAGCAAGACACATTACATATATATATATATATTATTTCTTTCTCTTTCTCTCTCTCTCTCTCTCTCTCTCTCTCTCTCTCTCTCTCTCTCTCTCTCTCTATATATATATATATATATATATATATATATATATATATATATATATAGCAATTTTTTTTATTTCGATAAGAGTAATGTAGTGTTTTGTTGAGAGGAATCACTCTGGGTAGGTTTGTGTATATGAATCAGGGTAGATTTATATATTTAATGTATGTTTGTATATATATGTGTATACACATATTTGTGTATTTTTCAGAGTGATCTTTTTTTATTATTTAAAATGGACAAGTGAATCCAATATATATATATATATATATATATATATATTCAGTGTTTCCATGAAGAATTATGAGTGTATATTTTAAGAAAAGCCACCCCCACCCTTCAAAAAAGCAAACACGTTTTTGTCTCGCTGACCCTGATGCCTGTCTTGCTTGAAAATGGAAAAAGAAGACAAATTCCAAACAAAGTGTTTGCTTTCTATTCGCAAGTGACTAAAAGCAAACACAAAACGAGGGAATATGCGAGCGGAGCAACATGTATTTGTTCAAAAACACCGATCCATGCAAGGTGGTTTTAAAAATTTTTATTTTTATTTTATCTTAGGTGCGTCCTAGTATCTATGTAAGAGGCTCTGTTCCTCCGTAAGTCAGTCTTTTAGGCTTCGGTTTTAAAATATCATGTTCATTGGTCTGTCACGCTTAAGCTTGAAATAGCATATTTACGTGCATCCACAACGCCTCTCTACCAGTCCATTTGGCATAATGGTTAACGTGTTTACTAATGGTTCGGATGACCAGGGTTCCATCTTCAGTTGAGTCATACCAAAGACACAATAGATGGTACTCGATGCCCTATTGCAAAACACTCCGGATTATAAAGTTAAGATCAAGGGTAAGTGGAGTACATCTTGGTGTAGCACCCCCCCCCCGTACATCTTGGTGTAGCCCCCCCCCCCGTACATCTTGGTGTAGCCCCCCCCCCCTACATCTTGGTGTAGCCCCCCCCCCCCCGTACATCTTGGTGTAGCACCCCCCGTACATCTTGGTGTAGCCCCCCCCCGTACATCTTGGTGTAGCACCCCCCTACATCTTGGTGTAGCCCCCCCCCCCGTACATCTTGGTGTAGCCCCCCCCCCCCGTACATCTTGGTGTAGCCACCCCCCCGTACATCTTGGTGTAGCAACCAATAAAAAGGGAGCTTTTTGGACGCCCTCGACTATGGTTGACCACTTTACGTTTTTACGCATCTCTATCATGCTTAAGTTTAAAATAACGTTTTCATCATCATATACACGGTCCTGGGTACAACCTTGAAGTATATCCGATGATGAAGCCCCTCTTTGGGAGCTGTACCATTTCTCCCCATTTCACTCTTATCCGGATTGGTAGTACTTGTTAAGGTTTCATCTATGTATTAAATTGAATTTGTCTTGGGCTCAATATAAATCTGTCTAAGAAACCATTGGGCAAGATGTTCGCCCCTACACCACCCAACAATCCCAAAATAGGCCTTTCCCAACCCTTTCCACCTTCTTTTATTTTTTCCTACTCTATTTTCAAACCCCATCAACTATTTAAGCTCTCTCTACCTGTAACCATATGATACAAAATTTCATCCAGTGATGAGGCCCCAATGTGGGAGCTTTAAGGAGCGTGCCATAAGCCCTTTAGTTATCATTACTCACAGGTCCACTCTGACCCAGAGTGGTGGTACTTGTCAGTTGATGAAGTAGAAACAAAACAAATTAATCAACAAACCAAGCGTATACAAAACTACCTGAATTGTCCACCAAGTTTCAGTCATGAATGCCCAACAGTTTTTGTTTTATCACCATTTAATGATATGCACATCTGGATGCGAAATAAAAAATTGTCAGTAAGTCTGACATATTCTCTTTCTTAGCATTTCCCTGGTTTTGGCGGTGATGACTCTCTTCAATTAAGCAGGAATAGTCTGGGAATTGTTTTGATAGTCGTTATCTTTGAGATAACCCCACAGATAAAAATAACGATATATATATATATATATATATATGTATATGTATAAAATTAAATCTCCTTTCACTGGACACCTCATCTACAGACATTCACCAACTGGACAGACTCCATATTATTTTACACACACACTCCTACTCTCCATTACTTTATATTTTTTCAAATTTTGAATTTTCGCTTTTCCACTGCCAACTTATCCATCTATGTAATTCCTCTGATGATAAGATTTTTATCTTTGAAAAGCCTTGGCTTAAGGAAAGAAAAATAAACATTTTTTTACCGAGTACACCTTGCATTGAACAATCGAAGTTGAAATAGATTTGTCATTCGTACATATTTATGTTTCTTCTTTCATTTATCTTACATATATATATATATATATACATACATATATACATATAAAGGTGTGTGTATTTTTATGTATTTGCATGTACAGGATTCACTCCTAAACAAATTAACCTATCATTACGACTTTTGTGAACAGGACTGCTAGGTGTAAGGGGCCTAAATGTGTGCTATATTTATTTTTTGATTTAAGTTTTATGCAAAGGGGATAAACAGTGGGAGGGCGAAAGCCTTTTGTAAAAATTCAGATACTTCTGATCTTTGTGAAATTTTTACAATAGGTATTAAACATAAAATAATATTTTCCAAATTTCAGTTTCTTTTGAGTATTATAAAAGGATTTTAGGGAAAGTGATATGGGCCCAACCTCCCATTTGAAAATTCAAATATTTCAGATTTGCATTAAAGTTGATCCATAATCATTAGACACCCATTAATAAAGATTCACTTAATTTTAATTTCACAAAAGCTCTTAGCTTTAGCCTTAAATTTTAGACATTTTACAGAATCCAAATCATGTAATGGATCCCGATCAAAATAATTTCATCCGCCCTGGGACGGGTGTGTTTATGAATAGATAAACGAGCCTTACTTGCACCAGTTGTAGATTCTTAGGAAATAGTCTAGTACAAATCATATCTCGTTATTTTAAATAAACAAGAACTCTTGTGCAAACTTTTTGATATTTAATATCCATAACCCCAACCCCAACCTCGCATGATATTCACAAACAGCGGCTAAATAGGAATTTCGATTTACGAAATACACAATCGTAACCATCAGGGGAAAAAAACATCTAAGTGTGAGACGCTTTGTTGAATTGAAATAAATAATTTTGTAATTTGGAAGAGCCCCCCCAAAAATATCTGTCCCTACATGCTAGAACTGAAAGGAAAGTATGTGTGTATCGGAAGGGGGTTGTTTTGATTTGTAATTTTTTTTTTAGCAAAGTCAGAAAATAAAAACAAATAAAAACAGTTTTATTTTGAAGAGAAAATTGTTTGTCTGCAATGGAACTTCGTTCACTGAAAAAAAAACCCTTACAAAATGGCTTCTCTAAAACGAAACAAGCATGTAAATGCAGAATTTGTTTGTGTATCAATGGGAAAAGAGTTAATTGTTTTTTTTTAGTATATGATCGATTCTATATTTGCACTCTTCAAATGTACATCTACATATGCTCCATCCCTGACATTGAGCACTCTCGTATCTACTATATTAAAAAAAAAGTCAGCCTGTTTGACAATTTTCGTCATCAATAGCTTTCATGCTGACGAATCAATTTTTTTTAACAAGAAAATGTGGTTCAATTCATTTTCTTTCATAAAATGCTAATCCAGCTAGGAAGATTCTTAACAGTCATATTTCAATGACAAAAATAGCAGCAGCTAATGACATTAATAATACCTTTACATTTATTCAGTCTCTGAGGAAGAATATTTTATTCAAAAATTTTAAGACAACGTCAAGAAAAAAAAGAATGATTTTTAACAAAAAATATTTGCATCTTATTCGTTGTTCTTAAGACTTTTTGTCTATTTTCCAATTAAAAAAACTATATTTTTATTATACATATAGAAATTCATATATATGGAGAGTTTGAATTACCTACTAGATATCATCCTCGAGTGTCTTCGGTCTCTCTGTACAAGGGTTTGTCAGGACAACCTGGCATGAGGATACTTCACCCTACAAGTAAACCCTGACCAAATATTCAAAATAACATAGTATTCAAAGCTCAAATAAGATCCCCTCGAAACGGCTATACTCTGGCTGATACGAGGAATAGTGCACCTTTTCCATGTCATGTTACCTCAACTAACAGCACTTAGCTGAATACTCCACCAGACTAGATAAATTCTTGTCATGAAATCCGGTAAGACCAAGAGACCACAAGAAAGATATACTATAATTAACTGGTCAATTGGGGAGAAGAAAAGTCATGTTCTTAATATATTTACTAACTCAACGTCGGACAGGTAAAGGAGAACTTTAATGTAATATTCGGATATCTATGTAGCTCATATAGCAGGGAGACTCGACATTGCCCAAGATTAAATGACGAACCTTATATTATTTTGTGCTCATCCTATAATACCATATTATATTTTTTTATTCCTACATTTTTTTACATTTAATACTATTCAATTTTTGCGATGGAGCTGAAGGCTCTACTCAACATAGATGGGGTTGGAGAAGGCGTTCATAAAGTGTTGTAAATTTATAGTCTTTAACCTCTTCAAGGTATCCCTCGGTGTTTTAGAGAATCGCCGAAGATCCATTAGCACTATTAAAATGGTTTGGTGTAGTGATCAAAAATTAAAAAAAAACTGTTTTACCTTTCCGCATAGATCTAAAATAGTTAGATTGTCTAAAATAAATAAACATGAATATAAAAATATTAGCGAACATTTATAAAAATATTTTTATCCATTTTTGATTTTAAAAAAAAAAAAAAAAAAAAAGGCCTAAATGTTTTCTCTTCAAAAATAACAGTACATCAAATATGTACCATGATGTAAAAAATAAAAACGATTATTTTTAAGTGTTGTCTGGTTAACTAAATAAGAATACTGAAAAGGTCGGAACATTTGTTTCTAATGATATTTTGTGTACTTTTAACTGTTAACAATGAGTTTAAAAAAAAATGTTTAAGAAATTCTGACATAGATAAAGATATCGGATTGAGGGTCTGATTCCAAAAGTGCGTTCAATTTGGCTCTTAGATCAACTGCTTATCTGTGATGCCACGACAAACATACACACAACTTTGCTTTATATCGATAGATGTTTTGACCGTTATTAATATTGTCATATATATATATCTAGCTTTCGAACAATATTTTTCTAACCCTAACCTTAAACCCTAATCCTTTTATGTCTAATCGACGTTCTCCTTGGACAGTAGCCACATGTGCAACACCAATTAAAGCAACAGTTTTGATTACTGGAAAATCGTGTTTAAAATTCGTTGTAAGAGTTACCTGCCCCTTATTTACCTCTCCAACCCTAAAATACAAGAAAACCTTTTTTTTCGGCTTTTTATAATAGAAGCACCATATATTGTGAAGATACATTATGCAGTCTTTGTTTTATTTAGATTACTTTGTTGTTCTTTACTTACTCCAAAAGGAAAAACAATTCTTTGTCTTATATTTTTAGACAGACTAACTTTAGATGTCTTCTGGAAGGCCTTTTATATATATTTTTTTTTTTTTGAACACAAAATTTTTGAGCTACGTGCCAGCATTTAAAATTTCCAACAAAAACTTATAATTCAGAGTTGTCATATTTTTATTTCTAATTTTAGAAAATATGCTTTTTGTATCTGATATAAGCACAGTGCCTGTCAAAAATGAACCGGATTATTTCATCTATGAATGAAGCGGCAGTTTTGTATCTGATCAAAGAAGATATTCCATCAGCTTAAAATCAGAATGTTGCTTTTTGACCCTCCACCTCAGATCAGAATTTAATATCTCGTCAACTTAGATGGATATGCTTCTACCTTCGGTTTTCTGTTAGTTTTAATTATGATCCATATTACGCTCTATCTGCAATGCTCTATATGATCGCATTAGTTTCAGACAAATCTATCTTTTTCTCAAAAAAACATCGCTCACTTGGAGCATTGGAAACCAGAATGGGGACTAAATTCTCCACGCTTACCTACAAAGAACGTCTTTGAAGGCTAAATCTGGTCTCAGTTGAGCAAAAGAGAATGCGAGGAGACCTAATTCTAGCATACAACATCATCAACGGAAATTTAAATATACCTTTAGAAGGGTTTTTCACCTCAAAGCTTAGTCACCGCAAACACCCGCTTTCATCGTAACAGAAAAACGCAGCATTCTCTGTTCATGTTTCTGCTTCTTAGAACAGCCGGCCAAAGGAGGTTGTGAGTATGCTTACCATATCCAGTCACCTTGGAAAAACATTCAGGCGGTATATATATATATATATATATATATATATATATATATATATATATATATATATATTATATATATGCAGTATCTTCTGTATTTTTACATGGCTTGCCGCACTTTTCTATTTTTTTGGCCTATAAAATTGATTGATTGATACAGGGTATATACATCCTTCCCACTGAAGGGAGATATTGCACAAGGTCGGAAGGTGGGAAGAATAAGCCAGCACCCCTAAAGAAGGGGCACTCTGGCCTCTTAAAAATTGCCTGGGCACCTCTGTCAGATTTCCCGGTTGGGGCACCTCAGTCAATTAGCAATAAGCTAACTCCACCCCAAAGAGGGGAGGTAAGGCCTGGAAGGGTGGACTTCATAGGACTATCCAAGACCATTACCTCAGTCTGACAAATAAAAGGCCACCTTAATAACCCAGTTCCTGTCGGACAGATTGTCAAGAATGGATCGTCGACTGGTATGTACCAGTCCGACATTTCTCTCCAATAATAAGAAAGATCTTTAAAATTACTGCTAAAAACAAATTCCTACCTCTTTTTAGATTAAACTTGCCACCTGGAAATCTGGAGTATATAAAGCATTAGAAGATACTGCTGGGGATAAACCTGGATTTGATCCCATATCCTTTAGCAATAGAGATATACAGTGTACGTCTCTGATCCCCCAACACATCAGTGTAAGATTGTGAATAAAGTTAATAGAAAAGTTCATCAATTTATAAACAACTTATGATTTACAAAACGTAAAATATCTCAAAGCTGCAAAAGATACAAATAAAACCTTTTTAATGTCACGTAATGATGTATACATTGTTTTTGCTATCAGTGTACAAATCCTTGATACTCTACCTAAGACCAGTTTTAATATTTCGACACTTTGACTACATATCAAAATGTTTCTCCGTAATAATCAACTTGAGATCAAAGCCTCATATCAAATTGTTTCTCCTTGACTCTGTGTTTCAGATCTGAGCTTAGTATTTGTCTACTTTGACTAGCATATAAGAAGTTGATCCTTGATCCAGGACACAATTCTTATTTCATTGAACTCCACTTCATATTAGTATTTCTAATTCATACCCATCCTTGGATCAACTGTAGTATCTATCTTCCATATGTAGCAAAATATTGCTGGTCGATCATACCCTAGTATCTCTGTTACAGTCTGCTTTAGGGTCAAAGAGATGACCATTCATTGGCTATCGAGGGTTAGCCTCTTAGCTAGTATGAATATTTTTTTATTTGTCCCCGTGTCCAGGATCATAGATCGGTATCTCTGCATTTTAACTAATGTCAAAGCATTACTTTCTGCATCTCTAACTCTGATCAAAGCCTACTATCTGTTGCCTCTGTTTATTATCAAGATGTTTCTTTTTGCCTCTTATTGATTTAATAAGCGGGATCAAAGCCTAGTATCTGCACACTTTTCTGGTGTGCTTAATTGTGCACCAATACAATTTGGAAACCTACAATTTATCCCTGCTATGGTTATAATAGCAACTTGTCTTCAAATAAGCGTGTAAAATGAACCGTTTACACTAGGTATTATTGCGATTAAATAAAACAAAAAGGGTTGATACCTCGTAAAAATACAAACAATAGAATTTTAATCAAAGAATGTTTCGTAGTGATTGCATGCATTTAAAAATGCGTTTTTGGTTTATATTTTCAGTTTCGTATACATTTTAACTGAATGATAATAGGTTTTTCATTAAATTATAATAGAAATAATTTTATATTATTTAAAACCAGACCAGGAAAAACCTCATCATCACATTCGGTTTAATGTCCATTCTACATGCTGGAATGTGTCGGACGAACATCTTTGTTTCAATTAGTGTTAGAACGATGAATTGGAATCTGGAATGTGAAAAATCGGTACTTTTTGGGGCATCAGAATCGGAAAAACGTGCGCCTCATTTTCGATTCCAAAAACGATTCTTTAGATTAAAAATTTTTTTTTTGCTTAAAACTTAATTTTCCATTGCTATGACTAATGATAAAATAGTTGTTTTTAAACTACTGGTAAAACTCAAACCTATATATTATAATTACGAATTTAAGTAAAAATAGAACCGGAAGAAATTACAAGATAAAAATGGCACACGTAAAAGCACGAGTTGATAAATAGGAAAAATGGCACAAGTGAAAAATATAGATTGAATTTTCACAATGAGTTGATAAAATCACTATTTTTAATCAATTACGAGGAAAATATTTGAGAAAAAAATAGTTATAAAGATCTATTCGTGTAATGTATACACCCCAACCCCCCAGTGTATTTTTACTTTTGCGAAAATATATGCACGCAATACACAGGATTTTACGAAAATTTTAAAATGTAAAAAAAACAACAACTACTCTATAACTAGATATTAAGAAATTTAAAAAGAATTGGAATCGGTAATTGTATCAGAATCAGGGAAAAACATTGGAATCGTCCCATCACTAGTTTCTATATAATAACTATATGAGAGCAGATAACGTCTCTGTGTGTGTCTTAACGTTTCTGCACGGCTGTTTGAGATTACAACAATGACCGCATAATACCTTAATAAAATTGATTTAATTTTTACAAAATTTTTTTAAAAAAATTGTTACAAAAACAGCATGCACTTCTTGGCTCTTAGATTCTTGTTATTTATAAATTTAAGATAAAAAAAACTGGAAAGTATTTATGAGATTTAAATTTCAACATTTCATAAGACGTCCTATCAATTTTATTACAAAACTATTTTTTTAGAAATGTTATGGCAAAACCCATGAGAGTCACTGAATACATGTGTTGATGACGAAATAAGAAGGCCATGGGGGTATGGCATTGAAAAGGTAATAAGTTTTGATTTTTAACAAAATCTATTTGACAACATTTTAATCAAATAATTTTAAGAAAATATTCATGCTTTATAAAAAAGACTAAAAAAAACCGCCATACACTAATTTGTATTCAATTATTCTGCAGTTGGATTTAAATTTCTGAACACTTACTATAAGTTGACAGGAGGCGCCACATGCCAACCAGATAATACAGCAGATATCTGAAGGTGAGAAGGCTCTGGTTTTGTTGGGTTTTACCAGTTATCTTATCAGTTTTGCAATGTACAGCAATCAACGATAATAAAACGCATCTTGTATCTATTTGTAGTATTCCTTAATACAAAGAAGTTTATCTTCCTATGTGTATTTGAGCCCCCCCCCCCTCGCCCACCAGGCTTTGGGAATGGCAACAAATCAGGGTGGGGTGGGGAATGATCGACGACAGATAAAAACAGTTTGGAAACCACTGCTTTTTAGGATTCAATTAGATATATCAAGATTAATTTCATTTACATTAAAAGGAAATAAATGTTATGACTTATGAGTTGAACCAGGTGGGAAATATTCAAAGGATAACCTCTTTAACATTCTGAAGTAACAGCTGTACACTTCTCATTTAAAACAACAAAACAAAACGAACTGTATTCCAATTTAAATAGTCCAAAGATATGTGCATGAATATATTTTACATTTTAAAATTTTTGCCACAATTTCCCCACTATAAACACACTCCTACAGAAAATGAGTGAAGAAATGACGTGCTAAATGATCAAAAGCTCTTTTTTCCCTATGTTGTGCGCCGTATTATGCAATATGAGTGTTAAAATACTCACGGCTCTGATATTAAAAACATGGAGGCGCCCACGGGTCTGATATTAAAAACACTGAGGCACCCACGGCTCTGATATTAACAACATGGAGGAGTTCACAGCTCTGATATTAACAACATGGAGGAGTCCACGGCTCTGATATAAAAACATGGAGGAATCCACGGCTCTGATATAAAAACATGGAGGAGTCCACGGCTCTGATATAAAAACATGGAGGAGTCCACGGCTCTGATATAAAAACATGGAGGAGTCCACGGCTCTGATATAAAAACATGGAGGAGTCCACGGCTCTGATATAAAAACATGGAGGAGTCCACGGCTCTGATATAAAAACATGGAGGAGTCCACGGCTCTGATATTAAAAACATGGAGGAGTCCACGGCTCTGATATTAACGACATGGAGGAGTCCACGGCTCTGATATAAACGACATGGAGGAGTCCACGGCTCTGATATAAACGACATGGAGGAGTCCACGGCTCTGATATTAACGACATGGAGGAGTCCACGGCTCTGATATAAACGACATGGAGGAGTCCACGGCTCTGATATTAACGACATGGAGGAGTGCATGGCTCTGATATAAACGACATGGAGGAGTCCACGGCTCTGATATAAACGACATGGAGGAGTCCACGGCTCTGATATTAACGACATGGAGGAGTGCACGGCTCTGATATAAACGACATGGAGGAGTCCACGGCTCTGATATAAACGACATGGAGGAGTCCATGGCTCTGATATAAACGACATGGAGGAGTCCATGGCTCTGATATAAACGACATGGAGGAGTGCACGGCTCTGATATAAACGACATGGAGGAGTGCACGGCTCTGATATAAACGACATGGAGGAGTCCATGGCTCTGATATAAATAACATGGAGGAGTCCATGGCTCAAATATACTACTTTAACTTGTTTGAAGTTTAAACCAATTTCTTCGTTTTTTAAAGTGTTTTTTATTGCTGTACAAAAATCTAGGGAAATGTTTATAGTAGTATTTAGTGTCATGCATGTTGATAAAATCAAATCCAATGTTCATAGATCTTCTTTGATGACTGCTTTTAGCTTTGTCATTGCAACTACCCTCTCCCCCAATTTATGATGTGAAATATCCTTTGAGATTGTCTCTTTGTAAACAATTGTTTTGAAATTTTCAGCTTTTATTCAATAAATTGTATATTTTATAAGGAATAAAAGTCTTTAAATTTAGCGCGATATCATAACGATTTTACAAAACGGTCGAAGTTAAATGGAATTTAAGTTTGGACCAGATTAACGCAGATGCGCATTAACATTATTTTACAAATATGTCGTATATATTAAAAGCGACTCACTTGACATTTTGGCTAGGAGCAAAGTGTAGTATCTGTTCTGATACTGCACTTTATCTTTTCTGTCTTCGATCAGTGAAGAAGAAATCCTTCTAGACTGAAGCGATTTAAATTTGTGTCCCAATGTAGAATGCCACTACTTGCGGAGCTGGTTTTCTCTACATAAAAACCGAACTTGTGTCTAACTCTTACCTCGTGGGGACAAAACAAAATAGGGACTCTCGAACTCTATGTAATTTTTCCAACACTATATTTTAGTGAATGAGAACATAAAACTAAGGCGGCCTCCAACGTGCTTCTCAACCGAGTTTTTTTTCCTTTGGGGTCTAGCAGTAGGTTAGATTTCCCCCTTTTCTCTTCCAATTTGTTGGAGGATTCGTAAGTGGATAGGCACTTTTAAGAAAACCTTGAACCAGAGACATTTCACCAAGCATCCATGAACGACACTGCAAACATTCTGGTGTAAATGACTACAACAACAGTAATCAAATTTACTATGAGCCAACATTATTGGGTTTTATTTCCTCTGTTTATATACTTACTAACGACCAGGTTGTGAAATTTAACATATATCCCTCCAAGCGCTAACATACCTACTCATTATCCCAATTAGTCTGACTATGGCCAGGAAATAACACCAAATCTATAAAATAACCTATTGAATAAATTAATTTAAAAATAAATAAAGAAAAGGAATCAGACATTTTTTTGGCTTATCATTCTTGTTGAGCTTAAATTTAAAGTATTAATTTTCCAGCCATATTTTTGTGCAGAGAAAGTCACTGTGCTTATTGGCATGAAAGCTGTTCATTGAAGCCTGTAAAGGTTTGTCTATCTGTTTAGGAAATCACACAAATTTACCTCCCCCCTCCTCCTCCTCATGATCATCATGGTGATTATCATGATCATCATCATGATCATAGTCATGATGATGATGATCATCATCATACTGATCATCATGACCATCATCATAATGATGATCATTATGATACTCATCATCATAACGTATGTTTAACAATAGGTATGTGTTGGACGGCTTTAGAGATTGACTTCAAAAACGAACCTATCTCTTTCGTCATCATATTCGGTTTAATATCTAGGAAATAACACCAAATCTGTGAAACAGCCTCTTGAATAAATTTAATTCAAAATAAAGAAAGACAAGGAATCATTTTTTTAGGGTTGTAAGTCTTGTCAGATTTTTCTAAAAGTACAGAATAGTTAACAATCGAGAACTTATAAACAAAACAAAAACACATAATTATATAAATGATGTGTTTTTGTTTTGTTTATAAGTTCTCGATTGTTAACTATTATGCATTAGAATTAAATTATCTACTGAACCCGGCTAGCTTTAACTTGTGGAAACGATTTGTAAGACTTTAAAAAAAAATCTTACAAGTCGTATCCACACTTAAAAACATGGTGGTTTCCGCCATTTTTTTAGTCGACGAGTTCTCAAATGTTAACTATTCTCTACTTTTACCATTAAAAAAATAAATATTTCTACACGTTAAAACAGTACGGGTGTGGTAGAGAATTTCATTCTGATATGTTTTATATAAAATATGTGTTGTTTTTTTTTGGGGGAGGGGCGGTCGAGTTCCTAGTGTTAACTTCATTCATTTCTGAGTATCTGAATATTTCTTGAATTCCTCTTTGCATACAACTAAATTAAACAAAATATAACCCACATTACAGCTGTGTTCAAAAATTCATAATGATTGGTTAATTAGTTTAAGAGTGAAGCCTGTAGATAAAAATATATAAACATATACACATAACTAATATATATATATATATATATATATATATATATATATATATATATATATGTATATATATGTGTGGGTGTTTAATTTTTAAAATAGTGTAGCCTTTATAAGAAGAAAAAAATAAAATGCTTTCTTTATTGTCATAAGAATTGGGTTAATCTGAAAAGATAAAACGAATATATATATATATATATATATATATATATATATGAGAGAGAGATAGGGAGAGATATAATGCATTAGATAAATAAAATATAAAACTGGCAGTCAGGGTAACATATGGCTTGTAACCTAATTTTTGGGGAATAGTATTCATTATTGCCATGCCATTAAATTTGGCATTTTCTTTCTTGTTTTCAGGAAAAGATGGCTCTTTTAGGTATGGCGGTGGCTGGGTTGATATTGGGAGTTGGGGTTGGGGTGAAAATGAAATAAAAACAATAAACTCTTGACAATCCTATATAGATATTTTAACTTTTCAGAGTGATTATTGTCTCGCTTATATATATATATATATATATATATATATATATATATATATATATATATATAACTAATATATAAAGAAAAGCCAGTCTGTTTATCCTTTCTTGTCATCGTTAGCTTTTTTCTCTTCCAAAATAAATATTTGATTCTTTCTCGTAAGTGTTTCTTTTCGATCGTTGCAGCATGTTGTTAAGAATGAAATATTATGCGATTTAGTTCGTTCCAGAAAATACTTTGTCCAGGTCGGAATTATTTTTAAATGGACGCGATCTTTAAAAAAGGGACGTAACTCTGTATTCGTCCACACACCTATTTCACCTTGATTGGGAAAAAAAATATTTTGGATACCCCCCCCCCCCCCAAAAAAAAAACAAAAAAAAAACAGGCATAGTTTAAATAATAAAATCAAAACAAATTGCAAGTAAATACACTAACAGGTAAGATCAGGTAGGTACAACTAGTATATAAGTATAAAATAGTATATTATGCATATATTTTTTGTCCCTGTATTTATTTCAACAGTGCCCAATTGCTGAGTAGAGCTACGTAGTAGTAGTAGTATAAAATACACATATGGCAAGTATGCTACACCGATATATGTATTTTATTCCCCAAATCAACAGTATTTAGCCTGGTGAATTCTTTCAGGGAATGAAACACAAACACTTCTCTATAGCTTACTTGCCATAGGTATATCTTTATATTACCACATAGCTCTATTCATGAATTAAACACTGTTAAAATACATACTGGAACTAATATATATATATATATATATATATATATATATATATATAAGTAATATCTGTGTGTGCGTGCGTAAATGTTTGGCATTACTTTTTATCAATTTCTGAATAAAGGTTTCTTTTATATATTTTTATTGGGTTAAAGCAAAAAAGGAAAAAAATTCAGCCATCTATCCCTTCTCTCACTAAATAATAATAATAATAATAAATAAAATAAAATAAAACAAAACAGAAAACAAAAATGATTTCAACAATTTTCCCATTAATTGCAAATGTCACTTTTATTAGCACCTACAATTTTGTAAAAAAAAAAAAAAAAAATTATAATAGAAATTAAATTAAAAAAAAAGAAATGCTATTAAAGACAATAGACAAATAGAGGTTTTATATAAAAAAAATAATAAAATAAATTAAACCTTAAAAATTACAAAGGACAAAAGTATGGCCTCGTAAAACAACGAATGCATCCGTTGTTTCATAAATACGCCCTCGTATCTTTGAGAGAAGCTTTGTCCACCAATCTGTGATATCTTACTTTCATTTATGTTGGTCTGTCATGCTGAGGTTTCAAATATAATTTTCGTTGGTCTGTCACTCTTACAGTTGAAAAAAAAACATTTCCGTCGATATGCCCTGCTTATATTTGCAATAGCATTTTCCGTTGGCCTGTCACGCTCAAGTTTTAAAAAGCATTTTATCAATTTGGCAAATCAAATGGACGCATCTTACTTTTAGATGCGTCCAAGTATCTTTAGCGCGGCTTTGTCCGTCGTCAGTTTGTCATGTTGAACTTTTAAAAGGGATGTTTTTCTTATGAAGAGCATTGCATTTTGTCTGTCACGCCTGCTGATCGAATAGACGCATCTTAAGAATATCTCTCCTTGTTCCTTTTTCATGTTTATCCATATTTATTTGTTTCCAGAACTGGTCCAGATTAATAAAAGAGGAACGCGAGAGATGGAGGCGGGGTCCAAATGTATTCTATTAGCAACAGAACTTCCTCTGTCCCACCCGCTCCCCCATTTGACACAGATATCTTTAAAGTTCTTAAAAAGGGGCACTCATACCAAGCCGCCCCACTTCATCTCTCCCCCCCTTTTTTTTTGTTAAGCAGTTGTTCACAGAAAGGAAGTTTGACCGGATTATTTCATGGTTGAAATATGCAGTGTAAGTGAATTTCAATAAAACCCATGAAAAAACATCATTTACAAAAGGAAAAAATAAAAATAAAATAAATAAATAATAAATAAAAACAGAAAAAGAGAGGAAAACTACATGGGGATTAAATTAAGAAAAAAATATGTTAGTCCCAAATATAAAAAAAAGAAGGGACAGACGAATCTTATAAAATAAATTATATAGAAAAACAAATTAAAAATCTATGTTAAACAAACATATTGTTAAAAGCCTTTTTTTCTGTAAAAAATTGAAAAAAAGTGTGGGAAAGGAAAATAAGATAAATAAGTTTATAAAATAGAACCCTTTATATTGGTCCAAAATAAAAAAAATAAAAATAAATATAAGATAAATTACAACGAATTACAATAATTGTCTTTAAAACACACATATATGTTGTTAAATATATATATATATATATATATATATATATATATATATATATATATATATATATATATATATATATATAGCATGATAAACAAACATATTCCTAAAGACCTTTTTTGCTCTAAAAAAAAATAATAGTCTAAAATGTGTTGAAAAAGAATAAAAATGAGATATAAAAATTAAGATTAATGAATAAAATTTTAAAAAAAAATGGGTGGGGGGTCAGGAAGTTTTTTTGCCATTGAAAACAATTATCTTTAAATACTAATAAAAAAAAACAATGCAATAATACAAATGATCATTAAACACAGAAAAAAATGGATAAAGGTCCAACTCAGCATTGATATTTATATATAAAAAAGAAAAATGAATAAATAAATGAATAAATGAATATCTTAAAATATTTTAGAAAGGAAACAAAATAACATGATGGAGATGAAGAAAAAAAATATGAATGCTAAAAATAAAATAATAGAGCAAATATAATGATGACAACTGAAAGATGACAATTGAATGAAAGTGGGGGGGGGGTTAGGGTGTGAATATGATGGGGGAGAGGGAAGTGTGCTAAGTAGGAAGTGAGAACAAAATGAAGGGGCGAATAATACAATAAATGGCAATATAAAAAAGGGAAGTATATATCTGTATGTATATGTATTTCTATATGTCTACACATGTATGCATATTTATATATAAATGTATACATATTATATATGTCTGTATATGTATATTTCTGTATCTATATACATGTTTTTGTGTGTGTGTATATATATATATATATATATATATATTATATGTAAGAATCACAATTGTGGGTCACACTATCAAAACTTTGGCTGATAAATCTGTCACATTTAGTATCTTTAACCATGTGGATTTAGATTCCAGTGTTTTGTTGAAACCGAAGGTACCGATAGAAGATCAAACTAATAAATAGTATCCATTGAATAATATATATATATATATATATATATATATATATATATATATATATATATATATATATATGAGTAAAAATAGAAACAATGTTTCAGACAAAATGCAAAATAAAAATGGAATTGAGGATAAGCGAATCAACAAACTAACAAAAATATAAACTCAAACACATATAAAGCTCTACCAAGATATTTCAGTTGCTAGAAAGAGCAACCATCCTCGGTTCGAAATCAGATCTTTACTGAACAGAAATTATATATATATATATATATATATGTGTTGCCCCCAATCTAGGCTGGGAACTGTAGTGGGTAGTATTAACACAACATCCGTCGTCGTAGCTTTAATGCATGTTTCTTCATTAGTTGAACACTGTTGACGACAGCTGCCTATGATAGGTTTAAACCCTTGCTGATTTATCTAGTTCTTCATAGTGGCCGAATGGATTACGGTGTCGGGTTTCGAATCCTGCAACCGGTATGAATAATTATCTCTACATTGACGATTCGTGAAAGGATGACACATATACATATGTAAATAAACAAATATGTATATATATATATATATATATATATATATATATATATATATATATATATATATAATGTTTATTTGTATCTCTCTCTCTCTCTCTCTCTCTCTAAATATATATATATATATATATATATATATATATATAAATTAAGAAATGAGCCTACCCCCACCTTCCACTAGTGACCGACCCATTCATGGCCCATTTTCAACTAATTAATTTTATTGTGAAAGTCAGATTTTCAGTTAACCATCATATCAGGGGAGTTAACTCATGCATTAAGTTGTGACTGTTTGCAAGATGGAGGCTTGAGTTTTGGAGGCCCCGGAGGGCACAGTGGGGCTAATGGTTGGAGGCACTCCACACTTGAAAACGGGAGGGGGGGGGGAGAAGAAAAGCGCTGAAGTTGTTTTACATGATGTGGGTGGGGAAAATGGATTAATAAAGGTTGGGTTGTGTTTAGAGATGGTAGGATTTTCAAAACAAACATTTTTAGTTCTTTTTTAAGTTTAAAAAAATATTTTGTTTCAAAGGTTGATCTAGTGTTTGTGGGCGTAGAGCACAAGTCGTGGGTGTGGATGATGTCTGATAGTCCCTGGGGAGGGGCGAATCTATGACCGAAAAATAATTAGACCCAGGAATACCGTTTTGCAACTTGATCACAAATTATAAAACACAATAATTCTGATTAAAAGTGATGTGGTGGTTATAGTGAGGGGGAGGGCAGATTATATTTTAATGCTTTTAAATTTTAAAAAAGAAATTGGAGGGGGGGGGGTAAATAAAACAGGTATAATATAAAATGGGGAATTAATAGATGAAAAAAACTTGTGTATAACAAAACATGAATATAATAAAAATTAAACCATAAAAAGAAATTAAACAATTACAAAAAAATATCTAGATGTAGACTTTTGTCTCTCCCTTTCTGTACAATGAAACATTAATTTAATGTATGAAGAGATTTTATGAAAAAAAAAATGTATATATATATATATATATATATATATATATATATTCAAGTTAGGTATGTTTATATTTTTATATATTTGTATGTACAGGATTCACGCTTAAACTAAGCAACCAATCATTATGGATTTTGAAACACAGTTGCTAGACGTAAGTGATTCACATGTGGGCTATATTTAGTTTAATTGAGATTTATGTAATAGGGGTAAAAATTCAGATAGCTCCGTTTTTTTGTGAAATGTTAACAATAGGTATAAGACATCAATTAAGAAATATTCCCTAAATTTCAGATTCTTCGGAGTATTTTAAAGGGCTTTAGGGGGCCTAATATGAGCACAACCTTCCATTTAGAAAATTTAAATATATCAGATTTGCATTGAATTTGATCCATTATATCTTGATTTTTATCTTCGTTAAAAGGACATCAAAGTGATGCAAAACTGTACTATTCGAGGAGTCGATTTTACGAGTCCGGGTATTCTTCAAGTGTATATATATATATATATATATATATATATATATATATATATATATATATTTATATATATATATATATATATATATATAATAAAATTAATATAGTAGTGATATTGAAATAAAAGTATTGTTTTAGCAATACATTTTAGTGTAATGTGTGAATATTGAGATCCAAATGAAAAAAATATGGAGATGAAGAACAGTTGCAAATTACTATTTGATGAAAAGTCAGTCTTCTCTCTATCTCGCTGTCGTTTTTATTCTTCTCTCTCTCTCTCTCTCTTATATATATATATATATATATATATATATATATATATATATATATATATATATATATACATCCCAGCCCCTGTTTATATACTATACTGAAATGTAACAGGTTGTCTCTATTTATCTTCCTCCCACAAGGTAAAATGTGACACAAGGTCGGGAAAGTGGGAAAGAACCAGCGCTCGAGAATTTGAGCACTCTGGCTGTTTAAAAATTGCCTGGGCAGCCCCGTCGGCATTCCCCGGTAGGGGCGCCTCAGACAGTAAACAATAAACTTACTCCTCCCCAAAGAGGGGAGGCAAAGCCTGGGAGGGTGCACCTCCTTGAACTGCACAGGACCGACAACCAATAGACCGGCGTAAATCCAGACCCGAAGGCCCGGACGATACCGGTTTATTAGGCAGGGTAAAAACCCTGGTTGATGAAATCACCCTTTTGTTTCTTCTGATTTATGGCGTCATAAAATCTCTACGAGATGTTTTCCAACCTTTTTTAATGTATAACATCAAAAAACGATGATGTCATCCAGTTACAACGTCGTAAAGGATATTCCTGATGTTTTCCACATCTTTTTTAGTAGATGACGTCATCGCTTTGGGATGACGTCATCCATTATGCTGAGTTTTAGTAGTATAATAGATCTCCCCTGTCCCCAAGAATCTCTAAGCTCATCTAATAGACAACTCGTGCCTCAAAGTGTCAAGAGTTGTCTTGATAAACTGCTATCCTTCAACTCTGTGTTAATGAACGACATTAACCATATAGTGAGGTCCTCCTGTATGACGTCATCAAGTGTGTACGAGGACAAAAAATAAGGTGATGATAAAAAATCTACAAGTTTTGGTAGCATCTAGATGTTACAAAAACTTAACAGTAAAACTAAATGGAACTCCATGAACAAAGTTTCTTTCCAAGAATCCCCATCTGTTAAACCCAATAACGCAGATTTGCTTCCCAGATGATTACAACATAATCCCCTGGTGCTATAAGATTAGGCTGTCTTAAGATATTGGCTTCTTGAGTAAAAATGCATCAAACATTACTGTTATCGTTTTTTTTCCTTTTCCTTTGCTCAATCATGTTCTGCAAAGCCAAAAAACAAAAATTATCTTCTACAAAACAACCAAACGAAGTACCATGAATAAATAGTTGAAGATATATAGAACTTGAAGCATAAAAACTTTAACCAAAATGAACATATTCGGCATTAAATAACCCGAAAAGGGTTGATATGCCATAAAGCAAAACAACAATACAAACAAAACAACAACATGGTCGTTTTCAAGTCCAATGCTAACAAATTCTTGTCGAGCCGCTCACTTGAATAATCAATTTTTGCCCATTTTTTCCATAGTTTCCAATCCTCTCAAAGTGTTGTGTCATCGTCCAACTCATTAACCCTTATCCTCAAATCGCCTTTGGGCCTTGATAAGCGGTGACTCATTACAAAACAGTAATAGATAATTAAAATGAGTTAATAAGAACGATTAAAGTGAGGTTTTTGAGCCAGTCAAAACAATTCCCGATTCCTCCAACACAGCATGACCATCTGCGTCGTCCTCAAATTGATACCGCCCAACTACTTCAAGAATGTTGTGAATACCAAGCTGCACGTATTGTCTTTTCCATCTTTCTTGAGGTTTGAATTCAACCACGCGCAATTGAATGAATGCTGACAGGAAGTAAAAAGAACACTTAACATGACAAGGGACATGTCTCGATTTCACTTTTGCCATAGACGATCCTGTAGAAGACTAGACTCCATCTCTATAACGCATACTGCGTGTCCATCATGCTCTACAATAGCAACAGCTGGGCAATAACAAAAGCCATGCTTGACAAGCTGGATGCGTGCCACCGCAGACACCTCCGTTCCATCACAGGTCACTGTTGACCGAAAAAACTTATCAGCAACAAGGCACTATAGGAGCTGTGCAACGAAAAACCCCTCTCCACAAAGGTCGCTGAACAAAGATGGTCTATGTTAGGCCATGTCCTACGAATGGACCCTGACACTCCCGCACAAAGGGCACTAGACTTTGCCGTTACTGACTCGCAAGCCTACCAACCGCGACTAGGACGGCACTGCACAAATCTGCTGGGCACACTAAGTGCTGACCTCAAGCAGGCGGGACTAGGACCACTACGTACAGCGAAACAACTTCATTGCCTATGACAACTTGCGCATGACAAGCCAGATGGCCTGGGACTAGCATGGAGGACTTATTGCAGCTACAGGATGATATTTGACTACCGTAGCCGCAAAACACAGTTTTTATAATAAAATAGACAATAATTTAGCCATCCAAAACCAAAGTCTCATATCAAGAAAATCTAGTTTTATTTTTTTTTAAATAACAGCTGTTTCTTCCTAGCCATACAATCAGAGCGTTGGTAATAAAAGTCCGAATCTTATAAACAAATGAATTTTCAAATTTACAGAAAAAACCCGACTTACTATTGAATATTTTCACAAAAAAAACATTCATTTTTTTTCTTTCGATACATATTGGCGAATAATTTCCACAGTCGACCATTATTACTTTTAGACGGTTGTAATTGAGATATTTCACACAGAATTATTTTTCCTTTAAACAACAACAAAAAGGTATAATTCAAAACCAAAACAATATATATATATATATATATATATATATATATATATATGTATATGTATATATAGTAATTAAGTTCAAATATATTAGTAACATAAACTTAAAACCAATATTTTTTTGAAAAGTGCTCCAATATAAAGTAGAGCGTTTATAGATTAAATTATATAAACATTAGAAACAGTCTACGTGCACCAACCAGCGCTCTAACGTCATACTGTCTCGAGTGGATGTGTTAACGTCGAAACCATATTTTAGTAACTTTTCTGATTTAGTGTCTTATACATATGGTTTAAATTTCATTAAAATCGAAATACGTATTTGAAGTTTTAAGAGACACTTAGAGATTTGAGACCACTTCTATTGTCTTCCCCTGAGAATTTTTGCATATGATTTTAATTTCATCAAAATAGGATATATTTTAATTTTTGAGCGAGGGTGTGCCCCTTATAGTTCCGTCAGGGGGGTGCACTTAGAGATTTGGGACCACTTCCATTGTCTTCCCCAGAAAATTTACATACGAATACACTTCTAGTTTTGATGTACATTCTCTAACTAACCTGTCTTTCTCTAGAGAAATACACACATTGACATTTATATATAGTGAAATTAGCTGGAATACTCATTCATGATAATGAGACACATTTTGGGCATGAACGTTTGTTCTGCTAGCGTATCTTAAAATTATTCAAAGAAATTAAAATTTAGAGAATCTTTCCAAATTGTTGTCTAATATCTATGGTTCAAATCTCATGCAAATCAGAAATATTTAAATTTTTAGATGTGGAGAGGGATTATGCCCTCGTTTTGCACCCTGGCAACTCTTTAAAATACTTAACCGAAATTGAAATGTTGGCAATAATTATTAATTGGTATCTAATAGCAATGATTAAAATTTCATGAAAATCGGAAATATTTGAATTTTCGGTGCTTATTTAGATTAGGACGCACTAACTTTGACCCCGTCGCTAGGGCCAGGATCAGGGTTATGGACAAAGTTAGGGTGGCTCCTAATCTAAGAAAGTATCGAATTTTCAGAGAGTGTGTATGTTTAAATTTGGGGGCTAAGCCTAAGTGCATTTCAGCATTCTTTGACGAAATTCAAAATTTTGAGAATCTTGTGTTTAATGTCTGTTCAAATTTCATGCAAATCAGAAATATTTGGATCGTCAAATAAGGACTCGTGCACTATTTTATGCACTCTCACAACCCTTCAAAAATACTCAGATGAATTGAAATTTTTAGAATATCTATTATTCAAATTTCATGCGAATAGAAAATTAATTTTCAAAGTCGTGTTTTCACTTTTATGACCCCTGAAAACTATCAAAATATATGAAAACGTAAAGTCAAACGTGCTGATTACAAATATCTCATTGATTTTGCTGGATCAACTGCAGAAAACCCATGTGTTGACACAAGAACATGTGCCTCTATTTATATAAAGTTAGGGTTGTGTGTATGTTTATAGATTTGTATGTTCAAGATTCACTCCTAAACTAATTAACTGATCATTATGTATCTTGGAGTACAGCTGCTAGACGTAAGGAGTCGTAATGTGGGCTATATTAAGTTTAATTCAGTTTTATGCATATCGTGTAAAAAGGAGGTGAAACACCTTCATGAAAATTCAGCAGATATCTCCGGGTTTTCTTTTAACAATAGGTATTAGATATAACCCAAGAAATATTCCCAGAATTTCAGATTCTTTAGTGTATTTTAAAGGATTTTAGGGGCATAATATGGGCACAACCTCCCATTTGAAAATTCAAATATTTCAGATTTGCATAGAATTTGATCCATGGTCATTAGACACCAATTAAGCAGGATTCCCTGAATTTCAATTCCTTCTTAAGACCCTTTAAGCTTAAGCCTAAAATTTGAGACATTTTCTAGAATCAAAATCATGTAATGGATTTTGATGAAAATTGGAATGAAAATATCTTGATTTTAAACTTCGTAAGGGGACATAAAAGTGGTGCAAAACTGTTCTGTTTTGGGAATTCATTTTACCCGTCTTGGGACGGCCATTCGTCTTAGTATATATATATAGAACTATGAGAGAAACACAGTCAAACGTACGTTGTATAATTAAGATTCAATATTTTATCCAGAAAATAGAAATTCGTCTAATAATAATAATTGAATCTACTATGATCGGGTAAATAATGGCTATGTTTCTATACAAACGTGTGTATTATGTAAGTATATGTTACACACATATTTTCCAATTCACTATTTTCCACTTATCAACTCATTTCTTTGTTGTAATTTAAGTATGAAATTCCTGCATATGTGTATATACATATATATGTGTGTGTGTGTAATGGGCCTATTATAAAATAAATCATAAATAAACACAAATAAACACAAATAAACACAAGAAAACAAAAAAACAAAACAATTGAAAATAGAAATTAACTAAAAAGAAACCTTATGCATACTCAGACGAGGTAGGAAACAACTCCTACCCCTAAAATTAAAAAAAAAATTAATTAATTACCAAATTAATAAAACAAAATAAAATAAAAGCCATCCATTTCCTGACACTCTTTCACTTTCTAAAAACAAATTGTTAAAAGCGGAAACTGAAAATTGAATAATTAATTCTGTCAATTTTATATTGCGTGAGGGGGGGGGGGGGTGGCAAACATTTGTTTAATTCATGAGGCAGATACAATAGTCGGTTTAATATTTTATAATTCTTTTTACGATTACTTAAAAAAACAAAACTCATAGAATCTGTTATACAATGTTTCTCTAATAAGAAAATTCGGTTAGCGTTCGACACGATAATCTCACCTTCGAATCCCCAGATTGGGGCCTATGCTTATCGGTTGGTTCTCTCAAAGGAGCCTTCGTGGTCTAGGGTATTTTTTATGTCTTGTCTGTAGCTACAATGCCTAAGGTCTGGTGAGTTCCCAAGGTTTGTAAAATCTCCATCTGTAGATAAAGATGGAGGTTGTCCGAGGGAATTCACCGGCCTAAATAACTTCTCGGCCTTTTGGCTAAGATCAAAGTGTAGTATCTGTTCCGATGGATACTGCACGCCTGTCCTGTGCAGTTCTAGGAGGTCCACCCTCCCAGGCTTCGCCTCCCCTCTTTGGGGAGGAGTAAGTTTATTGCTTACTGCCTGAGGCGCCCCTACCGGGGAATGCCGACGGGGCTGCCTAGGCAATTTTTAATGTCAGAGTGCTCACCTCTCGGGCGCTGGCTTTTCAACCCCCACTTTCCGGCCGGACCTTGGGTCACATCTTACTTGTGGGAGTAGGATAAAATTGGCCTTGTGCCTAACTCCTGGAGAGGAGTAAATAAAACTCGTAGAATACCAGCAATTTAACCTCGTTTATAATTTATTTCAACTTTGGAACCATTTCCTTAACTATGAGTTTTGTTCTAGTAAAATTCCCAAGGGTCTAAACACATCAATCTATTTCGACTAGATTATGATCTCGTCATTCTGGATTCTAGAGCGACTAGACTTTAACTGCTATATTTCTATTTATGATATCTATATTAAACAATTAACTGTTCTGATGGATACTGCACTTCATAGATCGGTATTGTCTTGGTCTTCGGGGCTTGATTTCCGCCGGTCTATGGGTCTGATCTGTCCTGTGCAGTTCTAGGAGGTCCACCCTCCCAGGCTTCGCCTCCCCTCTTTGGGGAGGAGTAAGTTTATTGCTTACTGCCTGATGCGCCCCTACCAGGGAATGCCGACGGGGCTGCCCAGGCAATTTTTAAACCCCACTTTCCCGACCCGACATTGGGTCACATCTTACTTGTGGGAGTAAGATAAAAACTGGCCTTGTGCCTAACTCCTGGAGAGGAGTAAATCAATACTCGTAGATAGAGGCATCTGACCTCGAGGTCAAGCCCTGTCACTAAAACAAAGTAACCTCAGCAAGCGTGCAGAGTAACCCAATATTCAACGAAAACGCCTTTCCCAATGTGTGCAAGGAATACAGTCGTTTCGGCCATAAAAGCTTTATAATTTACCAATGTCTATGCTAGTGTGATTCTTGATACATTGGACATAGTTATGACAGGCTTATGAACAGAATAAAACGGCATGTAACACTAGATATAAGGCAATATAAACCACTTCATGTAGATAAAAGAGCATTCTTTTTATGGAGGCTGTTAAAAGACATATAACGTTCCATTACTATTTACATAACTAGAAAATGTATGTTGGTTGCTATTTGATCAGTATCAGTTGGATCTCTTGTGCGAAAGCGTATGATGTTGCAAGAAGCAAATCCTTTAATAAGCTCCGGCTCACAACATCACATACGAGGTGATCTGGGACATGTGAACAGTAAATAGTTTGTATGTGGTGCGGAGACATATTAGTTGATAGTTGTTTAGATATGGAATCACTTTTGTGTTTGGCATGAGAGTTGTGATCCTTTTTGTGAGCCTTACTGGGGTGGTCTCCCAAGCCAAGAGCAGTCTAGTGGAGAAACTAATGCTTAGCCTTCAAAAATTCAACATATATATAATGCATTCAGGCATTTTAGCCTGACGACTCCCTCCGGGGATGAAACCCGGAAGCCTCTGTGTAGCTTAATTGCCATAAATATATTTTCATAACTTACTACTTAGCTCTACTCACGTATCGAGCACTGTTGAAGTAAATACTGAAAATTGATACATACAAAATTATAATATATATGTAGATACATCAAATAATAATAATAATAATAATAATATATATATAATGTATTGGTCGTCGACTTACGACCACAATTGGATACGGTCATGAAACAATTTTCGATGTAATTTGGCCAATGTAAAATTACTGTGAGGATATTACACTGTAATGATATTGTAATCATCTTAAAGTCATAATTTATCAAAACTTTCTTAGCTCATTATTTTTGTAATCAGATTTCAGTCATATTTTGTTACTTCATTAATTTTAAAACCAGTGTATTCCACTGTCTTATGTACTTAGCAAAAATATTGATTGTACTCTTCTCTAAGACATACTTGTAGCCTTTGGACTTTTTAAATTAGACCTAAATAGACCTAAATTTCGAAAATCGATATTTGATTCTGACTATCTAGTCCTTTACGTGAATTTTTAGTCAGTATTCTTTAAATAACAAAAATTCAATCTATTTTATTGATTACATATTTTATTCGGCCTGATAATTATTTCAGTAGCATACACTGTGCGATATTCATCGTTTCTTACAAATGCTAAATTCCAAATGGCGTCTACAGCTTGTGGATACATACCTGTGAATTAATATTGTTAAGGTGATTCCTCTGAATGTTAAGAAAGTTATTTAGAGTAAAGGTAATAATAAAATGATAATCATTTTTGAATTTAATCTTCCATCCAAAGGTTCAACGATTTCTACAATTCATGGATGGGCCCGGTACGTTGCTTCCTAATTGCGTTGATTTCCATGTGTGAAGAACCTTTCACAGCCTGACAATTTTTGTCTCTGTCTCTCAAAATAGTTGACACGGTTGAATGTGATACCTGTTTATCACGCGCGATTGCATTCACTTTCTTTCCTCTTTCCACCTGTTTAATCGCAGTCCTTTTTGGTCCAGGTTAATGGACTTTTCACCCTGCTTGGTAGACTGAGGAGTACTTGGAGGCATTTTCGGAGTAGTTTAAAGAAAATAAATCAAAAGCGCAAGATACAAACAGATACAATGTCTGTTCACTGTATCGAGTGAAACAGTAAGCAGCATCACACGCGTATGTGGATAGACGGAACGGTGACGCACTGAGTGGAAAAGTAAAATATATATATATAAGTATAAATTCCTTTATTCATACAAACATTATTAGCTACATATGTGCATACATGTTTCAGCTGCGATCTATTTCGAAATCCAACCTGATTGCGCCATCTTACAAATTAAAAAAATGTTTGTATAAATAAAAGAATTTATACTAAAATACAACTCTACTTGTTATTGAGCACTATGTTGTAATCACTGGAGTTTCATTGGATTAACATCTAGGAAACAACACCAATACAATCACTAATATATATATATATATATATATATATATATATATATATATATATATATATAATCATCCACAGACAGCTGTTTGGTCGTGTAACGACTCATCTGTGTGGTTTGACATATCGAGCACATCTACTGTTAAATTCGAAACCCGGACGCCAGACCACTACCATCCTTAACCACTGATGTCGTGGAAGTTTAAGTAGCGTATTGTTTTTTTTATAGATGTCATTTTATTTTCAAGAATTTTAAAATTTTCAACGATTTATACGAAAAAGCATTTTACATAAATTCTAAGTCAGAATAATTTCTTCCTTCACTATATATATATATATATATATATATAAAGAAAGATGAAGATAAAAAATTGCATAAAATTACATAAAGTTACATAAAATTAATACAAATGTTATTACATCGAAAGTTCAGATGCAAGAAGTTACACTAATCCTTAAACCATGGTTTTTCAAAGATAAAACTCTTCTCGTCAGAGGATAAAATTTGGTAATGTGGTATTTATAAGAAATAAATATTACCTAGTTCCATTTCACTTTGAAAAATTGAAGAATAAAACTAGAAAGGTTGGGGATAAAGAAATAAATGGCCGGGAAGGAACATTAGCAGTATTGAGTAGATAGATCACTTTACGATATTTCACTTTTCGTTAATTCTATTATCATTAGTGTATATATATATATATATATATATATATATTATAGTCATCCACAGATAGCTGTTGCGTCGTTTCACGACTCATCAATATTATTCAAGTGATAATGAGCTATGTATTGCATTTATACGTGTTCATCACGCTGTGTCTATATACCTGTATGTATGTAAATACCTAATTATATCTATCATGGTAGATAAAGATACGGATAATTTGCACAGAAAAGAAATATAATAATAAAAAACACCACTGAAGTGGAGCAAATCAGGTTGAAAAAACAGAAGGATAAAAACATAACTAATTAGAAAGGAAAAGTTAATTAAATATACAGAGGTAATTATGCAAATGTGTGGAATTGCGAGCAGGAGAAGAGTAGGGGCATTAGAGAGAGAGAGGGGAAATATGCACAGGTAGAACACCACAGAAATGGGGGGGGGGTGAAAGACAAGCATTTCTTCTTCTTCTTCTTCATAATAGATTTATATTGAAATAACAGACTTGAAAAATAAAAGAAGATATAATAGAGGGGAAGCAAAATGAATTAACTCCAAGTGAGAAGAAATGAAGAAGATGAAAGAAATGAGGCTGAGAAGAAGAAAAGGAAGGAGATTATATAAGAGGAAAGAAAGAAATGGAAAGGGGTAATAATAATAAAAAAGAAAGTAAGCAAGAAGAAAACGATACCAGACTGCAAAAGATGTGATATAGAAATATTGAAGAGAGAGGGAGAGGAAGAGGGAGAGAGAGAAAGAGAGAGTGGAGGGAAATGGGATATGATAAGTTTACAAAATTGGTAAAAATCCGAGGATGACTAAATAGACAGAAAAATGTTATATATATATATATATATATAAAATGAAAAGTGAAAAAAGGAAAGCGAAAAACTATCTGATTTATGTATTCATCAACGTTTCGTCTTATTGAAAGTCTTCCTCATGATGAAGAAAGCAATGTAGAAAAATCATACAGACTATTTATTTTCGATTTGTCAGAAAGTGTCCAGACTTCGGCATGGTTGTATATATATATATATATATATATATATATATATATATATATATATATATATATATATACACACACACACTAGAAGAATGAATTCTTCAAACAAAACAGTTTTGAACCACTTTAATGTCCTCTTAAGAAGATTAAAATCAAGATATAATGATACTAAACCTGATGTCTAGAATGCTTTTTGGAATTTTGATCCAAATCCATTACAGGATTTTGTTTGATGAAAAGGTCTCTAGTTTATGGCTTAAGCTTAAGGCGTCTTAAGGAGAAAGTGGAATCGAGTGAATCTTCCTTAATCAGTGTCTAATGACTATGGATCAAATTCAATACAAATCTGAAATATTTAAATTTTCAAATGAGAGGTTGTGCCCATATTATGCCCCCCCCCCCTAAAAACGCTTTAAAATACCACAAAGAAACTGAAATTTGGGGAATATATATTAATTGATGATTAATACCTATCGTTAAAATTTAAAAGAATTCGGAGATATCTGCTGTCACAAAGGTTTTCCAATCCCTATTTGCCCCTTCCCTTCTGCATAAAACTGAATTAAACTAAATATAGCCCACATTACACACCATTACGCCTAGCAGCTGTGTTCCAAACTTTATAATGATTGGTTAATTAGTTTAGGAGTGAATCTTGCACATACAAATATATAAAAATATACACATACCTAACTGTATATAATATATACATATATATATATATATATATATATATATATATATATATATATATATATGCGAACAGGTTAAGATGGATGATTTGGATAAGGGTTGAGAAATATTAATAGACAGAAGAAAACAGACCAAGATAGAGGTATAGATATGATATACTAGAAAAATAAATACGATTGGACTTTCATGAAGAAAGACAGAGAGAACCTGCATTAATACGGTTATATAATGTCATTGGACAGGTGTCGTGTCTCACCTGGGGCATTATTATTTAATTGTAATCATGGTAGGAGTTTAGCTCGAAGCTACAAATATAAATGTGGGCCAGTCAATCATATTTAGTACCGATTGCTATCAATCTGGTCGTGTAATAAAATAGTGTATCAGATTCAGAACGCCCGCCTCTCTCATCCACACACGTAAATTTGGGTGGGGTTCATTGCTCATACAGCAAACACCTTCTTTTTTTTTTTCATTCCAGGAGTGCTCGAAACGATTAAACAATTTTGGTAACACTGCAGAAAGCACATTCATGCATTTCTAATATATACGACACTACCGTGGTATAAACTTTAATAGAAGGGCCCCTATTTACTTGCCTCCCCATGAGCGCAGAGCTCAACAAAAACGGGGCACTGGATTGAGAAAAAAAATAAACATTGTCCCAGTCTAGAAGGATTTTTTTCCTTCACTGATCGAGAACAGATCAATATCTCTGCATTTATGTATAACATGTGTGTATGTAAATATATATATATAAATCTTTATAAATATTTTGAAAATCAAGCCATATACACATGTTTAATGTCAAACCTGTAATCATCAGTATAGGAGGAGATAATCTCTGCCGGTCACACGGTTCGAACCCCAATGTGAAAGTCATATTTAACTCGGTAGTCGGAGCGCGTACTGATGTGCCCCCACGAATTTTCTGAAAGTCGGAGAGTATTGATTTACTCCTCTCTAGGAGTTAGGCACAAGGCTAGTTTTTATCTTACTCCCACAAGTAAGATGTGACCTAAGGTCGGGTCGGGAAAGTGGGGTTTAAAAATTGCCTGGGCAGCCCCGTCGGCATTCCCCGGTAGGGGCGCCTCAGGCAGTAAGCAATAATCTTACTCCTGCCCAAAGAGGGGAGGTGAAGCCTGGGAGGGTGGACCTCCTAGAACTGCACAGGACAGACCCATAGACCAGCGTAAATCAAGCCCCGAAGGCCAAGACAATACCAGTCTGTGGGGTGCAGTATCCATCGGAACAGATACTACACTTTGATCTTAGCCAAAAGGCCAAGAACGGTCTTAATGGCAAATTCGGCGGTCATAAGCAAGCCGTCGATAGAACTCTATAAGTGGGGTCTAGACTGTTGCCTTATGATGTAAATGACGGCTGCTGTTTTGTCAACTTACCTAAAGTGCTCCATCTTGCGAGAGCTTTGAATAATTATATATATATATATATATATATATATATATATATATATATATATATATCAGAGTGCGCGATTATTAAGACAATTAAAAAAATAATAGCATAATATTCATTTATATATGTAATTGTAAAAGTTCAGATCAACATTTCTGATCTTCTGTAATACATATATATATATTTAAATTAGTAATCCACTGACAGGTGTTTGCTATATCACATTTCTTCAGTGTGGCTAGACATGGCGAGTGTTTCAACCCAAGATTCGAAATTAAGCTGTTGAGCCAACAATCAGACATCTTATGTGTATGCCATAACGTTCGCCACGTAAGTAAAGATAATTGTCTTTATATATGTGTTTACAGTACCAACTGCCAAGAGAGCTCGATTGTTTTTACAAAATACAATAAAATGTCTACGACTAGTATTGATTTACTCCTCTCCAGGAGTTAGGCACAAGGCCAGTTTTTATCTTACTCCCACAAGTAAGATGTGACCCAAGGTCAGGTCGGGAAAGTGGGGTTTAAAAATTGCCTGGGCAGCCCTGTCGGCATTCCCCGGTAGGGGCGCCTCAGGCAGTAAGCAATAAACTTTCTCCTCCCCAAAGAGGGGAGGCGAAGCCTGGGAGGGTGGACCTCCTAGAACTGCACAGGACAGACCCATAGACCGGCGTAAATCAAGCCCCGAAGGCCAAGACAATACCAGTCTATGGAGTGAAGTATCCATCGGAACAGATACTACACTTTGATCTTAGCCAAAAGGCCAAGACGACTAGTAGCAGAAATCCTATCCTATCATAAAATCAACGAATTAAAAAGCGCTTGATATGAAAACTTGGTTATACCGATGATATTCAGTAAGACTCTGAAGGTAAGACTTGGCGGCAAGAATATATTAGGACACAAAAGTATATACACACTCCTCCCTCCCATCGACTCTCCATCACACACACACACACACACACATACATTATTTGAAATTTCATACACACTATTGTGGGCATATTAAGACACGTAACACAAAAAGTTATAATAATAAAAATAAAAATTCAGACTGGCACCTTTGTTGCTTGACAAAAAATGCCTTTTTAAAAAAAAATTTTTTTCTTTTGTTTTGTGTTATTCGTTCCTGTTTTCGTTAAGGAGAGTCTACTAAAGCAGTTAATGTCTAAACACCTGGAAAAGTCGATAATGGCACATAAGAAACGCAAAGCACGAACTGGTTCATTCCCCCTTAGACTGCACTCCCCTATTTTCTTCTTCTTCTTCTTCTGCACTCCTCAAACTTCTCTTCACCCCTTCGACATTTTTTTTTTGTAGAGATGGGTGTGGGGGCTAAAATTTAATTCTTCTTTGTATGCAAGAAGCGTACAAACGTTGGAAACACATTCGTGCACACTTTCTTCTTCTTGAGACAGATTTCTCACGTGGAATTCCTAAAAAGTTGATCTCTGCAATTTAACTTTCCTCTTCCTCCTCCTCCTCCTCCTCCTTTTCTTTTCCCCTCTTCTTTTGTTCCTGACTTTATCTTCTTCTTCTTCTTCTTCTTCTTCTTCTTCTTCTTCTTCTTCTTCTTCTTCTTCTTCTTCTTCTTCTTCTTCCACTTCTCTTTCTTCTATTCTTCCTCTTCTCTTTCTTCTATTCTTCCTCTTCTCTTTCTTCTATTCTTCCTCTTCTCTTCTATTCTTCTTCTCTTCTATTCTTCTTCTTTTTTTCTTCTTCCTTCTTCTTTTCTTCTTTTTCTCTTCTTCTTATTCTCTTCTTTTTCTCTTCTTCTTCACTTTTTCTCGTCTTCTATGTTGTCTCTTCTTTGTCGTCTCTTTCTTTTTGCCTGCTCTTTCTTTTTTATGTACCTTGTATTATAATAATAAAAATTAACACACATAATGTAATTTATTCATATAATAAAATGTTATCATTTAGCATTTCTATGCTTAGCCATTTAGCACAATTGTTAATGTTTGCGAATGGGCTGGAAACCCGGTGTTCAATCTTCGATTGAGTCATATCAAAAACTCAAAAACTAGTTCCTGATGCCCCCTTACTAAATACTCGACATTATAAAGTCAGGATCAAGGGTAAGTGGAGCAATTGAGAAAAAGGGGTGGCACGATCCCCTACATATCGATGTAGTAGCCAACGAGAAGGAAGCCTTCAGGTCGCCCTAGACTACGATCGATCAATTTTATTTATTTTGCTTAACCACAGCTAGTTTAATGTATTCGAAGAATTGTTGCAAGAATGGATAAAAAGCATAGAAAAAAATTCAACATTCTTAAAGAGGTTAAATTGATACCAAGTGCCAAACCGGATATTCAGTTACAATAAGTATGGAGAAAAAACGATACAACATCGAAGACTCTGTTCTTCATTCACTTGAAAGCAGGTATTATCTCGAAATATCATTAAAACATATAATACTAACCTCTTTACATGTTTACATGTTTTACTATTTCGTGTTGATAAGGCTTCCTAAAAAAATAATAACGTCATTTTTTTTTATATTTATATATTGTCTGTGACAACCCATTAATGTTAAACTAAGAAAAGCATTGAAAGAACATTCTAAAATTATTTTTGTTTAGCACAGTCACCTTAATAAGGATGCAGAGATGCTAATATTTATTCGAGAACATTCTTAAAACTTATTTAAAGTACATCCTTATACACTTATCACATGTAATGTAAATAGGCAAATATATTGTCCACAAAGTAAGAATTTAAATTATCTGTGTAAATTCAACTTTCGATTCCTATTGGTCTGGGGAAGAATGGTAAAACTGGCATCAGCTAAAGATGGTCCCTCTTTTTAAGAATAGTTTGAATTATCTATCTAAATTCAACTTAAATTATCTATCTAAATTAAATTATCTATCTAAAGTAAATTATCTATCCAAATTAAATTATCTATCTAAATTCAACTTAAATTATCTATCCAAATTAAATTATCTATCCAAATTAAATTATCTATCCAAATTAAATTATCTATCCAAATTAAATTATCTATCCAAATTAAATTATCTATCCAAATTAAATTATCTATCCAAATTAAATTATCTATCCAAATTAAACTTAAATTTTTAAAAACTTCTTATTCACCCCAAACCAGGCATATTTCCACTGAGACATAAGAGTCTATTGTGATTATGGGCCAGATTTATAGGGGTATCCTAAATGGGGAGTTGTGCATTTACATTTTTGCATGCTGGTACAGTTGGAGAAACAGGGAACAAAGAGGGAGTTTCAAAGGCAAGCGGTGGTACGAGAAAAGAAGCCATTAGAGAAGAAAGTTTTCCGGTATCTGGGGACCTCTACAGTGAAGGCATGGGATTTTCCATGGAAGTACTTGTAAAACAAGTATAGGGATGCAACATTGCAGTGATGGAAAAGGGGCTGGAGCTTGGTAGACAGTGTGAAACATATTAGGTTAGAGACTCAAGTGGAAGAAATTAGTAGTTGGTGCACCAGCCCAGATGTGGTAACAATACTTCATGCAAAGACGAATGGTGACTTTGGATTCGCTGTTGGTCGTTTGGGCGAGTAGTAAAACCGATACCAGCTTAAGGTGGTCCTTCTTTTTAAGGACACGGGTTAAAATTCTGTGTAGATCTCATTTTTCTTTTGTTGAACTGTTTATATTGTCAGCTTCTATAGATAGACAAACAATGCAACTACCTACACAAAAATAGAAGTGACCACAAAAAGCAACATTATATTCATTAAAAGAATAATGGGTTTATTTCTCTGCACTTTCATATCGCTGTTACGATTGCCGTGTTGGTAAAAGTGTCGGATGGACGTCAATAGTGACTTTAGTTCAGGATTCTAATCTTGCAACCGGTGGAACAGTTATATATAGCCATACTGATGAGTTTCGGTTAATGCTAAACATATATGCATGTGGATATTCAAATATTTATAAAAATAATTATTAGAATTTTTTAAATAGTCGAAACATTTTGACAGTTGGCTTTGTAATCCTAACATTTTAATGAATCGCATGTCTCTAATCGCATGTAACTTCTCGAAAGAAGTACTGTTTTTTTACCATTTTTGCATCCTGAAGAAGTTTAACTGGAACAGAAATATGCCTGCAAATGTGTAGCCAAAAATGTTTGTATAAATAAAGTTTTGTAGAAAATGAATATACAGCTCTATTTATTATTGAGCACATTTCTATAAACATGAGACAAATTCACTGGATTATACACTGCGGACATATACTTACCATTATACAGGGTGGGCAAAAATAAGGGTCCTATTTTTAAAAATTCATAACTTTTTTTTTTATTGATTTAAAAAATTTTTTTTTTTTAGAATAAGTAAAGGACCCCTTCCGAAGCAAGCATGAGCCGTATTAGCCCTAAGGAACGTACCCTCATTTAGAAAACATTATTTTTGCTTAAAAAACTCAAAACAGTGTAAAAAACAATACTTTAGTTTTTGTAAGTTTTCAGAAGTGTTTTTCGGCTAAAATTTGTTTTGTTTATTTCAAAAAATTTCGGAAGGGTCAGTCTACACACACATAAAGTTTGGTGAGTTTAACTTTTATTTTGTGGAAGTTATTCAAATTCAAGTTATTCAAATTTAAAGATAGGACTCTTATTTTGGCCCACCCTGTATATATTTATGCTTAGTTAGTACCATTCTGTGAACACTTGGGTTAGTAGAGAAAATTTGTGAAGATTTGATTATTTAAATAGAAAGAATTCTTATTTTATTTTGTGTATTTATCACCACTTTAAACCAACTGCTCCTTAAGTCTAATTATTTCAAACATGCCATCTCTCCTATTAAAACAATGAGAGCCTCTCGGATTCTTTCTCCGAACAAAGCAGTAATCTTTTTATTGTTTAAATTCTGTGATATTTCAGTTCTACAAATTTTACACTCGGGCAACACTGGATAGTCCTGCTTATAATTACATATGATATATTAATTAATTGTGGCACTAATTCAGGCTGGCGTTCACAATATCTGTGTTTAATCAAAGATGTCGTTTTTTTTCTCTTTTGTTAACAATTTTAATTTAACAAAACATGAATTTCATTAGCGAGGGTGGAAGAAGGAATGTGTTTCGTTTTTCCGTTGTTTTTATAATTTGTTCGAGATTTATTTATCGCCAATCCCTATCACAGAGCAAAACATACAGAAGATAAAAATAAAATTAAATAAATAAAAATATTAAATGATAAATGTGTAAAGAAAAAATTAAATTAACAAAATTAAATAATAAAAAATAAATATTTAAACAAAATTGAATAATAAAAAAATAAATAATTAAAGAAAATTAAATAATAACAAAATAAATAACTAAACAAAATTAAATAATGAAAAAATAAATAATTTAAAAAAATTAAATAATGAAAAAATAAATAATTAAACAAAATTAAATGATAAAAAATAAATAATTAAACAAAATTAAATAATAAAAAATTAAATAATAAATGAATAATAAATAATAAAGGAATAAGTAAAAATTAACAACAAAAATATTTTCCAGTATTATTTGCTGAAAAAAGACTTAGTGTTGTTACAAGATTGATTGTTTCAATTAATTATGAAATTAATTAAACTAACACATTCATTTGTGTTTCTGGGAAATTTCTTTCTTGGGTCTTCATCAGAGAAGAATAAGTCACATAGTAAGATCTAAATAATGGACAAAGTCAAGACAATTATAACGTAAATAAAAAAGTATCTTCTTACCTATGAAAATCTAAAAGTAAGTATTATTGTCTTTAAAATGATGTTATGGTTAACATTAAATCACAACGAAAAATATTTTTTGGGATTTTTAACCTCTTCTCTTTCACTTTCTTTTTAATTACCTATCCAAAAGGAGGCAGTTCTTTTATTTGTTTAATTATCCATTTTATATTTCATTAATTGAATTTGAGTATATTTTTTCTAAAATTATCAATTTTGTGGAAGTTTTATGGGTTTGAAATTTATCCTGTTATTATTATCCGAGTATTTTCAGAAGAGGCATTACACACACACATATGTATATAGAATTGAAGGAAAACAGAAAAGAAAAATCTAAGTTTGTTTGTTTTATTTATAATTATGCCCAAAACTGTTTCATTTATATTTCTCACAGAATTAGTTTTGTAAAGTAAAAATTTCCTTTCAAATGAAATCATTTACATTCATTAGAAAAAAAAGTTTTTTTTCTCAGTATCCGTTTCAATTTGGAATTTTAAACAATGCAGAAATCAACTAGTGAAAAAGTATTTTTATATTTTGCAAAATAGTAACTAAAACGCACCCCAATTGCTAACAAAAATAAAATGTTTGACTGGTATTTAGAAATAATCCTAAGAAGCAAAACAGAGCAAGACTTATCATATTTAAAAAAAATAAAAAAAAAACATAGTCTAGACTAATAGAAAACAGGAAATAATCATGGAACAACACATCTCGACGGAATACAGATACTTAGAATTGTAAAAAAAAACTGTTCAGAATGCCTATCCCGTAGATACTCGGGATAATCAGGTTAGAAATAAAAACAAAAAACAAATGTTCATGGTCGGGACATATAATTATATATACCCCCCCCCCCCCAAAAAAAACACATCGTAAAAAGCCGGAGAGACCAATGGCCATAACTTTGTTTCTAAAGCAATCATGTGACAATAACCATCTAGAACATGTAGATAATAACACCATATCTCACAAAGTTGGAGAGTGCATCAGTCGAAATATTGTTAATATAACAACCACAGTGGGGATAACTGTCAGTATCATGTAAATCTAAACAACACCTTATCTCAGTAATATTGCCAGCCTGGTCAGTACTTAGATGTGTGACGATTTCGGAATACTAGGTGTTGTAAATAAACACACTCCATCTAGGTATATACATGAATTGCTGGGAGTATAACCAGCGATAGACTAGCGTCCTGTCACGACAATGATACCGGCCATCTATTATATTATTATCTATTTTTTTTTTCTGTTTTTTAAATTTTTTATCTCCCTTCCACAGCAATAAGATGTGACACAAGGTCGGAAAGTGGGATTGATAAGCTAGCGCCCTAGAAAAATATGCCTGGGCAGCCTCGTTGGCATTCCTCGGTAGGGCCGCCTCAGACGATTAGCAATAACCTAACCCCTTCTCAAAGGGGGGAAAGGCAAAGCCTGGGAGGGTAGACCTCCTAGAACTGCACAGGAAAATCCCTAAGACCGGCAGAATCAAGGCCCGAAGGTGTAGCATCCATCGGAACAGATACTACACTTTGCTCCTAGCGAAAAGGTTGAGATTATCTATCTATTTATCTTCCTCCCACAAGGAAAGATGTGACACAAGGTCGGGAAAGTGAGAAAGAACCAGCGCTCGAGAATTTGAGCACTCTGGCTTTTAAAAAATTGCCTGGGCAGCCTCGTCGGCATTCCCCGGTAGGGGTGCCTCAGACAGTAAGCAATAAACTTACTCCTCCCCAAAGAGGGGAGGCAAAGCCTGGGAGGGTGCACCTCCTAGAACTGCACAGGACGGACAACCCCCAATAGACCGGTGTAAATCCAGACCCAAATATAACTGTTCTTTTAACTCTTCACCTTTGTTTACAAACGTTTGTTTTCCAATTGTTTCAAATTTGTCCATGTGACCCCCGATTTTGAATTTGTCTTTTTCTTTTTCCTTTCTTTTCATTCTTTCTCAATATGAACATGTGAGTGAAAGATCAGACATTTTCTCCGCCTGATAAGATCTTAGTTTCTAATAACTATTGATCGATAACATCGGCATGCCAGTGTAGTTGTTTTTTGTACATGTCTGTATAAATAAAGATAATTATATATATATATATATATATATATATATATATATACGGACAATTAGTTTATGGAATAGTGAATAAGCAAGACAACATGCTAGTAGAAATTAAGACCCTTATCAAAGCTGAACCAAAATATTTCGGTCGTTTCGTTCGACCATATTTATTTTGTGAAATATGCTTTATTAAATAGAACTCAAAATGTCATACAGTGAAGCGTGGAAGATCATGTATAAAATGTGGAGTTCTGTTTAATAAAGCTCATTTCACCAAATGAATATGGTCGAACAAATCGACCGAAATATTTAGGTTCAGCTTTAATTTTGTGTTTGTGTTTGTGTCCTTATTTGTACTAGTTTTTTTACCTTGCTTATCCACTATTCCATGAACTATTTTTTCATTTTGTCTTAAATTTTGATTTGTTATTTATTCTCTCATAAAGAATTAAAAAAATCAATAATATTTAATTATTATGAAGCCCCCTTTATGAAGGGAGGCCACTTTGATTGGGACAAAATTAGTATATCGCCTTGGCTGTAAAGCTAATGTTCTGTCTCCTTGGTTGAACACTGTAGATGTAATCAAACAGTACAAGTTTGTATTTAAAAGCGTATTTACACGTCTCAATCGTGCAGCTAATCTGCCAGCCGAGAATTTAATGACGTTGTGTTACAAGAACTAAGGTTGTAGGTTTGAACCTGTCGGTAGGTAGATCAGTTATAAAATCTATACTGATGAGTCGTTAAAAGACGAAACTATCTTTTCTGTAGATAAAAAAAATATTTAATATATATATATATATATATATATATGTATATATATTATATTATGTATTACAGGTTGATAAATCTGTATGGAGGGTGGCAGTTTTCAACCCAAAGAAGTTAACAGGAACTGAATATATGGCCTTAAACAAAGACAGGAAAATGTTACTCTGTCCCTCTCTTTAATATATGAATGGGTGTAGTTTTTAGAATATTCTTTTTCCCTCCTATTATATATATATATGTATATACAGGGTGATTCATAAGTCACTTAGCTATTTATTTTTGAAATTCTAAAGTTAAAAAATAGGGTAATACAAAACTGAAAGTTTATTCAACAAATTCATTCATGGGAGTTTAAAATTACAGCAAATTTTCAAAATATACACCTTCGTTCTGCATGCATAGCTCCATTCTTTTTTGCAAGAAATTTACGACTCTTTGTAGCATATTTGCATATTGATTGAGTGTTGTGCGAAGGAGGCTTTCTGTTCACATCACGTTTCCATTGCCTTTCAACAAGTGTTGGAGATTCATCAAATTTGGCCATATGAATAACAATAAAAATTCGCTCTTCAATTGTAAATGACATACTGCCTGAAAAAAAAGCACATATGATGATTTACACAAATTTTTAATATAGAAACATCTATATAAACGAACCAATTTAAAATAACAAATAGCAGTAATTAGAAAGTAAGATAACAGTTATCAAAAGTTTATAGTATGTTTGTGCTTCATATGGTAATCATTTTAAATAGCTAAGTGACTTATGAATCACCTTGTATATATATATAATATTGCAAACCACCGACATATAGTAAGGTCAATTAAAATATAAATTTTTCAGCACTCTCCAGAACAATTGACTATATATTTTAAAAACTTTGTTTTCTTTCTTTCTCATAAGTGATTATTAATTAAAATGTTGCTATTGTTCCTTCTAACGGCTTAAGAGTCAGGCTAAAAATAAAATAAAAATAATGAAATGTATTTAATTGACTTGTGTGAAATAGTTAACATGGACAGATTCTGTATTTCTGTGAATTTGAGGTTTATTGGCTCAATCTTTCTGTTAGATCACAGGTAGGGGGTCACTTTTTTTAAGGATTACTTTGACATGTCTCTGTTTACTTGCCGCCCCCACAAGGGCAAAGTTAAACAGAAGGTCGTTTTTTTATGTGGAGGGATATCCACTCTGAGTTGTACAAAATAAAATTTGCTTCAGACAAGAAGGATTTCTCTTCCTCCGACTGAGCAGATACTACCCTTTGAAATATTTATTTGCAGAAAATATTTTAAAAATTACATTTTAAACAAATTAGGCTCAAGGCCATCAAAAGTGTGGGGAAAAAGCGGGGTCGTTGTCATCGTTGGTCTATAGTGATAAAAATGTCTATCCTACTCTTTACTAGAATTTTCTCAGTCACCACAATACCACATTTGCTCTAGAGACCGTCCTATTTAAACTATCCCCAAATTTGTTAAAAATTTTATTTAAAAAAATTATATATCAACCTTTTCTAAATAATAGGCTGCCCAGTGTTTTACGGTTTGTTTAGAACCGAAAACAAGCATATCAATCTCTGAATGGGAGTTAGATCTAAGTGGGAAGAAAAAAGAAAACGGGGAATGGAGTTTGGAGAAGGGATGATGTCCTTCCCAGATAAATGCAATTTGGTAGAGGCTGAGGATAAACAATTGAAAGTGGGGAATGGACATTTTGGAGGATTTATATCACCAGGGGGGTGTTAACTCATCTACTGGACTAGCTAAGAGGCTAAAGTTACCTGAAGGGCTGTGGTCTGACAGAACAAGGAAACCGCGTGCACCATGTTCAGGCAAATGAACACGTACTCATACTTGACTCTTTTTTGTACACACAAGCTTGCTACTTGTATCCACCTTTTTACAAAGACCGAGGAATGTAATCTTTTTCTATCACATCTGATCTGGACCTTCAGCTGGTGCTTGAAGAAAGCGATCAGACTCTGATTAGCAAAAGATTCAACCCCTTAGTCATCTCTCAGACGCAACGTCCACATCACCGTTTGTGCTACAGCCATGAATCGCAACAAACACCCTTTGTCTCTCTCTCTGTCTCACACCAGCCTGACGTTGTCGATTATGTAGGATATGTTTAGCGGCAGAGGATGTTCAGGAGTCAGAGAACTCAGAGTTATTGAGATGATTTGTACCTGGCACCTAACTCTATTCGGAGTGGATCTCCTCCTCAGACCACCTGAACCGCTTGACAAATGGATCGTTAGTTGCCCTTCTCATTAATTCCTTGTGGAGTTCTTTTCTGGAAGACCGAGACAGATGACTGGACAGAGGAACCTTATTTTTTTCGCATGCTTTTGCACTCTCTAAAGAACTGCGATTCACCCCTCAAGCAAATGGTTGAGAATGGTGTCTGGAAAGGTGCTATCGACCGCAGGGTTCCACGCAGATTCCTCTCTCAAAGTTTGACTCAGGAAAGCCAGTCTTTCAGCATGTCGATGATACATCACGTCAGGCATCCCCTAGCCTCTCTCATACGGACGTTAAATACAGACCTGTCTGCAAAACCAGTGCCTCTTGCCGTCCAAGAGAAGTGAGGATAGAAGGCATCGGAACACATTTATGGGGTTTGCAGGCTGGGGAAGTACAGCCTGTCATTAAGGAGAGTTTCCTTCGAAGCCAAGTGTTAACCAACGCTTCGACCTTTGACTGTACCTCCGACTAATTCGTTTCGAGCTGGAGTTTCGGTCTGAACCATACACTGAGGATTCGAACCAGGCCATCTGTTCAGCAGAAAGGAGCTGGAAGGATGGTGTCACCGCTCTAGGCACCCAACCGCCGGCAGATTTACTTGCTGCGGTTGATTTTAGTCCCTGTGATCGTTTCGTAACGTGTGAACGCCTCTGTCATTCTCTCGATGTCTCAGAAACATGACGCAAAGATGGTGATGTCATCGGCGAACGTGGAAACCCTCACTTGGGCCCCGCCAGGCAAAGCGATTCTGCATAGGACCGAACTTGCCTCCTCTTTCTCTTTAACTTGTGCAGTAGCGGCTCCAACGCAAGTATGTAGAGCAGGGTTGACAGCAGACAGCCCTGACGCACCAACCAGGAGATAGCGAAAGATTGCAAATGCTTTCTGTTTACCTGCACCATTGCTGAAGTCCAAGAACATGTCAAATTCAAGATTTAATATGTTTAATCATAGTTCTCATTCTTTTCGTAGTACTATTCAATCATCTAATGTAAAATCTCACTAACGCCTATCCTTGAGTGGCTTTTTGTGGTAAATCATTAGTATAAAAAGGAGATGTGATATAATTAATACATCCAGCACAGGTGTATTTTATTCAAATAACAGTCTGCTTTTTAAATGGTCTATTTATGGGAAATATTAACTAAAAAGGATTGTTATCATGCATTTCTTTTGTTTGAATTTTTAACAAGATTTACCTGGTCGAGTGAGCATAGAATCATGGAAATAATGTATACAATATATGCAGGCGTATGAAGGTAGAATATACAGGATGTTTTGAAAATCGATGTTAAAACTCCGGAATTATGTTCTCTGTGTGTAAATAATGAAAAAGTTCCCGTAAACATACGTCCAGAAAAGTGTAGTATCTGTTTCGATTAATGCTACACTCCGTAGACCGGTACCATCTTGGCCTTTGGACCTTGATTCCATTAGTCTGAGGGATTGTCCTGTGAAGTTCTAGAAGGTCTACCCTCCCAGGCTTTGCCTTCTCACCGGGAATGCTGAAGGGGCTGCCTAGGCATTTTTTTTTGTAGGGCAGTGGTTTTTTTCTAGGGCGCTGGCTTTTCAGTCCCACTTTCCGACCTTGTGTCACATCTTACTGCTGTGAGAGGGAGATAAATTCAACAAAAAAAAACATACGTCCGGAAATTCCTGCCTTCCGAGTTATAGGCCATTGAAACAAATACTGATCCACATTCTTAATTCTAAACATCTAACATGTACAATGTGTATGATAGTGCACTCTTATTCCTACATATCAGAAATATAAAACGTATTCATATGTGACAGAATCACAGGTAAAACAAGCCTAGACTTTGTGTTGGCACATTCATCAATAAAATCATGAAAAAATGACACCAAACAAATATAAAAGCTGTGAGGCTCAGAAGAAACATCAGAGTGTCATGATCGGCAGCGGCTCCTTTGATAGCCAACACGATCGACCCGGTTGGCGAATGTTAGCCCTTCTTATTTCAATTAACAGAATACAACACACCAAATACAGGTAAATATTTGTGATCGGCACAAATACAGGTAAATATATGTGATCAGCACAAACCAAATACAACGCAGACGAAGAAATGGACCACAAATTAGACAAATAATGTAGTGCTATTACAAAACCAACCCCCACACAAGAGGCTCGTTTATACAAGCAGAACATAATGCCGAAGTTATACCATAGATTTTACACATACCCTGTTTATATCTACAGAGAGCTCGTTTTGCTATATCATAACTCTTCAGTGTGGCTAGAACAGGCAAGTGCTTCAAGCTGAGATTCGAAATTCAACTGCTTTATCGGCATTTGAGAACACTTACTTATGTGCAATCACCACCACCCCCACCCCCTTGCCACAAATTATTATATATTCGCATTTTGAGTGCTTTATTCTTTTATGAAGAATTTCCCGTCTGTGGAACACATTACCACAGGGCCGCTTCACTGCAGACTACATCAGAGTTCTCTTCAAATCCAATGTCAACAGATACTTGTCATAAACCGTCCTCATAAGTAATCAAACTTTATTAATTCCACTAATAATTTCCAACCCTCTCATTATGTTCTTCATCATTCAACTGACAATCCATACATCTTGTTAACTCTTTTTTTATGGAAGTCGCTCCAGACAAGGCATGAAGCCACTTGATGTAAAGAGCTAAAAAGAACGAAATATGATTAATGCAAAGACAGGAGATTCATATTAACCTTACTCTTGAAAAGACCAAGGCTATAGGTAGGAGGAAAACAGGTAGCAGGAAGAGAGTTCCACAAGTGTGCAGTTCTTGGAGAGAAGCTACTGGAATAGGAAGATGTATTATAATGAGGTACCTGAACAGCGAATTGATGAAGACCACTAGACCAACGAGTCAAACGAGCTGGAACAAAGGAAGCAGGGAATAAATTAGACATTTCTGAAGAATACATGCTTATCTTCGAGTGGCTTTTCCCCTTGATAAGCGGTAACTCGTAAGTAAAAGACAAAGTGTCACTTTTGCTCCAGTGGACATATAGACAGCAGATTTCCTTACGCATATTTATAAGAGATGACAGGTGTTTCTTTTGCATATATATGTATATACAATTTTCTTATCTTTTGTTTTTGCTGGGTATGGGGCTACCTACTGAGAGCCAGACATTGACCCGCTGTTTCAGCTACTCCAACCGAGAGATCTTTTAAAGATGCTAACCATCTCTTTAAGTGCAATGATTTTTATCTCTCTTGCACTTAGTTTACCGGATATATTCGCCAGGTAGTTTTAGAAATTCTTTTTCATAAGTTCGGTTGCTCCTATAATTACTGGAATGGATTTATATGTGCATTCATATATGCTTATAAACATATGTATATGCATATGCAGGTGGTTAGTAACATAAATAAGTTGATTTGTTTATAAGATATTCCAATTCCAATGTCATGCTTTTCGTAGACACAAGCGGTTTCAAGTGACAAGTATATCACAGTCAGGGGAGATGATTTAACATTGGTTTTATTTGTGTCTGGAGGTTTCGGTTACTTATCTGGTACTGACCAGGCGCAATGTCACTTCGATGATTTAATAAAAACCGGTGTGTCAGTGTGATTATGGTGTCATCCCACATATAGTGCTTGCTATTACCAAATGGTCACCCATCTGTACTGACCAGGCCTAACGTTGCTTAACTTCGGTGATCTAATGAGAACCGGTGTGTCAATGTGATTATGCATTATGATATACAAAGATGTTCTTTACATCTATTATTATAATTTTTGTTATTATTGTTATTATTATTGTTATTATTATTATTATTATTGTTATTATTATTATTATTATTGTTATAATATCCAATCTGTGTAACTGAGATATTGGTTGTAGAAAGTGTGACATTTCTGCATAAATTTTTATAAGGTGAGGTCTACTCCGAGATTACTGAATGGAGGAGCACATGTGATGTAATTGATACTAACGAGGACTATGGAATTATATGGATTTTATGCAACACTTGGCTACCGTACGCAGACAAGACAATCTGAATTTACACACACACATGTGCAACAGTTTGAAAGCCTTCGAATGTTTTTGGTCTGTCTCTCATCTTGGAATCCTGGCATGAAGGTAATCCCTTTAGAAGTAAACCCTGACCAAATGTTCAAATTAAGAAACTGTCAGGATGTCGTCCAAAATAAAAAGGTCGCCTCAGCGTGGCTATGCACTGGATCATACGAGTAAAGTAAATGTGCACTTTCTCCGAGTGATGCTACCACAAATAACAGCACTAAGTTGAATACTACACCAGACCAACCCAAATCTGGTTCTGGAATCCTGCAAAACCAAATAAAGACCACGAGGAAACGGAACTATAGCATTGTTAAGTGGTCCATTACTTTACTCAAGGTTTGAGAAGTGGGAAAGAAAGAATAACATGATATTCCAGGCTCAAATACAATCTTAAAAAAAGCTCTCGGATGATATAAATGCTACTCATAAAATAAATCAAGTGTTAGCCCCAAAAAGTCACCCATTGATCTATGAGAATTAGCTGAACAAAAACCAAAAAACAAGTGGAAGAGAAAGTGCAAACATCTGCAAGATCTTCATCATCATCTTCAACATAGTCATAATCTTCATCATCATCTTCAACATAGTTATAATCTTCATCATCATCTTTCAACATAGTCATCATCTTCATCTTCTGTTTAACGTCTGCTTTACATGCTGGCATGTGTATTTCAATGGTGTTTAGAAATTCACTTCCAAACTAACCTATCTCTGTCCAGGTCATTATTTATCCCTCGCCCACTCAAATCCATTCGTATCATGTTTTCTATGGCCTTTCCCTGCCAAACAACCCTGCTACCTCAACTGTTCTACATCTACTAACCCAAGAATTCTCATACATTCTTCTATTGTAACTAACCAACAAAGTTTATTTTTCCTCACAAATTTACTGATACTGTCCATATTTAATCTTCCTCTGAGGTTATCAGATCTAAGCCAGTCTTTAAGATTCACATTACCCATCCATCGTATCATTCTCACATCATTTCTCTCCATATGACACATACCCTCCAAACTCACTGATCAGGTCTAATTTTTATACATCATCACACTTCATACACGTGCTTGATAGACTCTTCCCTTGGTCAACAGTGGTAACGCTCTGCTGGTTAGTAATGACAGAAATTTCCTGAACTTATTCCATGTACCTCAAACTCTTGCAATCACACCAGCACCAGGTTATCCCTGTGCTCCAATGGCATCACCATAGTAACAAAACCTTTGGACAAAACTCAATAGCCTGGCCATCAAAATATACTTTCTCCACACTTCAGTTCTCATTCATCTCCATTGTCTTACACTTCTTGTTGCACACAAACTGGTTATCATCTCTCAACCTACCTGTAATTTAACTGCACTTATTGTGTACCTAATGCTTACAAGCATCACAAAAAATTGAGTTGCTCTCAACCCCTTTTACACAAACTGAGTGAGGGAACTTTCTTTTTACAGATGGCTTTCTAACACTACATCCACTGATCATCACTTTGATCTTGGTAACATTGACTCTCAGACCTTTTCTTTCGATAGCATTCCTCCAAGTCTTGAACTTAACATGTAAGCCATCCATTGTTTCGGAGGCAAACACTAAATCATTAGCATAAAGTTTTTTTTGTCTCTACTGGACAACCCAGTACAAGACTCTTTTGACAACGCTTCTCAGACACAAATGAAAATCAACGTTTGCGCTATTGCATTTTTTATTTCAATAAATATTCCATTAATCTATTATATAAAGGGGGGGGGGGGTTGTGCCTGTGTGTGTGTGTGTGTCTGTGTCTGTGTGTCTCTCTGTGTGTCCAGCTAAAAATTGAAAACTACAACACAAACGCCATAAAAGTTGATATTTTCTTGATCACTGTTGCCCGGAATGAATAATAGCTAAAATTTAGAAAACAACATCTATTCACTGACCCTAAACTGCCGCCGATTTTTGTCAGAGGGGTTTCGATTTTCCACTCATTTTCATGTACTAACTAAATGGTATAAACTCTGATTTTAAGGGGTTATTGCCATTACTCCGAGTCGAGTAATCTATTACAAGTGTATGTCCAGAGAAGAAATAGCGGATGGGGAGAGATAGCAGTTTTAATAAAAATATTTTATATTTTTGCTCCGGGCAACGGCGGGTAGCCCTACTAGTAGTAAATACAAAAAAAATTTAAATAATTCAGTTTGTAATTATCAAAGTTAAGTTTGCGTGAGAAATACAGACACGTGAAGTTGTCTCTAAATTTTATTAATTTAGAAGACGATTTAAACGAATTGGAATAATTAAGGTAATTTCATTTTAAAATAAATAGAACATTTCTTGAATTAATTCCCCATATCTTCCTCTTATATATATATATATATATATATATATATATATATATATAATCACCACATAGTGTTAAATGTAAAAGTCTATACATCCGTTTTGTTTAACTAGCTGTGGAAAAACGACTCACGACTCGAACACACAGACACAGAACAAAAGAGAGAGAGAGAGAAAGAGGGCTGTTGTATAAGAGACGTTGTTACCAACAAAGCACGCACACGCACCGTATGCCCTGCCAGGTGCATGTATGTGTCAACACCACACACATACAGACACATACTCCGCAGCATTCCAGTTATCATAGGAGCCACTGGACTCATGAAGAAGAACTTGAAAAAGTATTTAGCAAGTATACCTGGTGAACCAAGTGCAAGAGAAATTCAAACAACTGCACTCAAGGTAACAGCCAGAATCCTGAAAAGAGCTCTCGGCTGGAGTCTATAAATAGCGAGTGATCGTATGCCATTTGGAAGAATGCCCCGTCTCCAGCAAATGAATGAAAATAAAAATAAAAAAGATACGTACCCGTGACCCGTTGGGTCACAACCATTAACACTATTTCTTTTACTTTGATTTCATTCAAAAATTGATAAATTGTGACATATCTGCAAAGTTATCATCCTTATTGATAATATACAAGCGAAATAACTTATTAAACGTATTATTTTAAATTCTCTTTTAAGGACATTTATATACAAGAATGTATGGTTGTCTCTGGTTTGTACTGTTTACACAAACAAGTGAAGGTTTTGTTTTGTATGATCTCCTCAGAGCCGCTATATATACGAAATTACTGTTATATATACAGCAAGTGAACATGCAAGGATAACTTTGCGTATACAGTTGCTACTATATGATAATCGTGTTCGGAGCTAGGAGCAAGAAAACACAAGCGATGTATATGTGCAATCCAAATACACTGTTTCGTCGTAGCTCTTCGGTGTCAAGTCGCAAGTGCTTCAAGCAACGATTGGATTTTTTACCCATTACGCCATCAGCATCAATCTACAGTGTAAGTTAAATTTTAATGCCTATATTGGCATTATCAGCAGCCTCGAGTGCATTCATCTTTTATGAAGAGCTTTGCATCATCGCTAGTGGTAGTCGGCGATTCCACTTAACTGGGCTCAGGAAGTCTCACCAACTTTCTTCAGAGCATGACATTACATAAATAAAATAATACATTTAAACTCCATGGAAATAAAAAGCAGAAATTAAATAGAGAAAAATAACGAATATTTTTTTTATAACGTTTTTACGAAATTTGAATTGATATTTATTTTAATTGATCACTTGTTCAGTTCCTGAAAAAATGGTGGTCATTTTATTTCCCACGACCGCCGAGAACAGTTCGGCCTGGGAAGATCTATCTAATTCATAACTTCAACCGCAAAATGTTTGCAAATGTGTAGCCAAATAATGTTTGTATCAATTAAAAGTTCTATACTTGGTAGTTGGTTTTGAATTCTTTGAACAATGTTCAAATTATTTTGATCTCAACAAACATTATATATATATATATATATATATATATATATATATAAATACCCTTTCTTATTCAAACCGGCGTCACCTTGCCTGCAGACATAACGTGATTTTCTGACCAAAAAGTCCATTTCCATCGGACGATGAAAAAAAAGAAGAAAAGAAAAACACTCTTTGAAAATGAGAAGTATATTCTCGAAAGATAAGATTAAAATAAATTTTATTTATTTTACACCACCATTGTTATGGTTTTTTAAAAAAAAAATGTATATATATATATATATATATATATATGACAATAAAAGGATATATATATAAGTGTATGTTTTAGTGCAGGTAAACAGAACAGCTGTTATTCAGAAATTAAAAAAAAACATGCAATACTTAAAAAGTATTGAATGTTTCATGAGTTTTTTTTTAACGATTAAGGATATTCTAATTGTAATGCTTTTCTTAAATAGAGAAAAACAAAGAATAAATCCCCATAAATTAAGCACGCATCCTAGCACACACGTCACCAGGAGGTCATCTCACTTGTATTAATTACATTTTTAGTAAAACTCAATAATTACAGACAGGTTTTAATTAAATATTTTTTGTCTGCCATTGTTTGACTTGTAAATACGAGAGCTGATATAAATAATTCCTTAAATAAATATATACAGACTGTTTCGCTTTATCACAGCTCTTCAGTGCGGCTAGACTCTATTTATAGAGTTTAAATTCTCTTTATTCCCATATTAATTGATGGTGGCCTACGGATTTTTATATCAGGCTGCAGAGTCAAAGGTAACTTTGCAGCTGGGGTCGCATCCTTTGACCCGTCGTAATTAGCATCTCCTACAATGAAGATTACATAAGCATGGAACACTGATGTCTGTAGGTAATAATAATAATTATATATATATATATATATATACAGGGTGGGCAAAAATAAGGGTCCTATTTTTAAAAATTCATAACTTTTTTATTTATTGATTTAAAAAAATTTTTTTTTTTAGAATAGTAAAGGACCCCTTCCGAAGCAAGCATGAGCCCTAAGGAACGTACCCTCATTTAGAAAACATTATTTTTGCTTAAAAAACTCAAAACAGTGTAAAAAACAATACTTTAGTTTTTGTAAGTTTTAAGAAGTGTTTTTCGGCTAAAATTTGTTTTGTTTATTTCAAAAAATCTCGGAAGGGTCAGTCTACACACACAAAAAGTTTGGTGAGTTTAACTTTTATTTTGTGGAAGTTATTCAAATTCAAGTTATTCAAATTTAAAGATAGGACCCTTATTTTGGCCCACCCTGTATATATATATATATATACTTTGGGTCTGGATTTACGCCGGTCTATTGGGGGGTGTCCGTCCTGTGCAGTTCTAGGAGGTGCACCCTCCCAGGATTTGCCTCTCCTCTTTGGGGAGGAGTAAGTGTATTGCTTACTGCTTGAGACGCCCCTACCGGGGAATGCAGACGGGGCTGCCCAGGCATTGGTCTTTTGATTCGGAGCAAAGTGTAGTATCTGTTCCGACACTAAACTTAATATTTTCTGTCCTCTGCCAATGAATGAGAAATCCTAGTCTGAGGCAGTTTTTTTTATTTTTGTCCCAATCCTGAGTGCTCCTTTTTGGTAGCTGGATTTTCTTCACATTAAAAATCGACATTGTGTCTCTCTGCCCTCGTGGGGAGACAAATAAATAGGAACTCAGCTTCCTTTAGATTGTCTAAATCTGCTTCATTATTATTATGATAATAAAATAAAGCTCTATTTTTAATAATGAGCACTCTAATAGCAAACACTGCAAATTTCGTATATTTTATATTAATGTGTCACCGCTTATCAAGGCACAAATGCCACTCGAGGATAAGGGTTTATGAGATTTTCGGTTGGCGATGAAAAACACTTTCAAGATTTAAAACGATAAGTGAAATCGCCAGAATGTGATTATTTAGGTGAACGATTCGGCAAGAATTTGTTAACATTGGACTTGAGAATGACTATGTTGTAGTCAGCTGGGAAGCAGCTCCATGATATTGTATTCCACAGATGCAAAGTTATTGGAAAGAAACTTTGTTCATTGGAGTTCCGTTTAGTTTTTGGTACACAGAGGAAGGAAAGGAAAATTCTTTACAATGGTTGTAGTTGACGAGTTTTTTCTGTGACTATTTTGCAAGGGGAGCGAGAGAGATTGGAGCTCAGTTGAGCACCTATCATGAAAATAACGATAGAGTAGAGAAAGACTAGCAACGTTTTTTTCTGTGAGAAAGTGGCTGTAAGTAAGGAAAAGAAGAGATCATCGCCCACTAGGATTCGAAGTCAGTTTCGTACTCTGTCAAGGCAAGAAATAAAGCGTGCTCTCTGCGGCACCTCCCGAGATGTGGCAAAAGTATCTCATCTTAGGACATATTTGATTTTTATCTTAATTTAATCTATTTTTAATGGAACAGGCTTGTCAGAAATTCTGTTTCTATTACTAACTAGCTATATCTATTCGGCGTTACCCGGGAGTCTTCTTACTTTAATCGGTGTTCCACTCATCGACTCCCCCACCTTCTTATTACGTTTTATCTTAATTCATATTTGCAACAGAATGTGTGCATTATTAGAAAGAAAACTCAATGAAAAAGTGTTAAAATTTTAATCCTATGAATAGCGTTTTTAATGACGAAAAGTTATCATTTGAAATAATATATATTTTTTAAAAACAGCTGTTGCATGCCGGTAGTTTATCTATTGTTTTAAACGTATTTTTGTGAAGTTTAATTAATTTTTTTACTGCATTGTTTGGTTATCATTATATCAATTAAATAAAAGTGTTTAAAATTGTAACATTCTTTAAAAAGAGTCAATTTTAAAAGTTACGTTTTAACGTGAATTGCCAAAAACAGACGATATATCGTCTGACATTATTATCTAGATGTGAAATTATTTATGGTGTGTATTCTTTGGATTATTCGGACTACCGTTCGCATTTTAGGTATTATTCACATGTTACGATCGATGTAACCTCTGACCTTCTTCAGATGCGTCTTATCGAACTTGGGGATCTGTACGGAACTTCGAAGAAACACTTTATTTAATCCACGAGGGTAGCTTGTCCTCGTTCTGTCAGCTATGGCCTGGTAAAAGTCATAACATAAGTAATTCGCAATTGTATTCTTTGTATCGACCGTACTGAGGGTTGAACCTTCAACCCCCAGAAGACTGTCATTTAGCACTTTTATCCGTTGCGTGTTTGTTTTTTCAAATATCATTTGCTTGTTAGTTGAGTATTTCCCTTTCTAACTATTATCTCAATTCGACCCTTAAAAACTGTGTTTTTTGTTTCAACAGATATTTAAACTAATAGAAAAAATGTGAATTCTTTTCCTTTTCTCTTTCACGGGTGCAGCAGAGGAAGTTTTGCCATATTCTCGAGTGACAGTGAATTTCCAGTAAAAGAATTATTTCCATTCTTGTGAGAATCCAGTTCTTTTGTCAAAGTGATTCCGTTTTACGCTCGTTGTTTGTAGTGCTACTACAGATCGACATGAGTTTTGGTACGAGCATACGGCGAGGAATCAGACTGTTAAGGTGAGGACCGGCGTTTGACAGGAATGTCCGCTATCCCCAACTCTCCTCAATTCCGCCATCGACTACATCTTTGAGCACGCTCTCCGAGACTATCAGGGTATAACACTTTGGCGGGGGCGTGACTGTGTCAGAACTTGGTTTATGCCGACGACATCTTATTGCTTGGGTCAAGCAGGAATGAGGTGCCGGTTGCGCTTGATTGACCACAGGATGCTGTACTTAGCATGCGTATGCGCATCAACACATCGAATACTAAATGTTCGCTCCTGTTTAGTACCTGCAGATCGCTGTCTTTGAATGCTGCTATTTTGGAGGCCGTGGAGTCATTCGTGAACTTTGGGTCCGTCGTTGTTCCGTTCAAACAGGACATGGCGGTGATTGATTGTCGAGTTGGGGCTAATAAATCCACCTTTGTGCACTTCCAACAGACCTTCTGAGTGCGTCGAGATATTTGAATTTAATCTCAACTAATAGGCGTGTTGTTACGAATTTGGTACAGAAAATAAAGAAACAAAACGAAAAAATGGGTCTTTGGTCCCAAAGAGATGAGAGACACAAGAAAATCTGCGAAAAACAGACACAAGGCAGAATAGTTTTTAAATAAACATTTATTACTAAGATCATGGTATGAAAATAACAGAAAAAAGGGAAAGATAATATTTAACTGAGAGTAAGGGGTTCGTAGATATGAAATGCAAATAAACACGTGACAAAAAAATCAAAGAAAGATGTACTTCATTTTTTCCATAATGACGTACGAATTCAAAGATAAAAAACGTTTATAGAGATAGAATGGTACTTTGGCAATAGCTCCCAACAATCTTCTTTTCCAGATTACTTTTTTTTGTTGAGTTCTGCTTGTGAATACATAAATTCTGTAGTATCTTCTCATTCACAGAAGCAAGTTATAACATCATTCTCTAGTTGAGTTTTTCTCACCGTTGGGTCTGGTCTTTTTTGCCCTCTTCTTGTCCACTGAGGCATATTGAAATATCAATATCTTTAGTAAATGAAAAAATTATTTTTCCAGCGACTTCTCTTCTCAGAATTATGTATCAATTATCGTTTGCTTTTTGTGACCGCCCCACCCGGTTGTCTTAGCAAACCTACAGAATATCTTGTCACATTTGTGTAAGTTTACGTTAAAAGGAATGAGGTGTTTACGTTCAAAAAGCAAAGGTTGATATATTTCTATTCCCTATTTTTGACTTCATATTTTAGTACACTTGCTGATGAGGTCGAGTTGGTCGGGGGGGGGGGTCGTCCACGTTAGTGTCTAATTACTTGTACGATCGATCATCATCCATGGATGCGAGACATGCCCAATAAGGGTTGTCGATTGGCGGAAGAGGGAAGTCTTTGACAATGACTGTCTCCGTCGTGGCCCAACTGTTGTTCTCCGCTAATCCATTCATTCATTTCGTGTGATACTTTGGCAATAGCTCTCAACACTCTTCTTTTCCAGATGACGGTTTTTTTTGTAAAGTTCTGTTCGTCAATACATGATTATATTGTTGGCATTGGTTTCCCTGATATTTTTCTAGTTAGAATTATTTCTGGAAATACATCGGGTACTTACAGGAGGGACCACGTGAAGGTTGCCAACATCCTGTGGAACAAACTGGATTCGAATTTGGAACACTCAGGTTGTATGTCTATGTCGTTAATCACTTAGTCACCGCCACCCCCCCGCTCTCCTCGAACACCAACCTGAAGTCCTTGCTGTCCGTCTTCTTACAGTGACGTGTTCGATGGTTCGGCCATGCAGCTCTTCGCCTGGAGATGGAGAATTAATTTGCAATCTAATTATCCCTATGTCTCTGCATGGATGACACAAGCGTATCAGTGGCCAGTTGAGGACCGTAGCAACAACAATCAAGAATAATTTGGCTGAGCTCTTAGTATCACAGGTGGCCGACCTTCGACTTTGGAATCGCGATTATTTTGCTATCTTGTGCGACCTTGCTCAGAACCGCCGTGCATGTGCTGCCATGGTTCAGGATGTGGTGAACGCCGTTGCAACAACCACAACAACAACAAGACTCATAGTTTTAACATGCTAGAAAACTGCAACTGCGACAGTAAATAAAAAGGCTTTGATTGAGAATAGTTTATTTCCGACTAAAAGTCCCGTTTACACAATCTAAAAATATTAATAAATGGTAACACACGGCTGGGTACACAGTGATCCGTGTCAGTCAACGTAACGCTTCCGATAGTTTCAGCCATTCCCTTTTTACTCTCGCCCCACCTCTTTCCCACGAGGGCAACGTTAGTCACAATGTCGGGGTTTTTAATGTGAGCGATATCCAGGTACGCAAAAAAGGGGCACTCTGAATTGGAACAAAAATAAGTATTGTACCAATCAAGTAGGATTTCTAATCCTCCGAACGAGGACAAAATAGATACTACACATTGACTAAACTAAACTTAACACTCCGGCCTTTTTTTACTTGTCGATTTGTGTTTTTAAATAATAACAATGGCACAATGACACGAAGAAAACATTTAAAAAACAACGGATTGATGTTAAGATTTACACATAAACAAATTAAATTAAAAATGTATTTTAAATAATGTAATAAATTATTTAAAAAAAAAAAAAAATTTTTTATTAAATATAACCGCTTCATACTGGCAGAGTCTTGCACATTCTGGTGTGTCTAGTTTTCTATCGGTTTGAGGTATGGGTCTTTGCAGTTCTAGGAGGTCCACTCTTCCAGGCTTTACCTTCTCGTCTATCTGAGAAGGGGTTAGTTTATTTCCAATCGCATGAGGCGCCCCTACAGGGGAATGCCGACGGGGCTACCCAGGCGATTTTTTGTTCGGCCAGAGTGCTCTTCTTCTCGAGCGCTGGCTTTCAATTGTTACTTTCCCGACCTTTTGGAGTCACATCTTCCCGCCGTGGGAGGGAGGGAGAGAGAGAGAGAGAGAGAGAGAGAGAGAGAGAGAGAGAGGAGGAAGAGGGGGAGGGGTAGGGGGAGGAGGGGGAGGATTAAGACAGTATTGTAATTATTTTGGCAGCTGAGAACAAAAAGAAAATAATTGTTAACTAGCGGGACCCGTGGAAATTCCACTGTTGTATATTTCATCTGTTGTATATTACGACCGTGCATTCTATGGACGTCCGGCGTGAACGCAGACCCCACGATATTATTACACTGCCTTTGTTCCAACTGAAACATACTTATCTAAATACTCTGGTCAATGTAGGCTTCAGAATATATTCGGTTATGGTGGTTTATCTCCAAAACCCTTATAAGAGTTTGTGACATATCTCCATTCTATGGACGTCAGACAAGAACAGTTATCACACGATCATATTGTACCGTTTTGAGACTGAACAGATATTACACATTGATCTTAGGCCGAAGGTCACAAAATGTTATTTTAGTTAGTTTTTTTTGTTTTGTTTTTTTCATCTTCGGCGACCGGGCGATCCCATTTTTTTTTTTTTTAAAGAGGAAGGTGATAACGTACATACGAACATGAAATTGTCTTAGCTTATTATTATATAGATAGTTTTGGACATTCGCAAGAAGAAAATCTGCTAACATCTGGATATGGTCACATCATCTGACAAAAGATCTCCCTCTGAAGAGTATGAATATTTATCCAAATATAAAAATCTAGGAATTGAAATCAGCAGAATGTGGCAAATCCAGACATGCAATGATAAACACTTTGGAACAGCACACACATTGTAATCATGTAACAGACTGTTCTATAGCTTCCATTATGTTTCACCTCTTGTGGACCAGGGTTGACGATGTGGTATGAATATCTCGCTCTCTCTCCTTCTCTCTCTCTCTCTCTCTCTCTCTCGGAACTCATGGAAGAAGGACAATGAAAGAAAACATCTTGAATTAACATATTTTATTACACTTGTCTATGGATTCATTTTCTTTAACTTGGAGTTGCTTCTACCTGTTTTGGGGACCGAGGAAAACGTGAGGTCTAAGCACCCCTATATATCCGGATTTACGTGACGAAATTTCTTTCCGAAGTCTAAACCGCAACTGTTTTAACTTCAAGTCGTTCCGTGTCACATGATTACATCAACCAATCAGCTGTCTAGTTTCATATCAGGCTATAATCGAGCACGTCAAGATTCTACCTTAAGCATTTGGCAACTCATTCTTACACTTAATTTTAAATAGTAATGATAACCTACTGACATTTTAAAATATTCTAAATAATAGTCTACCTCCCCACACACACACTTCGTTTATTTTTTAAACTTATATCGGTACATGCTCCTTCTGTGCACACCTGTGATTTCGCGTCAACGTAACTTCGATAATTACACAATGAATTATATTATTAAATTACTATTAATCGAATATGTATTGAAATCAAAAATGCAATAGCGTAGACGAAAACGAAAATTAAAAATCCAACTTCGAACTTCACTAATATTTAATGTCATCTCCCCTTCGCTCGCACACAAGACTGGCAGTAGTTTCAGCCTCCCTACATTCGTCACGTAATCAATGCACCAACTCTCTCTATCGGTTTGTTTGCTGAATTGTCACCTCTGGCTCTTAACGTTTTTTGTTTATAAATTTTAGACTTAAAGAAATAAAAGCGACTCACAAATGAAAGTAAAAATGCTCCCGGGTAACGCCGAGTAGGTACAACTAGGCCTAAACTGGCGATATATAACGTTCGTGAATCAAACAACTTAAATTGTCTTATTGATAGATATTCACTTTTCAAGGGTAGTCCTATTTACTTGCATATCAACGAAGACCAAGTTAGACACAAGGTCAGTTTTTAATGTAGAGAAACCCGGCTCTCCCAAAAGGAGCACTCTGCGTTGAACAAAAATTAAAATTGCTTCAGTCTAAGAGGGTTTCTCCTCCTTTGATCGAGAACAAGAGATATTACGGCAATGCTGTATTATAAATAACAAGAAGGAATGAAACAAATTTACCACATATAACTTTTACCGAACGCAAGAAAATTTAATCTTCTATCGCTTTGTATAGCTTTTCAGTTTTGACACTTTTTGTAAGTGTTTTTTTCCCCCAGATTTTGTATCGTTTCTTAGAAAGTTTGTAAAAAAAATGGATTGTAGATAGCATTACTGTGTATAGTGCAAAGTATTTTGAAATAAAAAAGAACTTAAAACAGTTTCAGTAAGTAAAAATATATACAGATCGGTGGAAAAGTTAAATTTTCGATCGATTTGTAACAGTTATTTATTGTATTTTTGTTTAATTTTAGATTTTTCAGTTTCCAAACATACGACATCGAACCTTCACATCAAGTAAGATCTTGAATCCCTATTTTACAAACCTCAGAGGCAACGATACAAAATTAAAAAAAAAAACCCAAAAACTAAGTTAAAAAAAGTATAAAAACTAAAAAAAAGCTATGCAAGTCGATAGAAGAATAACTTTTCTTGCGTTTGGTAAAAGTTTTTTGTTGTATTCTTTTTGTCATCCCTTTTTTCTTAACTATAAAGCACCTTTGCCGATATTACACTTTGATCGTCGCCCGGAAACTGGACAGATGTTTTAATCCGATTATAGTGGTGTCGTATTAGCTTCCCTATCGAGCGTCTAGGATGCAGGTTCGATTCCCGAAAAGAGCACAATAAAGTGCACTATTTATCTTTATCTAAGTGTTTTTTTTTATCGGCAGCAGTTTACATCATGACATAAGTACTTGGATAGGGGCATACGTACACGCAGATGTAGGTATAGGCAATGCTATTAATACATCAGTGATATAAACACGGTCAGCAAGGCTGAGGAAATAACGTCGTTACCATATGAGCAATTGGATTCGTGTGTCTTGTAGGAAACTGTTTTAGGACTCTCACCAAAGTCGGGTTTATAGGAGTGCATTTATTGGGGCGAAATTGCTCACTACAAACTTCAGTGTTTGTGCATATCAACCCTGACATGTTAGACCGCTCTTAAAAATAAAATAGCTAAAGAAATGTATAAACTTTGTTATGTACATATGTGGTAGATGTGAAAAAGACTGTACACCAAAAATTATGCAAATTCATCCAGTATTTATTTAATTATAAATAAAAAACGATTTGATCACTCGGTAGATATTTCCACCATTTTGTATCTTAGATTTTCCAGTGGCCAAGGACGATAACTCATATTTTCACGATTTCTGGGTTTGGGGTCTCCATTGTTTACAAAAATGTCAAAATGTACGTAAAATCATTTTTTTTTTCTTATAATTTAATAACTACTGGATTAATTGGCGTAATTTTTTCTGCACAATCTTATTTTCAGCTAACACGTAAGTACATAATAAAGTTTATACATTATTTAAATATTTCAATGTCAGGGTTGATATGCACAAGCACCCAACACTTCTTTTATTAAAAAAATGTAATAATTATAAAATTAGATTTATTAAATTAAATTTAATGAATTTATAATTCAACTAGCTGCATTTACCCGGCGTTGCTGAATGGAGGGATTCGAAAAAAAAATAATTGCAAATATATTGAAAGGCACATCTATTTCAGGATACACAGCACTTTGCTTCTTAATAGTGTTACCACTTCCCAGGAATTGGATAATAAATCGTTTCTTGTAAGTCGCGTTCAACATTACAGCCTTAACGAAAAAAAAAGCGCACGTTCAATTTTACGTGATAAGAAACTGTCCATGTTTGACATTTTAAAAAAAATAGCATTTAAAATAATTCGTTTTAGTTTTCCCTTATTTTATTTTTGATTTCACTAATTTTTTAAACTTAGTTCACCCCAAACAAGGCAAGTTGCCACTGTAGACGTAAGGGGCTACTGAGAATTCGGGTGTTTTTTTTGGGGGGGTGGGGGGTGGGGGGGGGTATCCTAAATTGGGAGCTGTGCAACAAAATGCTTGTTCACATTAGTTTTAAATTTCTGCATGTCGGTACAGTCGGGGAAACAGGGAGCGGGGAGGGAGTTCCAAAGGCCGGCAGCTCGAGAAAAGAAGCTATTGCAGTAGAAGGCTCTCCGGCATCTGGGGACTGCTACAGTGAATGGATGGGATTTGGCTAATTGTCTGGTTGGTTTAATGCATTTACGTTGAGGGGGGCACCAGAGCAGCAAGTTCATCGGAACACATTCCATTGAAGTACTTGTAAAACAGGCACAAGAATGCAACATTGCGGCAATGGGACAGGGGCTGGAGCTTGGTGGATATTCGATTAAGATAGCAAATTAAAAAAAGTAATAATTGTGTATTTATTAAAGTTACGTTTATGCGACAAACGCAGATATGATCTTGTCTGATAGTTTTTATCATCAATGATATTTCTATTTTGAACACCCTCTACAAATTTAAATTGTCACAGAACTTCCAAGATCTAAGCCGATTTGTTATTTTTTTTCTTTCTTGTGGGTATTTTCAACAACGAAAAATGTTTGTTTCTGAACTACCACCTACATTTTGTACTGTTCGACAATTTGACGTGTCTGTGTTGCGGCATATCAAGCCTTTTTAGGTTATTTAATGCCAAAGTTCAATATTCAAAACGATTCATTGATTAATAGATTTGTTTCAACACTCTTCGGGGGTATTTACTGTAAAAAATACAATACTTATTGTAGACGATTCATTAATACTTCTGTAATACGGCAT
>OY744515.1:44227393-44244893 GCA_963556195.1 Sepiola atlantica | reverse complement strand
AATGTATATATGTATATGTATAATGTATATATGTATAATGTATATATGTATATATATAACGTATATATGTATATGTATAATGTATATATGTATATAATGTATATATGTATATGTATATAATGTGTATATATGTATATGTATATAATGTGTATATATGTATGTGTATATATGTATATAATGTGTATATATGTATATATATGTATATAATGTGTATATATGTATATGTATATATATATGTATATATATAATGTATGTGTATATATATATGTATATATATATGTATATATATATAATGTATGTGTATATATATATGTATATATATATGTATGTGTATATATAATGTATATATATATGTATGTGTATATATAATGTATATATATATGTGTATATATATATGTGTATATATATAATGTATATATATATGTATATATATATATAATGTATAGATATATGTGTATATATATAATGTATATATATATGTGTATATATATAATGTATATATATATGTATATAGATATATAATGTATATATAATGTGTATATATGTATATGTATATATAATGTGTGTATATGTATGTATGTATGTGTATATGTGTATATATATATGTGTGTGTGTTGTTTGATCGATTTAAAATTATATAAAACAATGGATTTAATGAAGTAAATGATAGGACTATTATATTAATAGCTGTGAAAATGGCATAATTTCTATTATTTAAACTATTGAATTCCAAAATATATATTTTAGTAATATTCAGTTTCGTTTTGTTTTAGTTCTGTTAGTTTGAAGAGATCAAAGGGCCCCCCCTCCTGGGGCTAACACTTGATTTCGCTGAGTTAAATTTATATCCGAGAGCTCTTTTAATCTATCTTTTTATGGTTGCTATCTGTACTTCGCTACAACTTGGTCTTCCAGGGATTGTGTCTAAGTATTTTTTTTTGAAAGATTTTTAAACATGTTTTTCCATTATGCCAGTTGCCCCTACCACCATTGGTATAATGTGTATTTCTTTCAAGGACCATTTTTTCAAGTCATTCTTACGGTCCTGATATTATGTGTGTGTATATTTATAATATCTATCTATTCATAATATCTATCTATTTATAATATTTATCTATCTATCTATCTATCTATCTATCTATCTATCTATCTATCTATCTATCTATCTATCTATCTATCTATCTATCTCTCTCGCTCTCTCTCTCTCTCGCTCTCTCTCTCTCTCGCTCTCTCTCTCTCTCTCTCTCTCTCTCTCTCTCTCTCTCTATATATATATATATATATATATATATATATATATATATATATATATATTAGTAAATTGTTTCCACTGTATAGAATGCATTTAAATTTTGTAATTTCAAATGGTCTTTGAAACCAGTAAAATGCGGAGACTCTTTTATTTTAAATAAACATATTATTTATTTAAAATTCAAATTTTCGATTCACACAGGAATCTTCATCAGGATAATAGACAATATATTTTTTTCTTCCTTTTTTTTTAAACGACATGGTGTCGCTTGATCTTGTGCTTCTAGTTGCTAACGAAGCTCGTTGTGTAATAATGTCCATATACATATATATATATATATATATATATATATATATATATATATATATATATAAAGGCAACCCGGTGTTGGCAGTGTATTATATGGGAATAATAACAATTATGATTGATACATCATTTCAGTGTTAACATTAGAAATTGTAGCTGAAAAAATATAGACAATTCCCATCTATAAATATGTTTTAATACACGATACCCGCCAAATTTCTACGTAAGGTTTACTTTGTGTGTGGGGAGGGGTGAAGGTGGTGAGTGGGTGCTTGCATAATATGTTTAAAAAAAAAGAAAGAAATCTAAGAAAACATACTTAGGGTCGTCTACGGGAATCGAACTCGCAGTCTATGCAATAGCAGGCTGATGTCTTACTTATTGTCCCGCGGAAGCGTTTGTAAAAATATTGAACATTTTACACAGATCTACCAACGTTTGCTAAGCCAGCGTCAACTTTGTTTTGGTCACTTCTTTCTAGTTAAAAGCGTAAATCTCTCTCCATCTCTCTTTATCTTCACTTGTCCCCCCTCTATCTCTCTCTCCCTCCCTCCCTCTCTCTCTCTCTCCCTCCCTCCCTCTCTCTCTCTCTCTCTCTCTCTCATACTTTTGTGTACGGTTTCAGCGTCGCACATTCTAAAGATGTCATTCTATATGATTAGGGCGATACCGAAAGTGACTTCTTAACACAGAATAACATAATATAACAGATCCGCTGAAGTGTAACCGTATTTGCTTTTAATGAATAGAAAATGTCATCTGCTTGATAGATTTTTTTTATTGGATAGAAATGAGTATATACTGTATAATATACGAAATTGGTAACTCTGAAAAAATGTGTTTTATCGAATCCCTTAACTGATAATAATGAAGAGAGCTGAAGCAGATATGATGTGTAAAGTAAAAACTCCACCGCCTTCCTCTAACTATGACTAATAATAAAAGAAAAATATATTTATCAGGATTAAATATAAAAATCGATTGGAAATAAGTTTTGGTTTTCAAGAACACGGACAAATAATTGTCATAAATAACTGATAAAGCAGATTTTAGTATGTGCCTTTTTAAGAAAGCTATTAACGTAAATTACACAAAGGAACATTGTTTTTACTTATATATATATATATATATAGAGAGAGAGAGATAGATAGATATATAGATACACTGACGATTCCCGTAAGGATAAAACGTATACGTATGTAGATTAAAAAAACAAATATTTATTATTATGTATATATATATAGCATATATATATATATCATATAGCATATATATATATATATATATATATATATATATATATATATATATATCTCATATAGCATATATATATATCATATAGAATATTTATCACATATCATATATAGCATATATATCATAGATATCATATCTATATAGCATATATATATCATATATTTATCATATATATCATGTATCAGTATTTTTATACAAATATACATGGGTTAAAAAATTATATTAATAAATCATCACTCGAGTTAATGAGATTGTCAGTTGCGTGATGAACAATACTATGAGAGGATTAAAAAGATGGACAGAATGATAACTTAAGAGGGCGACTCGACAAGTGGTTGTATTACGAAGACTGTCTAGCGATGAACAAATGTATTCTTTAGGTATGATTACTTTTCCAATCTATCCATTGGATTGTGAATTTCAAATGCACGGCTCAAATAGTGTTCAGAAAGAATTTCGGATCTAAATTCAACGAACACATTGATTTGATGTATTGTATCATGTATATGTTGCATGGCTACATAATTGCTATCCTGTTTCAATCGCTGGTTTCTTTTGTTTTCAGACTATTCTATGGTTGACAAACAATTGCAATTGTGTAAATATTCAACATACTGTTGTTTTTATTATTATAAAGCCTAATGTATTGAGCACTATTGGAATTCTCTCTCTCTCTCTCTCTCTCTCTCTCTATATATATATATATATATATATATATATATATATTATATATGCGCGTATGTGTGTGTATTTGAACGTAAATTAATCAAATCTACTTTTTAAATATACGTTGTTCTTACCTTACTCATATTTTAAACTGTTTTACCATAGATATCAATTTTTTGTCCTTTTACATACCTAAATATATTTTATCGAAACGTTACATGAATTAAATGAAGCATATGTTACATTTGAAAAATGTAGTGTCATTATATTTATATTATATATAAAATGTGTGTGTATAATGTTCACAAAATGAATTATACAGTATTTTTTTACATACACACATTATATATACTAATATAACTAATATATATATATATATATATAATCTTTCTCTCTCTCTCTCTATATATATATATATGCACACGTTTTGTAATTGTTTCTGAATTTTTTATATGAGGATTGATAATTTGTATAATTTCGATCATTCGGACTACTGTTCTCATCTTGAGTGTTATCATCAGAACGTTTCAGCCGCTGTAACCTCTGGCCTTGTTCAGGTGTATCTTTTCGAACTCGTGAATATTTCTGTCGAACTTATTTAAATTATTCAAATATGAGCACATTAATTATATAAGACATTTGTGTAACTTTGATTTAATTAATATACAGGGTGATTCATAAGTGACTTAGCTATTTATTTTTGAAATTCTAAAGTTAAAAAATACGGTAATACAAAACAGAAAGTTTATTCAACAAATTCATTTATGGGAGTTTAAAATTACAGCAGAGGTTCAAAATTTCCCCCTTCGTTCTGCATGCATACTCCATTCTTTTTTGCAAGGAATTTACGACTCTTTGTAGCATATTTGATTGATTATGAAATAAATATTATAGGAAAAAATATATAAACGTACAAATTTAAAATAACAAATAACAGTAATTAGAGAGTAAGATAACAATTATCAAAAGTTCATAGTATGTTTGTGCTTCATATGGTAATCATTTTAAATAGCTAAGTGAAGTGACTTATGAATCACCCTGTATATGTATAATGTGTGTGGGTATAATGTTTATTCATAACTGTTTATGAAATAGATTCCTTTATCGATAACATATTTTCTACAGATTAACAATTATGCACAAGTAAACGAATCATTCACAAAATGTATTGTGTGCCATCATTAACTGACCAAAAGGTGATTTGATATGCTGCAAAATAACAACAACACGTCCCAACTATCTTTTGGTTATTTTAATTTTGAAATGGAATCCTTGAATTTATTTCATTACTTTCGCCAATCTCATGAAACGATTCGGTTTATAGCAGAACATAATCGAAGATAATAATGATGATAATAATCCAGACCATTTTTTTTTTAATTTAATTATAACTCTATCAAAAGCACTCTTATATAGATGCATACGCATATTATATACGACAAATCAAAAATAGTCTACTGAAGCGTTGGAGAGAGGTGTTGTCACGCACGTAGTCGTAAACACTAACAGACCGATTCTTCTGATTGGTTGATGATGACAATAATAATGACAATTTTAAATGTTTGAATTAAAAAAAAAATGTTATTGGACGAATGATTTTATCATGATTTCGATTTAATAAAAATATACCATTATATATATATATATATATATATATTGAGTGCGTTTCAATAGACAGGTGCAAAATATTAATCTACCTTGCTAATTTTTCAATCAAACAATTTTTCTCTTTTTAAATCTTGATAATCCGAATACTAAACCAATCCATATTTGAAAAAAATATCATATTTAGTGATTAGCTCGAAAAAATATTAAATGAATTATAATTAATGTATGTGTATACACACACACACACACACACACACATATATATATATATATATATATATATATATATATAACAGGTATTTGTCCTTTGAAATATACACTCACAAACATATATGAAAAATTGTTTTAAAAATATATTTCTGCGTGTGTATTTTTAAGAACACACACACGCACATACATACGTACATATGTATGTGTATATATATATATATATATATATATATATATATATATATATGAGACAGAGAGAGATCGAGATCTAAAGAACATGTGTATATAGATAGATAGAGAGAGAAAGAAAGTTCTAAAGAAAATATACGTGTACGGAAACAAATTCAATCAGAACATTCTATTACTTTACCCTATACTATTAATTTGTGTGTCTATATCTCTGTATTAATAAAAGTATCAGACAAGATCTCGTATGTCTGTGTTTCTCGCTTATACGTAAATTTGATAGTTTACAAATTAAACTATTTTATTTACTATTAATAGAATATCTATTAAAATAAAAAATAAAATAAGGAAAAACTAAAACGGATTCTTAAAAATCGTATTTAATAGAAAATGTTAAACATAAATATAATTTGAATTATTTTTCTTGAAGCCCGTCATTCGACAATATATCTTCACCCAGCTACTATATATATATATATATATATATATATATATATATATATATATATGTCTGTACAGGACATATGTTTTAAAGAAATTCAAACAGACAGGGTTCAGGTAACCAATAGAAAGTACCGAGTTCAAACCCAGTTAGTTCCATTTCGTTTACTTACGCATTTAGGACAGGTATGCACCCCCTTCCCGACTTTATGGGTAGAAAATGGATTATATTCAATGAACTGTCTAAGACATCATGTGTTTCGGCAATAAATGATCCACATCAGTGCTGATAAACCTTAAAACAGCCTGGCCCGGCTAGATATTCTAACTGGGATATATCCAAGAAGAGAGAGAAGGAAATCCATGACGTTTCTCATTGGTAACACCGCCGCAGGTAGTGTGCATATCACGAATGTATGAACAACTCGATACGGCCAAAATGGTAGTTCGTAAAATATATATGATAATATTGTAATCGAAATTCTTCATTATTTCCTTACGTCGGGATGGATGAATGTAGAGGCCAAAGTTCACCAACGAATTAAAAGCCCGAATGTCTTGGATAATAATAAAAAAAATAAAAGAATATTTGTATTGCGAAAGAATGTCGCGAATTATTTGGCTGAGAAAAGAATCTTAGTTTTTTTTTTTATTTCTTTCTTTCGCAAGATCGATAGGGGGGCACAAGGACCTAGAAAAGCGGAAGAAGAAAAAAAATAGACGTCAAAACGCTTCGTTCCATTTAAAATCTGTTAATATCCATGGATCCATTCCATATATGTATTTCGATTTGTGGAGGAAGGGGAAATTTACAGAAACTAAAAGAAAAAAAAAGAAATGTATTTTTTATTCACTGGTAAAAATATCCATGAAATACAGGATAAAATGTGAATTATATTGCAAATTATGTAATTATATATATATATATATATATATATCTATATATATATATATATATATATATATATATATACTCACACATATTGTGTTTATTTAGTCAGCATTCTTTCGTTTATGCAAACATTGTTAAACGTAACAGAATTCTTCTGTGTAATCATACAATTTTTATATTTTTCTAACAATCTTTTTTGTCTCAAATTCAAAAGAAAGTTAAATGTTCCATGTGTATCACGATTACTTTCGATTCTTGATCGAATTATCTCTAGGTGGAAAACACATACACACACACACACATATATATATATATATAAATATATATATATATATATAAATATATATATATATATAAATATATATATATATATAAATATATATATATATATATATATATATATATATATATATATATATATATATATATATAATGTGTGTGTGTGTCCAAAAGCTACTTACCTACGGTCGTTCAGACATCAATTAAAAAACCGAACAGAATCATGCATATAAAGAGATAAATATCTTATAAGGTAATTTTATAAAAATAACATTTTTTTAATAAAATCGGTTTGATTATTTATTATTGTTATACATAACACACACACACACGCATATATATATATATATATATATATATATATATATATATATATCATGATTTTTATTTTTTATTGATCAACTTGTAAAGAATATTGTAACATATATTGTAATTAGCGATTATTATTATTGCATATGTCTTTTTATAGTTAGATCAATATATTATATTAACTACAGCAATGTATATATATATATATATATATATATATATATATATATATATATATATACATTGCACACATACAGAATTGGTAATTAGAAAGTGTTGGATGTTTATTAAACAGAGCAGGAATAAACTACATACACACATTTTGTTTTTTCTAACAAGAAAACTATATGATGGAATTCTTATTTATAGATTTAATTAATATATATATATATATATATATATATATATATATATATATATATATATGATGCAACTCATTAAATACTCTGAAATCAATTGATTATGATGAAATACATGAAGCTTCCAATGTTTGCGAATATCAATCACTGTCAAAGTTAGAGATTATAATGAGAAATAAATAGTAATTTAGCAAAAAGTGGAATATGAAAATAACTATATTTGTTTACATGATTATATATATATATATACATATATATATATATATATATATATATATATATTAGTATGTAACAATATAAAAACAATTATTTTATAGTTCAACCCGATTCTTATTAGAATCAGTTACCAAAGCTAAATAAAGCTTTAAAACGTTTTATTAAACAATATTTTAATTGTAATAGATCTTCAAATAAATACATTAAATTACAAATAAGGAATCATTTAAGTTAATAAACTGAAATAATTCTTTAATTCTTAGTCAACCATATATATTTTTTCAAAGATATCTAGATATTATTTCACACCGAGGAGCTTCTTCTATACTGCTGTTATATATATATATATATATATATATATATATATATATATATATATACTGCGTGTGTGTTAATATGTATATATATACTGCGTGTGTTAATGTGCGTGTGTGTTAATATATATATAATGTGCGTGTGTGTTAATATATATATAATGTGTGTGTGTGTTAATATATATATAATGTGTGTGTGTGTGTAAATATATATATATACTACGTGTGTGTTAATATATATATATAATACGTGTGTGTTACTATATATATAATGCGTGTGTATTAATATATATATATATAATGTGTGTGTATGTTACTATATATATAATGCGTGTGTATTAATATATATATAATGTGTGTGTGTTACTATATATATAATGTGTGTGTATATATATGTATGTATTTGCGTGTATATATATATATATATATATATATATATATATATATGTGTATGTGTGGGTGTGTATGGGTGTCTATATATGTGTGCTGTGTGTATATATGTGTGTGTGTATATATGTGGGTGGGTGTGTATATATGTGTGTATATATGTGTGTGTGTGTCTGTATATGTGTGTGTCTGTATATATATATATGTGGGTGTGTGTGTATATATATGTGTGTGTGTGTCAATATTTGTATATATATATGTGTATGTGTGTGTGAATATATATATGTGTATATGTCTATATTTGTATATATATATATATGTGTATGTGTGTGTGAATATATATATGTGTATATGTCTATATTTGTATATATATATATGTGTATGTGTGTGTGTATATATATATGTGTATGTGTCTATATTTGTATATATGTGTGTGTGTGTATATATATGTGTATGTGTCTATATTTATATATATATGTGTATATATATGTGTATATATATGTGTATGTGTCTATATTTATATATATATATGTGTGTCTAGATTTATATATATATATATATATATATATATATAATGTGTATATATATATGTGTCTAGATTTATATATATATATATATGTCTAGATTTATATATATATATATATATAATGTGTATATATATATATGTGTGTCTAGATTTATATATATATATATATAATGTGTATATATATATATTTATATATATGTGTGTGTGCGTATATATATATATATATATATATATATATATATATATTATATATATATGTGTGTGTGCGTATATATATATATATATATATATATATATATATATTTATATATATATGTGTGTGTGCGTATATATATATATATATATATATATATATATTTATATATATATGTGTGTGTGCGTATATATATATATATATATAAATATATTTATATATATATATATATGTGTGTGTGCGTATATATATATATATATATATATATGTATATATATATATATATGTGTGGGTGTGTATATATGCATATATGTGTGCGTGTGTGTATATGCATGAAGATAAATGCATGTATATCTGTATGTCTCTGTATTAGACACATACTAATTATGTTGTAAAAAACTTAGATTAAAAATAATTATAAATTGAAAATATGGTAAAGCTATTATTCCTTTTAAAAAAATCCGTATTTTCAGGGAAAAAAAAACTTTAATTTATAAGAATAATCTATATTTAAGTTTTTATCTATTCAAAAAAACTAAAATCTATCACCAATACATAGTCAGACTGATGAAGATATGTAATATTTAAATATATTTCTAGCTATCTTAGAGATATAAATGAAATCGTGTATGAGCATTGATTAACGCGAAAACATCCAACTGCTTCTTCTTTGAAAAGATAATGCTCTAATTTTTGCAGGAAAAAAAATCGCTTTAACTGGAAATTTTGGAATATTTTTTTTTTTTTTTGCCAAATTGCAAAGGTAGAATTTTTAGTGGAACGGAGCCAATTGGAATTGTGGCCATGAAGATGGAACAATTTAAAAAGAATTTATCGAATATATATTTTTCATTTCGTGGTGGAATTTCAATAATTACAAAAGGAACACCACATTCATATACATTCATACATGAAATATACCAACATTGGCAGTTTCTGGTAAATTTAGTAAAATAAATATTGAGATCAATGCTTGAAATAAGTAATACTACTACTAATAAAAATAATGCCAATCTTTCCACACACACGTATATAATATATATATATATATATATATATATATATATATATATATATATATATATATATATAAGAGAATGGTACTAGAAGAATCGTCCTAGGACGGTAAAATTAATTCTCCGAACCGAAAAATTTTGCACCACTTTTATGTCACCTTACAAAGATTAAAATCAACATATAATACTACTAAACCGATGTTTAGAATACGTATTCCAATTTTTATCAAAATCCATTACATTATTTTGATTCTAGAAAATAGGGAGAAATTTTAGGCTTAAGCGTAGGGAGGCTTAACACGAAATTGAAATTCAGGCAATCTTGTTTACTTGGTGCCTAATGACTATGGATCAAATTGTTTTAGATATACTCTCTTGATTCGGTTATGTTCCGATTTTAGGTCTCGTTTTGTTGTTTGTATATAATTTAATATATATTTGTAATAAGCTATTCCTTATCTTACATTTTCTAGAAGAAGCTGTCGTAAAAAATTCACATGATAGATATCACGGTCTAAGTTTTGAGATATATATATATATATATATATATATATATATATATATATATATATATATATATTGTGTGTGTAGTTCGTCTTTTTAAGTAATACTAAACAAGGAATTATTCATAAAACGCAAAGTAATTTGTTTAACTTATGGTCTGGTTCTATATACGATGGAACAAATTAATCTGTCTGTGTGCTAATTAATTACTTAAAAGAAAAAAAAATGATCTAAGAAGCAATTCCGACTTAACCATTTTCTTTTTCATTGTTGATTTTTAGATTTTTATACGTTGAGATTCCTGTGTGTGTGTGTTTTTTTAACGGGACTCACGCCAATAAAATTAAACCTAATAAAATCCAATACATAACAAAATAGACAACAAAAATTCAAATAACGATTACGGAGGAGGGGAAGGAGGAGGAGGAGGAGGGGGATAATGCTTTAAAAAAAAAACAGACTATGTTTGAAAGAAGTGCGCAAATTTTTTTTAAATAAGTGAAAAAAAAACAACAAAATTTCAGCTCAACAAATTCACGTTTCTGTCCTCATCTGTCCCCGCCCACAAGGCGACATTGCGTTTTTAAAAAAGAAAAGAAGTGGAACTTCCTGTCTCGAAAGACATTCGTAAAATAATAATAATAAAATAAAATTTAAAAAAACAAGTCGTTTTGTGTTATTTTTACTAATTAAATAAATAAATGAAATTAATAAATAACAGATTGATATAAATGCTTAAATAATAACTGTTTAAATACAACGAAAATTCAAGTGTAAAAAAAAAAACACATTAAAAAAAATGTAATTATTAAAACGAAAAATAATTTTAAAAAAAAGAAGATTTTAAGATTTTAAAAGACCAAAATATTAATATAATATTTAGTCAAATTAAAAAGATACAAACGAATCATTTTTTCTATAATCTTAAATTTGTTCACACCTATTTGTGTATACGTTGTTTTTTCTTCATAAATGTAAGAAATATCGATATATAACAATGTTCAACAACATATTTGTGGATTGGAATGTGAATGTAAGTTATTTGCAGAAAAACAAGTAAACTCTTTAAACTTTTGAATCTAGAGCACACAAACATTCAAACACGATACACATGAGCTACAATTTGAGACGACTGAATACACATTTATTTACGTATATATATATATATATATATATATATATATATATATATATATATATATATTTGTTATTGTTTATAATCTATGTATGTATACGTTTCGTCCTTAAAGCGGGACTCATCAGCACATATATATATATATATATATATATATATATATATATATATATATATATATATATAATGTGTGTGTGTGTGTGAAAAAAGACAAACGAAAAACAGGTTAAAATGCAGGAGAAAAACAAAAACGAGAGATTTGACCGGTTTCGTTCGTTAGAACGTCTTTTTCTATAGACGTTCGTTAATACCAACGAAACCGGTCAAATATCTAGTTTTTGTTTTTCTCCTTCATTTTAACCTGTTTTCCGTTTTCTTTTTTACACACATTTTGTCTACCACGGCATTTCATTTTCATGACTTATCGTGTACTTTACTCCATATATATATATATATATATATATAAGTAATATACGGCTGCAGGTTGGGAGCTCATGTCTCCAATTTTGTCGGAATATGTTTATTTAAAATAATACTGAAATCTTAAATCACTTCTGTATGTGATGTTGTAAACGGGCGCTGAGGAAGTAACGGTTTGGAGTAATCTGAAGTATAATTAAAAAAAATTTTTTTTTTCAAATTTTCTTGGAAATGATCCTATGCCAAATAATCGTTTGAATTCTTGGAGCTGATATAGATAATGCTCTAATTTTGTTAATCTCAACTCACTTATATATATATATATATATATATATATAATTCGGAATTTTAACCCAGACCTCAAAACAACATTTGTACGTTTATCTTTTGTTAACTACCGAGGTCAATGACTGTTTTTTGTTAAGTAATTACATAAATTTAACATAATGGACATTTTTTTACATACAAGATTATATTAATAAAAGTAAAATAAATAAAAACGTCTTTGAATTTTTCCTTAGGTTTACGTAAACATGCATATTTATTAAAGAAAATTTATGTTTACACTTTTTTAAGTAATATTAAATAATGAAATTACATAAAGTTAACATCATGGATTTTTTTTTTTTTACAGACTATTCTTTTTTATTTATATTAAAAAAATTAAATAAAATTAACGTCATGAATTTTTTTAATTACAGACATATTTTTTTAAGAGAATTTGTATGTGTCCAAAATATGCACGGTTGTATTTATTAATATTAAAATAAAGTTAATAAAATTAACGTCATGGTATTTTTAAATAAAGAACATTTGTTTTTGTCCAAAATTTATATATTTTTGCTGTGTTTAGCGCCACTACAAGGTATCAGTTGTTAGATTTTTACCGAGATTATTGTCTTTTCCGACATCCATACTTAGAAAAGCTAAACGTACAAATTCTACTTTTGGAAGCTTGGGTTAACTTCCGAATCACACCCACACACACACACATATATATATATATATATATATATATATATATATATATATATATATATATATATATATATATATATATATATATATATATATACTGAATGTGAGACATTATATAATAATTTAAAAAATCATACTGTGAGACCATGACTTTGAATCTTGCTATTTGGCTGACTACACCCCTGTATTGAGGTTCAATGTTCATCCTGCAAAATAAAACACACACACACACACACACACACACACACACACATATATATATATATATATATATATATATATATATATATACATTTTGGTACAGAAAAATTAGAACAACATTCGTACCGTCGGTTTCAAGCACAGAAGGACTTAGCCATCCGGCTCTATTCGGCTTCTCTCTTATGTATATATATATATATATATATATATATATATATATATATATACACACACACACACACAACTGTACCTACCAGGCGTCTAGGAGTGATTTTACTATGTCATTATTTTCATTTTAAAGCAATTTTTTTTTACTATGTCGTTTTCATTTTCATTTTTAAAGCAATGTTTTTTTACTATGTCATTTTCATTTTTAAAGCAATGTTTTTTTACTATGTCATTTTCATTTAAAATTTTAAAGCAATTTTTTTTTTTTACTATGTCGTTTTCATTTTAATTTTTAATCTTTTAATCTCTATACAATTATTGGATGTAAATAGCTTACAAAACTTTCAATCTTTCGATTAATGAGGATTTGCATAGTATTTCAAAGCCAGTTTAAATGACTTCATTCGACAGCTTAGAAATTCATTTCAAATTTCGAGGGGTCAAGGAGTGATTTGTTATCTTGGCCTTAGGTTTTATTTATAGTTTTTCGTTTTGTTTTTTTTTAAGTAATTTTGGTTAATTTATGAAGAAAAATCACACATGTACTCACTATCATACTACACGCGCTTACACACAAACACACACATGCAGAAACGCACACACTGGTATGTTATTAACACACACATACACCCACAGGATACCGTATTATTTTGTGTGTATGCCAAGGTGATGAAGTAAGTATATTTTACATGAGATGGTTTGTTAAAAAATAAGCTAACCTTGTTGAAATGTGATTCATATGTGCATTAAAAATAAGCCAGCCGCGATTGAGTGAAGCTGGAATCGCCACAGAACGTAAAATATGTTTTACAAAGACGTTTCGGCCACCGCCGAGGGTCATCGTCAGAAAGACGTCGCCAACTCAACAGAATTGGTAATTTCGAACAGGGAAATAACGTACAAATCGAAACAAGCGAATATATATATATATATATATATATATATATATATATATATATATATATATATATATATATATCCGTTATGTTTGTGTGTACTTTGACGCAAAAGGGTTAATAAATATGACATTATCAATATTGGCAACAACAAAATTAAAAATTAGCTTATGTTTATACATATATATATATATATATATATATATATATATATATATATATATATATATATATATTTAGTACGAAAAAAGGAAAAGCAAAAAAATATTATTTATGTATTAATCAACGTTTCGTCTTTATTTCAAGACTTCCTCAGGATGATTGGTCTGAAGAAAGTAACACACTAAGTGACCAATCATCCTGAGGAAGTCTTTAAATAAAGACCAAACGTTGATGAATACATAAACAATATTTTTGGTTTTTTCTTTTTTCATTTTCAATTACGTTGAAATAGTTTCTTTTTTTTATCATACATAGTATATATGAAAATAAATAACTTTTATATTATCAAGTATATATATATATATATATATATATATATATATATATATATATATATATATATTTCCCAATGAGAATAGTAAAAGAACTACGGTGTAAAAAACAATGAAATTATATTTTTGAAATATCATTTTATACAGTACTCAATGTTATGAATAAAAAAAAAACTAAAAGCTGATACAATTCTTAAGGTTTACACTCACGTGGCAGATTACAACATTACCCGGTTTCATGTCTCTAATTGGGATATAAAATGATTTAGTCTGGCGAATTCCTTCGAGGATGAAACACACACATTTATGTATAACTTTACACAAGTGTATTTTTCTAAAACTATGTAGCTCTACTCGTGTATTGAGCCCTATTGAAGTAAATACTAAAAAAAAATATACACACAATAGATTTCTTAAAATATAAGTATATATATATATGAAACAGTAATTTATATATATATATATGTATATGAAACAGTAATTTATATATATATATATGAAACAGTAATTTATATATATATATATATATATATATATATATATGAAACAGTAATTTATATATATATATATGAAACAGTAATTTATATATATATATATATATATATATATATGAAACAGTAATTTATATATATATATATGAAACAGTAATTTATATATATATATATGAAACAGTAATTTATATATATATATATGAAACAGTAATTTATATATATATATATGAAACAGTAATTTATATATATATATATATGAAACAGTAATTTATATATATATATATGAAACAGTAATTTATATATATATATATATATATATGAAACAGTAATTAATATATATATATTTATATATATATATATGAAACAGTAATTTATATATATATGAAACAGTAATTTATATATATATATATATATATATATGAAACAGTAATATATATATGAAACTGTAGTAATATATATATATATATATAACAGTCATTTATATATATATATATAACAGTCATTTATATATATATATATATAACAGTCATTTATATATATATATATATGAAACAGTCATTTATATATATATATATATGAAACAGTCATTTATATATATATATATATGAAACAGTCATTTATATATATATATATATGAAACAGTATATATATATATATATATATATATATATATATATATATATATATATATACATATACATATATATGAAACAGTCATTTATATATACATATATATGAAACAGTCATTTATATATACATATATATGAAACAGTCATTTATATATATATATAAATGAAACAGTCATTTATATATATATATAAATGAAACAGTAATATATATATGAAACAGTCATTTATATATATATATAAATGAAACAGTAATATATATATATATATATATAAATGAAACAGTAATTTATATATATATAAATGAAACAGTAATTTATATATATATAAGATTTATCTACAAAAATATATATGCGTGTGTCTATTTTGACATGTTTTCATTAAGGGTAATGTTATTAAATAACACGAAGTTTTTATTTTGAGGCCTTTTTCAATTTTCAGAATTGGTCGTTTAACGTGTGTATATATATATATATATATATATATATATATATATATATATATATATATATATATTGATTGTGAGTGGGTGTGTATGACGAACGAGTGAAGTCATTAGTTAAAGTGGTGATAAAAACATTTACAAAATGAGTTGATAAAGCGGTTTAAAGAATAACAGAAAAGAAAAAGAAAAAAGTGAACCCTGCTAGGAAACTGAAAAATATTCAATTACGATTAATTGTAGGTGATTTTCTTTTTTACTTTTTTTATTGTGTGCATGTGCTTGCGATTCGAGAAGTGATGATCACAAAAAAGGGGGGTTAAATTATGTCATCGAAACCCCTCTTGAGAGGGGAGGGGCGTTATAAAAAAGTGAATCTCTTCCTTTTTGTTTGTTTACGTCTTTATAGACTGATGGAAACTGATGAAACAAAACAAAATTACTTTCTACGAAAATTAAATGAAAAAATAAAATAAACAAAAAATAAACTACAAACGCAAGCAATCATGAGTGGCTTAACACTTATATTACGATAGAAAATATTAAAATGTGCGCGTGTGTATTAATATGTGTATATATATATATATATATATATATATATATAATATTACTATTTCATGTATCCACATAAAATTTTATAAAGATATATAATTTTTTATGTATCAATTTTCAGTATTTACTTCAACAGTGCTCGATACGTAAGTCGAGCTAGGTAGGTAGCTATGAAAATA
>OY744515.1:44179893-44222393 GCA_963556195.1 Sepiola atlantica | reverse complement strand
CAAAGTTCAAGCAAAGTATCCTTAAGTCCTTAGCTCATGAGTTTTCAAAGATAATTCTTCTCTTCAGAGGACCATTACCGCAGTTATACTACTACAGGTAATAAAATTACGCTTTGAAAATATATAAAATTATATACACAAATACATAAAAATAAATAACATCAAACATATCAACCCAAAAACATACTTTTTGTTGAATCCATACAGTCCATTTGAATTCTAATAAAATTTGATTGACACCTTATTTTATTACTTCATTTTATATTATAATATTAATGCTCTATCCAGTATATTGAGCTTCAGTTTTTATCCGGATGTTTCACTAATTATAAGATATTAGTTGACGCTTATATCTTTTGTTGGATTGCTTCATATATATATTCAATTTAATTCAGTCGAAGTTCAGAAATCAAGGGACCCCGTCCTGATGCTAACACTTTATCTCTATATGAGACACATAGATATCTGAGTATTACATTAAAATTCTATTTACCTGTCAAACGTTGAGTAAGTAATTTTCCTCTCTCAAATTGATCAGTTAACTATGTTATAATATTTCTTTCTAGTAGTCTCTTGGTTTTACCGGATTCCAGGACAAGAATTCATCTAGTCTGGTGGAGTACCAAGCTAAGTGCTGTTACTTGAGGTTACATTACTTGGACAAGGTGCAATATTTCTCGTATAATCTAGAGGGTATCTTATTTGGGCTTTCAATACTATGTTATTTTTAATATTTGATTTGGGTTTACATGTAGGGGATGTATTGCTCATGCCAGTTTATCCTGACAAACCCCTGTACAGACACACCTTAGACACTCGAGGTCAGTGTCTAGTAGGCATTCAAGTTCTCTCCTATATATATATATATATATATATATATATATATATATATATATATATATAATATAATATAATATAAAATGAAGTAATAAAATAAGTTGTCGATCAAATTTTATTAGAATTCAAAGTTCAAGCAAAGTATCTTAAAGTTCTTAGCTCATGAGTTTTCAAAGATAATTCTTCTCTTCAGAGGACCATTTCCGCAGTTATACCACTACAGGTAATAAAATTAAACGTTGAAAAAATATTAAAATATATACAAAAATACGTAAAAATATATAACATCAAATATATCAACCCAAAAACATACTTTTTTGTTAAATCTATATAATCCATCCAAGTCATACAATTTGGTGTGTGTGTGTGAGTAAAAAAATATATAAAAACTGGGCCATACTGAAGCTGGCATTTTTCAATTTTTTCATCACTTTTCTGTTTAGTTAATTTTTAATTTAAAAATGTGATTTTTAAAATTTAAGTTGATTAAAAAAACAAAACAAAAAAAACAGCATTGCAATTCATTCAGCTATTATAGAAAACAGCGGTAACTCGTATGTATTTCAAACGTTACAGGTCATACTTTTAAACATAAAGGGAACAAGTTAAATTTTACTTGTTTTAATAAGCCATAATTTACTAATAACATATCAAGCGACCCATCACTCACTTTCTATCTATCACTAACACCCTCTCACTGTATCTTATTTGGCCACACCCGCTCTTATCATATATAGTCTATCTCTCTCGCTCTCATCAGATGCAGTAAAGAAATAAATAAAACGATTGGACTAGACAATTATAAACAAAACGAAATATCAACACAGGCAGTAATACTATTTAACCCGGAGAGAGAACTTTTCTAGGAATCCCTTATTCGATTAATGGGAAAAAGTCATCAGATTTATATTCGTGTTAACGTCTTTTTTACAGCTTTTAGAAATTCGCTTCCAAACATCCCGCATTGGTATCCACTTCAACACCGTCACCTCATTCACTTAAGAGTGTACATTAGCTTCAGGGCAGTCCTAGATAATACCCCTCGGCACTATTTCAAAACAACTTATCTGTTTTCAAGGAGCAATGTATTCTCAGAAGCAATGTATTCTAGAAATATGAATAATAATCCTAGCTATAGAATTATATTTGACAACTTTATTTGGGATGAAATAACCCACAGATGGTTGATATGTCGTCAAACAAACCAAACCAATCACATGGTTCTGGTTAAAAAAAAATTAACTCAAGCTCAGTGGGTGACCCAACGGGACACCTTTTTCTAGTAATATATATGTGTGTGTGTGTGTGTGTGTGTGTGTACGTATACTTTTATGTTACTGTATTTTAAAGTCCGAAGAAGACTAGTGGGCAGATATTAGCCAGAGAGGAAGACGGTTTCAATTGTAAAAATAAAGAGACAGGTTGAAAATAAAATCTATTACACTGATGATGTTGTTAATGATGATGATGGCGATGATAATATAAGTATCCTCCTGCCTCTCCTCCTACAAGACTCACACGCCCCCCCCCCACCCTTCTTGCTTTTTTTTTTCTTTCTCCTTCTACCCAAGACCTTCACTTCCTCATCCTGCCACTCAAACCCCCTCTGTCCAACTGGTCAGGACTACCCCAACACCCCTTCCCCGCACTTTCTCATTTTTAAACAATTTTCTTCCTTTTTTTCCCCTTCCATATTTGTTCATTAGTTTTTGGAGTCTGTACGTATGTAACGCACACATATGTATGTACGCGGGTGTATATGGACGTGAATAGATGTGTATGCATATCTGGGTGTATATGGACGTGAATAGATATGTATGCATATCTGGGTGTATATGGACGTGAATAGACACGCATGGGTGTATATGGATGTGGATACATACATATGTGTATATATGGACGTGAATACATACATATGTGCGTATATGAATGTGAATACATATGTACGTAGATGTGTGTGTGTGTATATCTGTGAGGGTGTATTCTTTTTAGATTTTCTTACCTCTTTTTATCTTATATTTTCCCCTTTTTATGTTCCCTCCCACTAGAACCTTCCTACCCCTTGATTTTCATTCTTTTATTATTTTATTTTTGTTGTTTCCATATTATTTTCCAGCTATCTCTGTCCGTTTCCTTCCTTCCATCTCCGCCTTGCCACACACCTCCGAAATGTCCGTGTGTCCATTTCATCTCCTCTACCCCCAACCCACGTCCATGTTTCCCTCCTTTCTTTATCTCTTTCCATTTTTCTCATTACCCCCCCTCCTCCTCATATTTTTTTTTATAGTAGCTGCAAAATCGCCAGTAGATAACATCCGACACTATAACAAGGATGTATGGTCAGTGCTGGCCTGGCCGGCAGTAGTAGCAGTAATAATATCATTTTTGTATTTTTTATTTTTTATTTTGTATTTATTTTTATTTGCTTTGTTGTTTTTTTTAATTTCATTCTTAACAAGTTCACATATTAATCATGCCGAAAAAAAATAGGCTGAGGGAGTGGGGCAATGGTCATTGTCAAAATTACCTCAGCATAAGTTTAAGTTCAATAAGAAAGAAAGAAAAAAATGTCCGAATTTCCAGACTTTGTAGTAGCCCATGGGAGATTTATTTCTGTTTCTATTTTTTTTTTTTTAATCTAATTTATTTTTTTTTATTCATTTATTTATTTTTATTTATTTATTTTTTTTCAATTCTAAACTCCCTGGTCTGGGCGTCCGGACAATTACAGACATTGCGGGCGAAAGGGGGCACAGCAGAGGGGAGAAGGAGAAAAGTAAAATTTTGGGGAAAGAAAATGAATATATGTAAATTATATATTACGTGCGTGTGGAATAAAAAGGTACAAAGGTAATTAAAAAAAGGGTAGAATCAGGGTGGTTATTGAATTTAAATTTTTTTTTTTTAGTAGAATGGTAGACTCACCGTAGGTGAGAAAGAACGGGATAAATTTAAGAGCAGGGCGGGGTGTAAAAAAAAATAAAAATAAAACAGACAAAAAAAAAGGGTGCGGTGGAGGGTTGAAAGGTTACCGATGGAAATCGGGTGGAAGGAGCGAATGGGGGTTACAGCAAAAAAGAGAAAGAGATAAAGGAAGATAGGAGGTTGGAAAAAAAAACGTAGCCCCACCCCTCTAAAAAAAAAAGGTCCGTAAAATTTAAATGATAGAGAAAAAAGTTAGGGGATATCAGAAGAGAACCAAAGAAGGAAAAGGTTTTTAAATAAATGTAAAAATAGAGGGGGGGGGAATAAAAACAGGTAAAAAAATGAGAGGAAAGGTTTTGAATAATAAAGAAAAAGAAAGAGCCTAAAAAGGTCGAAGTAATCTAAGGGAGGTAAGAAGGTTCTGATCAGTTAAAGTGCGTGTGTGTGTGTGTGCGTGCGTCAGTGACGAAAAACAAACAACAACAAAAAACAATAACGAAAAGACGGCTGTGAGACGTAAAATATGTATACAGAGAGACAGGTATATTAAATGGAAAGTGACAGGTAGAAAATACCTTTCAGTAAAAAGCCGACCAGGTAAGGTGTGTGGTTATAATTAATTAATTATTAAAATAAAACGCCATACTGGGATATTAAAGAAAGCGATGACATATTTTTTTTTAAACTTAGGGGGCAAACAGGGGTCGTAGATTTTTTTTTTTAATGTAAAATGACAAAAAAAAAAAATATATTAAATTATGAAAGTTTTTTTAATTTTTAATTTTTTTTTAGAAATATGTAACGTTTTACTAAACGTTATATATTTCTAAAAAAAACTTAAAAATTAAAAAAAAAAAAATTCCGTAATTAAATATATGCATTTATTGAAGATTTGTGTGTGCACTGTGTATCTATTTGCTAATGGGTACACATGTGTATAGGTACATATGTGTTTGTGTGTATTATTTGAGTATGTATCTCTCTCTCTCACACACACACACACACACACATATATATATATATATATATATATATATATATATATATATATATATATATATATACTTACACACATTCTGTAGTTGTATTTGTGTGTATATGTGTCTGTGTATATAATATGAAGCAACGAAATAAATGTCAATGTGATAATTATTATTGAAAATAAATATAAAAAATAAGCTTAGTAAATATCGTTTTAGTCAATATTTATTTTATTTCAGTTTCTCCATAATATTTTTTATTAAAAAAAAACAAACAACAACAACAACTAAGAAACAACATTAAAAAAAAAATAACAAAAATACTCGTGGAAGATAGCGATTAAATTTTCAGAAATAAGAAAGGGGTGATCTTCATGTATGCGTTTACGAGAACATATATATATATATATATATATATATATATATATATATATATCAGTGATCATAATAAAAAATACACAAGAAAACAATGATTTGAGACTGTAAATGAAATATAAGTAAAATAAACAACAGAAAAATTCAGTCTAAGTAAGTTAAAATAGTTTTTGATTAAAAAAAATTATTTAAAAAAAAAAACAAGCCAACTAGAATAATACTTTCATCTAAAATAATACGCTCTAGTCATTGAAAAACAAAACTTTTTTTTTGCTCGATTTTTATTAAAATAAATAAAGGTGAAATTTCTAAAGTATATCCGCGGTAGATTTGCAAGCGAGTCGATGAATAGGAGTAGTATATATTAAAATATATTTGAATACAAAAAAGAAAAGAAAAAACGGCAAAGAAAGAAACGAATAAGGCGCGAAATAAAGTTAGAGGAGGAGTAGTTGAATTAAAGCTGGTCGGAGGAGACAAGTGCATTGGAGGAGGAGGAGGAGGAGGAGGTAGAAACGAAGGATTGTCGAAAAATCATTACTCCTGCTTTTTTAAAAATATATATAACCAAGGAAAAAGAGAGGAGCGAAAAAGAAGCTTCGAAACGAAGATATGTACAGAGAGAGAGAGAGAGGGGGGGATACGGAGAAGAAGAAATTTGAAGGGGAGGAGTGAAAAGTTGAAAATAGTCTAGGGGAGGAGGAGACGAGAGGAGGAGTAATAGAAATATATATATATATATATATTATATGTTTTTTAATAATGTTAATGTGCTCTGTGTGGAAAGCAGCAGGCCGAGTTTGAACACACAAACACACACACATATATATATATATATATAAGAGGGAGGAGTGATATTTAAAATATACACAAAAAGGGGAGGAGTGAGAGAGGTGAGGGTAAGCGAATCGCTTCAAACAGAGAGTAGAAAAAGGTAAAAAAATAAACAACAAAACATTTTTCATAAAGTGGGAGGAGACCGAAATTGAGCGCAGTAGACGGAGTTATACATTGACGCTGGAGAGGGGGGGGGGAGTCTAAAATAAAAATAATATATACATTTTTTAAAGATCGCTTGCACACACATATCCTTACGCTTTATTTCGATGAGAGAGGTAGAGAGAGAGAGAGAGAGAGAGAGAGAGACTGTATGACATTAAAGAAAAGAACCAGTGTTGTTTTTTAATTCCTTTTCTTTTGGATATATATTTTTTTTACATTTTTGTATTTCTTTATTTTGTAAATTTATAAATAAAGAAAAAAGAAAATTAAACTCTTTTCTTTCCTTAAAGTATGTTTTTCTTTCTTTTAAAAAAAATAATTAAACATATGAAAATAGAGGTTTTAAAAAAATTTTTAAAAACGAAATTATTAAAATTAATTTTTAATATAAATCACATTAAAATTAAAAAAAAAAAACAAGTATTAAGAATTTATAAAAATAAGGTTAAAATGAAAAGTGAAAAATTATTTTGTTTAATTTTTTTTATAATTAAAAAAAAATAAACACGGAATGAAATCAAATAAAAAAGAGAGAGGGCGTGGACATTACAGTGAGATAAAAAAAATAAATAAAGATATTTTGGGTGAAAGAGAGGATAGTGAATAAATATATATATATATATATATATATATATATATATGTATATATATAATTTTTTTTATTTAAAGCTCGCATAAATTTATTTTTAACGCACACGCACTTTACTGTTTTTTTCTCACAGGCTGTCATTCTCCCTCTCTCTGGAAAAAGGCGGAGAAAAGAAGCGAAAAAAAGAGCGTATGAAATTAAAGGCGGGGGTATATAAATATAAAAATGTTAAGTCTAAAGAAGTGGGGGTGTAACAGCAGATCTAGTAGTCGAAGTGAGCAAAGAATGATATGTAAGTAAAAAAAAATAATAATAATAAATAAAAGAAATTATAAGAGCGAAGAATGAGAGATAAATTCAATGGTGGTGGGAGGAATAGTACAGAGAGATGTTGATTTCACTTCTCTTGCACATGGCTTCGGTCAGTGCGCCTTGCTACTCTTCAAGTTTTGTAAACATAACCGGCTCTTACCTTTTTTTTTTATATATATTTAACACGACGGAACAAAACTATATAAAAGGAGTTTAAAAAATACAAAACAAAAAAAAACAACAACACGCAAGAGAAAATACCTCACAAAAAAAATATAACACTGGAATTATTTATTTGTGATATGAGTTAGTCGAAGTATCTTTTTGAAATATTTAATTACGTCTTTTTTTTTTTTTTTAATTGACAATTTTATGAAAGAAAAAAAAAAGATCATTCAACATTATTTTTTTGAGATCACAACTTTGGATAAAATATGAACGTCATAAAAAATATCACGGAGTTATTTTTTTGGGTCTGTATTTAATTTTTTAATATTTTAAAAAATATATTAATGTTTTTTTATTATTATTATTATTATTATTATTATTATATGAGATGCAGAACATGGAAAAGTAAAACTGATTTTTATTGAAAAAAAATTATAGAAGGCTCCAAAGTCTTTATATAAAAATCTTTAAAAAAAATTCAAAAATATATAAAATGTTTAAACTTCTGAAATTTGGCCAGCCCCCAATATAAGAAACACCAAACAAATAATATTTAATTATAAAAATATTTGAATACGTGATAAAAATATTTAAAAAATCATAAAATAATTTTCTTAAATCTATAAAACTTCGAAAATCGGGCGAGTAACAAAAATATATAAAATAAATAAATAAATATATAATTTTTAAAACAAACAATATCCGTAATAATTCATATATATATATATATATATATATATATATATATATATATATATATATATATATGAGGCCACCTCTATGATGAAGTGAGACGCTCCGGTCTCGCTTTTACATATTTAAAAAAAAAATTAAATTAAAAAATAAAATTAATTTTAAAATTATTAAAAACTTTAAAATAATTCTTTAACAATACTCGTATTGATAATAGTGGTCGTAATAAAATGTAAATTTAAAAAATCGAATTTTGGATTTTTGTTGTTGTATATTTTTAAGCAGACGCGTTTCATTTTTTTTCTGCGGCCGCCATGTTGGAAGCACTGCATGATGGGTAAGGACACAATACAAGATGGCGACGACAACGCTGGGGTGGCCGTCGTAGAAGGTAAAATTTTTTATCTCCTTTAAAATCGCCAGATATTTTTTTCTATCTTGTACCGGGAATCGCACTATCTACTACCGATATGTCATCTACGACATTATCTGCCACAATTTGGACTATAGACCCGACAAAAAACCGCTTGCCTTGGAAGGTTTGAATTTCAATTTTTGTTATTACCAATTTCGTTTTTCAAAAAAAAAAAAAAAAAGACCGTAATGATAGTAAGAGGAAAAAATCACTCTTCTATTCTTTATATATATATATATAAATATATGTAATAAAATATGTATTTATATATAAAATTATTCACCACCAAAACAGGAGATTATATTAAAAAAGAAAAAAATTATATATTTCTCGTCACTTTCGGAGGATTTCGTACGGTTGAGGTAAATGTTGGATTTTGTTCTGTTTCGTTTCGGAGTCTGTTTTATTTTAATTTTTCATTTTCGATCGACCGTAAAAAAGGGGTAGAATTTTGTTTTCTTCGTTTAGATTCAGTTTTATGTATTTATTTCGATTTGAACATATTTAAAAAAATAATATTCTTAAATATACATTAATAAGTATACAGTCTAAACTCAAGTTGGGACAGACACATACACATAAATATGTGTGTGTATCCCAAAATTGGCATTTGTGTGTGTGTGTCTCTCTCTCTTTCTCTCTCTCTATATATATAATTATATAAACAAATCATAAGTAGTAACACATGTCATATATATATATATATATATATATATGTATATATATGTATATATATATATTAAAGGTATAAATCGACGATCAAACTAATGTATAGTATTACGAAATAAGATGTACATGCTCTTACAGGCGTAATTGAGCACTCTTGTCATTTATCGTATACTGAAGTCACAACATTACACACACACACACACACATATATATATATATATATATATATATATATATAAGGTGGTTTGTGTAGACAAGTGCCTCGCGCGTGTGTGTGTGTTGCTGCTTGAGATTTGTTTACCTTTTGTTCGCTTGAGAGAGCTGTTTGTTTATTTTCAGGGATGAAGATATCGTAGTTTTAGATAAGTATATATAATTAAAAAAAAGATTATTTAATAAGGAAATTGTTAATAAAATGCGTGTGTGTGTTTTTTTTTTCTTTAGTTCTGCTTGTAATAGAAAACCAAATGTTAAACGTGAAAATCTAATCAATTTTTCGGAAGGCGAAGTGTCTAAATTTGAAATCGAACTTGAATAATTGAAATATTTTAAAACGATATAAATATAAGAATACATTATTTTTAATTTTTCATGACTTAAATTATTTTTTTATCAATTTTAGATTCGATTTTTTTTTCCTTTTAAAGACTTGTAAAAAGAATTTCACATTTTTTTTGTTAAAAAAACAAAAAAAGCTTAATGGTTGCCTTTCCAATGAAAAGGACAATAGATCGATTTTATTTTATTTTTTTGAATTATTGAAAGATAGTCATTTAATTTTTAAAATTTCGAATTTTATTTATTTTTAAATTTTTACATGATAAATATGTGTAGCCACAATTTATTTGAAGTAAAAAAAATAGATTTAATTTTTTTTTTCTTTAACATTTAATTTTATTTTTAAATTATATTTTTTAGATTTAACTTTTCTTAGGTTTAATTTTCAAAATATAAATTGAAAACGAAAGATTAACATTTTTGTGTAAAAGTCTGACAGTTCTGTTTTGTTTATCTTTAAAACAAAAATATAACTAAATCTGTATCGAATAGGTTTGCCATCTCTTAAAAGTTTGTATTCTTGTGGATAAAAATAAGATCCATTCACTACATAAGTAGGAGTAATAATAATAATGCTTTACAATATAGTAAACAAAACAGAAGCCGCTCTTTTTTGTTCTTTGACAATGTACTTTTAAAAATTTAACTTTCTTGGTCATTTAAAAAAAAATACTTTTCTTTGTTGCTGCTGCCCAATAAAAATTGTACTTTAAAGCACGAAGTTTTAGATATTTAGGTATAATTTATTAAAAAAAAAAATTTTTTTAATTTAAAAAAAATTTTTTTTTTTTTAATAAATTTAAAAATTCTAAATTAAGCACAAATAGAAATATGGAGCGACTAATATATAAAAAAAATACATTTTAATTTTATTGAAAAAATAAAATAAGTACAAATAGAAAATGATATATAAAAATAAATTTAAACTTTTTTTCCATGTTTCTCTTTTTGCTTTTTTTGTTGTTGCTGTTTTATTAGATTTTAAAAACGATGTAAAAATTTTACATTTATAGTTTAATCCGATGGGTGTGGGTTAAACTTTTAAAACAGTTGCATTAAGTTGCATTTAAAAACAAAAACTCCCTTATTCTCCCCCCCTATTCACTAAGTTGTTTGTTTATCAAACATATGTTGAACATTAAAAAGTAAATTTAACTAAAAAGAAGTTTCCTTTGTTGTTGTTAATCTCTAGATAGTTCTTTTTTTGTAATTGAATATTAAAGATGATGGAAGAATTGAGTTCTGATTAAGAAAAAAAAAAAGAAAACTTAAAAATGCTTTGGGAGGAAGATGAGATGGAGATATTATATTGTTTCTCTTTTTCATTTAAAAAATTTTTTTTTTTTTTTACATTATTTACCGAAAGGAATTTTACTTTGAAAATATGTTCAAATATTGAGCAAGTATTTATCATTATATTATAATAATAATAATAATAATAGTTAATATAAAAAAACGATGAGAATAGAACTAAGTATTTAGTTTTGTGTGTGTGTGTGTGTGTGTGTGTAAAGGTGGTCAGTGCGTGTGCGCTCTTTTCTGTGATCAGTAACAAACAATGTAATACATTTTCTCGTTTATATATATATATATATATATATAAATGCGTGTGTGCCAATTATCCTGTATGTATCTCCTTTATTTAATCTATTTGTATACTTGATATTTCTGTGTGTCACCCCCATTTCAATTTCTCCATCAATTTGACATATACAACACTGCAGCAAATAAAGCCGCACGGACTTTTTTTTTAAATTTCAAATTACACACACGCGCATTTATTTCTTTGCCTATCGAGTGTGATACCTGCCGACCGATATTTACTTAGCAACCTTCGTTTCTATTACATTTTCTTGACGATCACTTTTAAACATTTTTCTTTTATACTTTATTTCAAATCTTGAGTGTCTTTATTTTGATCAAACAATAACAATCCAGTATAATTTTCAGCTTTAGTTAAAAACAAAAACAAAACAAATCCTCTTAAGAAACACTTAGTATTTGTTTCGATATGCATACCACCAGCATCTGTTTTTGTGTAGTAGTATTGTATCTTTATTTACTAAAGTACATTTTTGATGTCATCGAATACGATTATGAGAAGTAAATTAGAAGAGATGGATACAAATGAGAGAGAGAGAGAGAGAAAAAAAGTGCGCGTGGCTTTTTTTCTTCTTTTTCGTTGGGTCCGACGCGTTTAGGGAGCTGGTGCGTGTGTGCGGGCAGAGACCTGATTATAAGAATTAGAAGCTTTCATTATTAACCCAATGTTTTCTCTCTATTCATCTCATTGTCTTTTTTTCTAACTTACTTGTGATTGCATAAAAAAAAAACAACACAAAACAACTTTATTATAATAAGATATGCATGATAAATAAGCATTTATTAATGACTTATTTACGATTTTTATATTTCAACTCGAGCTACTAGCGGCTTAAAATTTGTTGTAAAACTTGCACTTGACCCCGCTTCATGTATTATTATTATTATTGCGAACACTGTTTTCTTGCTTGCCACCGTGTACACTTCATGTAAACTGGTAGGATAAATGGAATGATGTAAATAAGTAAAAATGGAGTAAGAGGGTCTATTATAACATCGCGATGTATTCTGACTTGGTGAAATCATCTGCTTGATAATCACGTATTTACAATAATCTTGTAATTAGTCAAAGTTACTAAATTATATATTTAGTAAATTAAAACAAATACTGACACAACGGGTCATTTAATTATTTAAAAATAAACGGGGGGGTTGAATCCTCACTTTTCTTTCTTTGGTTGCATAAGTATGCATCATCCTTTCATTCGGGAGGCACTTTTATTTGTACATGTTTATATATATATATATATATATATATATATATATATATATATACACACACATCTTATCGATTTCGGTTTTTGCTTTCACCCCTCTTGTTACGGAGAAAAACGAAACGAAGCCCTCACGTTTTTAGTGCTGCTACCTTGTGTGTTAATCTCTCTCTCTCTCTCTCGTTGTGTAAATGTACATTTTTAATGGTTGGTTTCTGTTGTTATAGTAACCAACAACCAGCCTGTCGTAAATTTGCTGCACAGTGCCCCATTCGCTAATAATACGAATTGATATAACACTGTTTGTCCAGGTGAATATATATATATATATATATATATATATAAACGCAAAACATATTAGATTTTAGGTAATAAGTTATTTAAAATCTCATTAAGCGGCTTCTTCAAACCACAATTTCACTGTGTGTGTGTGTGAATTAATAAACAGCCTAATTATCTCATTTGCATGTGATTGTCTTTTTCCATTTTTGCATTAACCAGACTTGTTCACTTTTGTTGAAAATGGCCTGGGCTGTCTCGGTGCGCGTGTGTGTAGGAGTAGTAATAGTACCGTAATAATATGCGCAGATTTCTCCTTCGTTCGATTACGTTTGTCTTTCTATTCAATTCTGACATTATATTTTCAAATAGTTTCCCTTACAACATCATATCTTCTATTTGGATACTATTGTTGTTGTTATTTGTAAAAAGAAAAAAATATTTTGATTTCTTCCATTTTCTTTTTTAATAACGATCCACTTCTAGGCGAAATGTGACTGACCGATATCACTCGTGCGTGAAAGTGCGAAGTGCCCGAAGTAGTTTATATTTGTTATTTTCCTTAAATTCCCTCCGGATACTAACCATTTTCATCCATTTATTGTGAATTTCAGTATTAATATTTACTAGTTTAGTTCTAAAAATCAGTACATAAAATGCTTTTGACCGTTTGGAAATTTTAAATCGTATGTTTGTTTCCCCCCCTCCCGTTTTTTTTTCTTCTAAATATGAATTATGCCAGATGCGTGTGTGCGCCTGAAAAAAAAAATGTTCGCGAGTTTTGTTAGTCTCCCTTACTCGCTTGTCTTCTGTTATATAAAAGGAATGTTGCATTATTTGTTTGGAACTGCCAAAGATATACTTACAAGTCTTACATATTCCGATTCAGAGTAACCCGAGCTGGTTATGGTCACGCTTGTAAAAGTGGGTGGGGTCAAACAAATACCTTTTTCATTCTTATTCGTAATTGTTCGGAAAAGAAAACTGAAACTAGTTCAAACAGTCGATTTAGACGACTTAATTCATTTATTCTTCGTTTTGACGAAGTTGTGCATGCATATGACACGCACAAAGAAAGACACGGACAGACAGACAGAGAGGTGTGTTTATATATAATATACATATATATATATATATATATATATATATATATATATTATGGACGACGGGGGGGGGGGATCAAGCCCCTCACTTTTTTACTTGGGTCCTCCCACTTTACGGTCATCAATAATTAAGTTGATATGCATGTGTTTAACCGCCCCCGTACTTTTTAGGAGAACCCACCCACCTCCATTTTTATAACTGTCCCGCCGGCCCTGTATAATATATATATATATATATATATATATATATATATATATATATATATATATATATATGATTGTTTTTATTCAAACATACATACACCAAATCTGCGACACTGGCATGTCGATGTTATTGATCTACAGCAGTTAAAAGCTGTGATCTCATCAGGGAGAATTAAAATTTTATCATTTTGATTATTCCCATATACCATCTGAGGGAAGGATCAAATCCTAATTCTGCCTGATGAGATACCAGCTTTTAACTGCTGTAGATCGATAACATCGACATGACAGTGTCGCAGATTGTGTACATGTCTGTTTGAATATAAACAATCATATACATAAAGCTCTATTTAATATTGACCACTTTTTATGAGCACGGTTAAAATTCTTTGGATTCCTATCCCGTGGACATTTACTTTACCTGGATTACTATATATATATATATATATATATATATATATATATATATATATAGTGTGTGTAATTTTGTGGGTTTTTTTCTATATAGGATGAAATGACCATAGTACCCAATTAGGTGTCTAAGAGCATAAAATAATGTGTTAGATCATCACAACATCGACTGAAGAGCGGGTACATTTGGTATCTTTAATCCTACGGGCTGAGTTTCCAGTGGTTCAGTGAAACCAAAAGTATCGATGGACAATCAAACTTATAGATATAGCGAGACTGAGAGTTTTAAAAGCAGGGTGTCGCACACAGTTTATTTTTAACTCGTTATTCATGCCTCCCGGGCAATGCCGAGTGTGTCTGCTAGATTTCAATAGATCGCACGCGCTTGCACTTTAAAGTTCATGTCAAACTTTGTTGAAAAAGTGAGAGTACCAGTACCGCATGAACTATTTCTTGTTTGAAAAAAACAGTGAGAAGCTTTTGTTTCTTCTTCTTCGATCTATCGATTAAAACCAAATTATGTGTTATATTATATTTTTTTTCTAAATACTGGCTTTCTCGTTCTTAATCTCTTTCGGGAGAATTAAATGATGCTGGAACGATATACACCGTCTTCTTGCTATTTAGTATTATAACGTTACAGGAGAAATGACCAGAGTGCTCAATTACTTGTGCAAGAGCATATATATTTATTAATGTCAATTGACACTATACATAGAGTGTGTGGTACACTGTACATAGTGTGTGGTACACTATACATAGTGTGTGGTACACTATACATAGTGTGTGGTACACTATACATATTGGGTGTGGTAGACTATACATATAGGGTGTGGTAGACTATCACAACATCGACTGAAGAATCTGTTACATTTTGGTATTCTTAGCCCTGCGAGTGCAAGCTGAGTTTCCAGTGGTTCCGTGAAACCGAAGGTATCAATTGAAGATCAAACTAATGTATAATGTCAATTGGAAGTGTGTGTGTATATATATATATATATATATATATATATATATATATTGGGGGGGGGGAATGATTAAGGAAAAGTGGACAGAGTATATATATATATATATATATATATATATGGTTTGTTAAACCGAAAATTCGGATTTATAAAACATATATAAAACAAAAAAATGATTAAATAAATTTTCATTTATTGATATAAATTCACGCGTCTGTTAACTGGTTTCTCAAAAAAATTTCAAATGTATCCTCTAACGACGCTTTCAAAACTGTAGTAACACACACACACACACATATATATATATTAAATTATATATATGCTGATTTCATTTGGAGATGAAACAAATGTTTCTGTGTAGCTTACTTTTCGTAGGTATATTTTGATACTGATATATATATATATATATATATATATATATATATATATATATATATGAAGGTTTATAACTAAAAGATAAGTTTTAGAGAATTAGACCTATTGTGAGATGAGGAAAACTCAATATACTGGATAGAGCAAAATATACTGGAGATATATATATATATATATAACATCGTGGTGTTTCGCTGTTTTTACGAGGTCAAAAGGGCGAAATATGTAAACATAAGATAAAGGAGGTGTCCTAAATGCAACTGGGTCAGGCACATGCGAGCGAGGGGGGAAGTAGAGAGAGGGTATGTAGAGGGGGTAAAAGAAAAGAGAATGAATTCTATTTTTAAAATGATATAACTTACTGATTGAGAGTATAAATATGTGTGTATGTCTACATTGTATACAAGAATGAGATAGTTTAGATCTTGCCGTTTCACAGCAGTCGGTCAAATTATTTTTTGAATAGCAATTATATTCTGTGGAGTTTATGGTTACAGAAAAAGGATATTTGTATATCATCATCGTCATGATTACCTATGTTGTCGTCATCAGCTGCATCGGTGTCTTTGACAATTTTACCATGGAAACACAGATATCAACTAAATGGTGTCTATTTACCTTTCTTCATACAACAACCGTTTATATTAAAAACAGCGCATTTAATGGTACCAGCTGACTGACTTAGGTACATTCTTGTGTTTTGTAAGGGACACCACAATTAATGATCACGTCTTATTGTAATTAAAGATTTATTTTCTCTCTCTCTCCCTCATAAGGACTCCTTTCAGTCTCGAGAGACAATGGATACCCCCTTGTAAAGGTGCATGCGCGTTGAGACCATAGTGAAGTCAGGGTTACACATCCCCAATCGCAGTTCTTCTGAACCAGTATTGCGTGTGCCCGGTGTGCAAGGATAATTGGAAACAATACCGCGATAACCAGAGAAATACTGTTGTTATTTCGGCGTTTGCCTTCTCCTAGACTAGTTGCATAATCAAGGCTTGAGAGTCTAGTCTACCCTAGTATTTAACCCATAGCTGGAGGGAGGATATATGGATGTATAGATTTTATTTCGGGAGTGACGTGGGGTTGTTTATTGCGGAGTACCCTCGCCGGGAAATATCGAGGGGTCATAGGAACTTTTGCTACCGTCCAGAGTGTACCCCCTTTTTTAGGGGGGGGGGGATTCCCCACGTTAATCAGACTTCGTGTCACACCCACTCTTGGTTAAAAGAGAATAGTAAATATTACATCTTCTACATCTAGGGCGATGTACCTCGCCTATTAGTTATTTGCGCACTTGTCATCAAATTCTCTTTCAACATTTCACACATATTGTCATCTGCGTATTAAAAATAAAAAATAAAAAAAGTTCAACCGAACCAATTGAATTTATTTTAATTTAACTAGTTAAAAAATGCATTTCTTTCTGGTCTTGTGTCCTCTTTTTTGTCTACTTTTAATCAGGAATCCTATATGAACTTTTAATTAACAAAAACACAAAACAATATTGAATCGTTTTTTTTTTGTTTTGATTTTTTATTAAAAGTTCAAATGGGAATATTTAACCGAGACTTGCCCCCTAAGACATATAATAGATTTAAAAAATGAAATATACACATTTTTCTTAAATCCCACGTTTTTAAAGCTTAATTTGTAAATAAAAATGTTTTTTTTTATTTGCGAATAAATAATTCTAAGTATATTATCTGTTCTGTAAGAAAAGGAGAAATCCTTCTCGACTGTAGTAATATTTATTTTTGTTCCACCTAGATGGGGGCGGGGGCTGAATATATCCCACATTAAAAACCGACCTTGTGTCGAACTTTGTCCTTTCGGAAGAGGGGGAGGGGCAAATAAATAAGTACAACGATAACCTTTTTTAAAAAACGTTTTTTTTTTTTGTTTCTTTTGTAAAACAACTAATCGGGGGGGGGGGTAATTGTTTGCTAAAATCACTTTGTTGTTGTTGTTCTATCAGTATCTCGTTTTTTTTTTTCGCATCCAATGCGTACGTGCTTTTTGCAACAAAATATATACACAATTCTTACCATAAGTAAAAGAAATAATCATTTTTTTCTTCGTTCTTTGTTTAATCGATTCCTTCGCTTTGCTAGATTTCACACGAAATACAATTTAATTTTATAATGATTAAATTATTATCTAAAATTCCATTATTGATTTCTTTTCTAAATGTTTGTCTCCATGTGTATAAAAATATAGGATCCTTCGATTGATATTAATTCCAACATGATGAAGTTGAAGTAAATCCTTCAAATATATATATATTTTTAGTAAAGCCATTTTTTTTATATGTCCAATATATGTGAGTGACCAATCATCGTCCAACGCATGTGTATCTGCTGACCAATTAATCTGTTGTTGTTGGTTAGTGAGTGAGTGAGTGAATGAATGAGTGAGTGAGTGCGTATTCGTAGTGCGTGTGTGTTCATTGAGGAATCCTTCTGTCCCGAGTCAGCTGTGTTCGCTTTACATATAACTCCACTACAACCACTACTATTTTTACTACTACATCTGCGGCTGCTGCTAAAAAGATGGAGTGATGAAGAAGGCGAAACATTACTTTGCTGTATATACTATTAACATGTGGTGCTCACACCTTCACCCCGCCCTCCCTTCGCCTTTGCACCTCCCCTCTTCCCTACACAACCCCTTTTCTTTTTTTTACTCCCTCCTTTCTGTTCTACTTGGTCGACTCCCCTCTCTCCGAAAACCCCCGTCGTCCACCAGTACAAGCCTCTCCTCCTCCTACTCCCTATTGCTATCTCTCTCCTCTCCCCCTAGCTGCTGCTGCTTAGTGTCACACTGCTGCTGCTGATGCCTCCTCCATCTCTCTCGCTCTCTTCTCATTGGCTCAGATGATGGCTAGGCCGGACACTTTACTTTTGCATATTATTGAAATGGAAATCCTTTTGTCAAGACTATATTGAATAATTCAGCTAAAAAATATTTGTTTTAAAATATGCCACAGCAATGCAAAGTGAGTGGATTCTTGGATCCCTTTTTTTTCTGTCGGACACACTAGCTAGCATCTAGCCAGGTTAGTCAATAGTCATTTACCCCCCATTACAAGGGAAAGGGGGCGAAATGATTCTCGTTTTTGTTTTTCTTATATATTTTACTTACCAGTTTGTCGACTGCTACAACATTTATTATTAGATTTTATATATAAAAAAAAAAAAAAAATGTTGGCTTTCAAAAATTTACCACTCTGGATATGATGATACATACCTCTTTCTCTCTCTGTATCTTTTTGTGTGACTTTTCTCGGCATTTATAGCCCGGTATATATGTTTGTTTACTTAAATGTGCAACCGGAGACTTGTCTTTTTAAAAATTTATTTAAATCGAATGATCGCAAATTTCACTTTGAAATATATTTCACCACACACACACACTTAAAAAAAAAATTTTTTCCTGTTCTTAAACAAGAATTTAAATCTTAATATCTACATTTGACTTTGATAATTCAATTGTTTTTTTTGTTTTTTAATTATTTTAATTTTTTATAAAGAATTAAATATCTTTAGACTTATGATCGCTGTGCCTGGCTGACAACACATTGGTTGATTCATCAGGAATATATAATGTTAAAGTTTATTTACTTTTCTGTTGACCCCCCCCCCCCCCGTCATCTGCCCATACAGTGCTGACATTCTTTTAGTAAACATCTCGTGCAGTCTTGGCGATAGGCCAAAATGCAAAAGTCTTTTTGCACGTGGTTCAAGATGCAACGCCGGGCACTTGTAACTTTTTTTGCATTAAAATGTACGCTAATTCGTTTCGATCTTTCTGTGATCCCTTAAAAACGAACAACACATATTTTAAGGGAATTCAGTTAAAATTGTAATTTAATCTTGAAATTAAAAATCGACCCGTTTACTAATTTTTTTTTTATTATTATTATTGAATTTTAATGTAATGTATTTTGTTCTTCTTAGTAATTTTTTTTTTTTCAGCTAACCTTTTTATCTATTTAAAAAATTTCTAATTGGATTTTCTCTTTATTTTGTACTTTAAAATATAACCTCGGATTTTACCTATTGCAGCGAAGGTAACTATGTACATTTCAGTTCATATATTTATTTTTAATAGAAAATGAAAAAAAAATTACATCTACAAGCAAAAAGAAAAAAAAATGCTGATTTAGTAAAAAAAAACAGACATTTTTTTTATTAGTTTGATAATCGAATTTATTTGTTTTAACGCGTGTCGTAAAACTTAGTTTAATGATAACAGTTTTTTTTTTAAATTTCCAAATCAAATGTGTTCCATTAAGTTATTTCGCTGAAGAGAGCCACCTTGTTTAATGTCAAAGAATATAAAACGCAAGTTTAAAAAATAAGAAAAGTGCGTACGAGCGATTTCATTGCCTGTTGATTTCATATAAACTTTTTATTTTCGGAGAATTAAAATTTAATCTTAATTTAAATGAAGTCAGAGATTATCGAAGTTATGTGCTCGCTTGGGTAAAGAGCAAGGAAGTGCAGAGCCGGTTAGTTTTTTGTTATAATTCTATTTATTTTATGACACAAGAACTATGTTTGTTTTGTGCGTTTTACGCAAAAAGCTATGAGCTTTTGAAATTTTGCGCTGATTAAATCGTTTTTACACGTAAGTAGATCTGTAAATGATTCCGCATTTATTTAACATAATTTATTAAAAGTCTCCATAATTAAGCGTTTTATTTGGCACTCTATTCTGACCACATGGCCATCATCAGTGTGAATGTGAAAGCCTTTTATTTGTGTGTGTGTGTGTTTTTTTTTAAAGCAAAACAACCTAACGTGGTTGTCTCCCCTTTCCTGATTTGCACATGTGTGTGTGCAAGGAATCTGGGATTTACCAGATGTTTTCTTCTAATGCTACATTGATGGGAAATAAGTTCTACATTAGCAGCAGCAGCAGCTTTGGAATGTCATCACAGAAGTGCGCGCGTGTGTGTCTGAAAGAGATAGACAAAGTGATGAGCAGTCTCCTTTATATATATATATATATATATATATACATAATTTAATAGGGGAGTGGCTTTGAGGAGGTCGCATAGACCTAAACCTCGACTTGTCGATGTAAGCCAAACAATCCATCATCTATTCAGACGGGAGAATCCTTGGCATGCTTCTGCGTTTCGATCCTTGGAGGTCATTCTCCCAGGCATTATTTCCTTCTTCGGGAGAGGGGTTTGTTTATTGTGCGGCGGCCCTTACCGGGGAATGGTGACGGGTTCGTTTTCGGCTATTTTTGTAACCTTTGTGGAAACTGCCCCACCCCTCTCTCGTAAAAATCACTTCATGTCTAACCTTGCTGCAAGTGGGAGGCATATATATATATATATATATATATATATATATATATATATATATATATAATTAGTAAGTAGTAAGCTATGAAAATATATTTATGGCAATTAAGCTACACAATTATTAGTGCGTGTGCCTTTCTTTCTGTGTAGGATGGGACAGAACTGCCGTGGTAAAAGTTGAAAGACTTTTTCTCTTTTAGGTTGAAGTTTACCTACCCGTCCCTTAACCTACGCATTGTTTGCCCCCTTTTATAGCCCGGTTACAGTCTCTCTCTTTTTAGAATTTACCCCCGCCCCTTTTTTCTTTTCTTTTTTGAGACGACCTATATGAATTCAAGAATGTTCCTTTTTTATTCTAACTTCTCAAATTTCTGAACTAGTTTTTTTTTTCATTGTTAATTCATTATCTGTGGCGTTACCTCGGTCACAGATAACCTGTTTTTAATTATTTTTTTTTACATTTTGATTAGGTTTAATCACGCACACACCCACACTTACATTTTTCTTTTAAGATATATTTATTCACCTTAAAGTTTAACCCTTTCTCTGTGCCCTTAACGAAATATAATGCCGTTCGTTTCATTTAGTTAACTCTGGTTTGTTGGGATTGTTGATTCCTTGTACCTATCACCTTTCGGACGTACACATTTGTTCAAAATTTAGGTTATAATAGTGTTTGCTATCAATCCCCTACACTCATCTTCTCTTTTTTCTTTCTTTCTCTTTTTTTCTTTCTTTCTCTTTTTTCTTTCTTTCTCTTTTTTCTTTCTTGTCTTTTATTTCTTTCTTGTCTTTTATTTCTTTCTCTCTTTTATTTCTTTCTTGTCTTTTATTTCTTTCTTGTCTTTTATTTCTTTCTTGTCTTTTATTTCTTTCTTGTCTTTTATTTCTTTCTTGTCTTTTATTTCTTTCTCTCTTTTCTTTCTTTCTCTCTTTTCTTTCTTTCTCTCTTTTATTTCTTTCTTGTCTTTTGTTTCTTTCTTGTCTTTTGTTTCTTTCTTGTCTTTTGTTTCTTTCTTGTCTTTTGTTTCTTTCTTGTCTTTTATTTCTTTCTCTCTTTTATTTATTTCTCTCTTTTATTTATTTCTCTCTTTTATTTCTTTCTCTCTTTTATTTCTTTCTCTCTTTTATTTCTCTCTCTCTTTTATTTCTCTCTCTCTTTTATTTCTCTCTCTCTCTTTTATTCCCCTCCCCCTCTTGTCATTCCCCTTTTCCTCTAAATCTTTTTTTTTTTTTAGACGTGTGGAGGGATTCTTTACTCTTGTTATCAAAGTTTCTTTTTTCATCTCATCCCTTATTCAAGTTGAAGCAAATGCCAATAAAAACTATTTTCCTCAGAAATGTTCGTAAATTGTTTTGGTTCTTTTTTGATTCCTGTATTATTGTGTATTCCATCCACGATAACTGCCAACAGATTAGTGTAATTATATTTAAATATCTTTAATCTTAGATGGAAAATTATTATTTTAAAAAAAATTACTTTAAAATGGGATTTAGTAATTTATTTTTGACTTAATAATCTAAAATATAAAACATCAATTTCAATCAAATGAACGTCCCTGGGATTAACAAAATTAGCCCAATCCCACCCCCAATTAAAAAAAAATGATAATGCAGTTGTAATGTCTTAAATGCTATCAATGAAGTTTTAATATTTTCAATTTCATGATTTGTGTAAGAAGTGGATTTTGTCAAAATATTTCAAGATCTATTTAATATTTATTTAAATAAAGTCTTAGTTACAATTGTTAATCTGGGATCCATAAAATCGAACAATGTTTCTACAACATTGGTTTTCTCGTTCGTTGTATGAAGACATTTGCCTTTCGTTTTTTTTTTTTAATTTTATTTATAAACCGGGGTATACATTTGTAAATATTTACAAACATATGTACTACATACTCTGGACTTCCAAGTGTTTGCAGAGGGGGGAAAAGACGTATGCAAATTTCTAAGGATAATAATTTCAAGAATTGTAAACCTTTTCAGATCTTGTCTATAATGCCGGTGTACTTGCTTCTCCACGTGGCCAAAGTTAGACACCAGATCGGTTATTAATTCGGGTAAAATGCAGTGCTTGGATTAGGACATTTTTTTTTTATTTGCTTCAGTCTGGAAAGATTTCTCCTCCTGATCGACAGAATAGATCCTAGATTTAAAAAAAAAAATATTGGCAAATAAAAATTAATCCCATTTACAAATTAGGCACAAGGCCATCAAAAGTGTGGAGAGTGTAATACGGGGGTGGGGTGGGGGGCTCAATGTCACCCTATGTCTTTAACTAGCTGCATTTTGACCTATTCGTCCAAGCATGGTTCCATTTTATTCTTTCACCATCTGTCCATCACTTTCACTCCTGCAATCGCCACAATACCACATTCAGCCTATGGACTACATTACGTAAAATATCCCCATCATATCATTTTAAATTAATTTTATTTACAAAACATATCTATTACATTTTGATCCGGGCACCTGTCTATAACCTTATATTCTTTCAAAGAAACAAATTCTCAAAGGACTAATCACAAGTATGATCAGTATCTTGAGCTGTCACATTGAGCTGAATTCAATTTCAAGATTATTCATTACTGTGATAACTTCTCACATATTTTAGTTGCTCTTGTCTGATTATTTGAAAAAGATTTATCCTATCTGTATTAGTTTTAGAGTATTTATAATCACCTATTTTTCAGGTCTGATTAGATTCTGTAGAGACTTCTTTTATATACATTGAAGTATTTATATGGATTCAGTGTGACATAACAAAAAATGATGGTAATAATTCTTGCTTGTTCCTTTTTACATAGAAAACTAAAAGAAACCCCGTTCCAGGACGGGTAAAATTAATGCCCCGAACAGAAGAGTTTTTATGTCCCTTTACGAAGATTAAAATCAACATATAATGCTACTAAAACTTATATCTAGAATCCTTATTCCAATTTTGATCAAAATCCGTTATGATTTTCTTCATCAAATATGTCTAAAATTCAAGGCTCAAGCTTTAAATTTAAATTATGGGAATATTGCTTAATTGGCGTCCAAAGACTATGGATCAAATTTAGTGCACATCTGAAATATTTAAATGTTCATGTGGGAGGTTGTGCCCATAGTATGCCCCCGTTAAACCTTTTAAAATACTAAAAAAAAAATCACTGAAATTTTAATTGATGTTTAGTAGTTATTGTTAAAATTCCACAAAGATTGGCGGTTTCTGAATTTTCGCAAAGGTCTTTTAATTTAGTTTCATGCAAAGTGTTAAAATAAATATAGCCCGCATTTGGGCCCTTTACGCCCAGCTGTTGTGTTCCAAAATGCATGATGATCGTTTAATAAGTTTAGAAGTGACTCCTGTACATAGGTATGTGTATATGTGCATACATTTCTAACTGTATATAAATGGAGATTAAAATATTTGGTTCTAATGTTGATAATGACATTTTCAAAAGTATAGCTTTACTGGAAGTAAATTCATGTTTGGGTTTGGGGAATGTAAGAAAAAGTTTTCGATATATATATATATATATATATATATATATATTATATGTAATCATGAAATGATTCATTTAAAGAAAGGAATTTATTTTTCTAATTTATGAAGTCATCATTAAATATTTGTTAATGTTTGTAAAATCTATGCTTTTAGGATCAGTGGGAAACTTAAGCATCTCATTAAAATTATTGGATTTGGGGAGGATATACATCAATGTAGGTACCTTACATATTTTCTGTTTTAATAAATCAGAGAATTGGAAATGAATATTCACTTTTAATTGAATTATTTAACGATTTTATGAGATTAAAATCTGCATTTATTTTCGAAATATGTCTTTTTGAATTTGTTAGCAGTTTTTTTTTAAAAACTATTGCGTCACCATTTATTAAGGCTAAGAGCCACTCGAGGGTAAGGATTAATGGGACGAAATGATGTGGAACACTATGGGAGTACTAAAATTGAGCAACATTTGATTACTTATGGGACATTTTAGAACAGGAATTTGCTGACATTGGATTGGATTAAAGACGACAAAGTTTTAATCAGCAGGAAAGCAGTCCCGCGTTAATGTGTTCTACAGGCGAATTCGTGAAATTATGTCATGCTATAAATAGTGCCTGTTAATATTCCAGACTTACATATAAATAGTGTTCATCAAGTATTTTGTAGTGGAACGATGTGGGATTGAAAGATGGCATATCCCCTATTTTCTTGCCTCCCCACAAAAGCGAAGTTAGACATGAGGTCGTTTTTTTATGTGGGTTTGGAATATTCGGTTCCCCCAAGAGAGAACTCTGGATGTGACAAAAATAAAAGTTGCCCCACTCGAGACGGATGACGGAACAGATACTACACGTTGATCCCAGACCGATTTATCAGCCTCCTCACGAGGGAAAACTTAGACACAAGTTTGGTTTTTAATGTAGGGAAATTTTGTTCCCCAAAAAGGCACTCTGAATTGCAACAGAAGCTATTTAAAATCGCCTTAGTCTACAAGGATTTCTCTTTCTGATGAGCGAAGAACAGATACTGCACTTTGAATTTTGATCATAGTCCAAAAAGCCGGAATCTGAGTTTGTTTGGTGTGAAAAGGCTTCGAATCAAATAAGTAGCTTCACTATTTCATCGTTTGAAAAGTATTTGTTATTTTAGGATTCCCTTTGTTTTGGTTTTTGATCCGATGGGACCCCAAGAGAACAGGGGTTTCCTTTGATTTAGGAGGAGCACAAATGAATCATACTGCTTGAACTTTGCCACTTTATACCTTAAGTCAACCGATAAATCACTTTCTAATTGTCACTTTTAACTTTATAGGCTTCAACATTACTTTTAAAGGATCAAGAAAGAAAAAACATGGCGACCATTTGTTCATCTGTTAATTAGATTATACTGACTGACTTTGTCTCTTATCGTGGCAATTCGACATGAATTTTGAATCCTTTAAACTACCAAATATTAAATCGATGGCGTGAGTTAAAGTTTAAAGGCAACATTAAAGTACAGGGTGGGCAAAAATAAGGGTCCTATTTTTAAAAATTCATAACTTTTTTATTTATTGATTTTTTTTTATTTTTTTTATTTTTTTTTTTTTAGAATAAGTAAAGGACCCCTTCCGAAGCAAGCATGAGCCGTATTAGCCCTAAGGAACGTACCCTCATTTAGAAAACATTATTTTTGCTTAAAAAACTCAAAACAGTGTAAAAAAACAATACTTTAGTTTTTGTAAGTTTTAAGAAGTGTTTTTCGGCTAAAATTTGTTTTGTTTATTTCAAAAAATCTCGGAAGGGTCAGTCTACACACACATAAAGTTTGGTGAGTTTAACTTTTATTTTGTGGAAGTTATTCAAATTCAAGTTATTCAAATTTAAAGATAGGACCCTTATTTTGGCCCACCCTGGTTCATTTGTTCTTCTTAAACGAAAAGAAAACAATAACTCTCACGTGCCCCTGTCCTATCAAAGAACCGTTTGTTTTGTTAGATTGTTACTATTTTCTCTGGCCTTGTTTCCAATAATCGTTTATCTCTGTCGCCGTAATTCTAACATTTTTTTCTAGAAATAACGTATTTAATGGAGACCTTTATTTTTTTTCTGGGTTTTGCATTCCATATTTTTTGACTCTGTCAAAATGGCCTCTCTGCACAATAAGCAAAGTTTACCATAAACTTCATTCTTTTCTGATGGCCTCAAATTATTTGCGCTGTTCAATCATGAGATTATATCGTTAATAAAAAAAATCAATTTGCTTTTCTGTGTTATTGGTGTATTATTGTTTTGTCAGGGGTAATATTTGAGTGAATTGAAGATGATTGCTAAGTAATCAGAACTATTGATTCTTGGAGAGAAAAAAAAATGATGAAGAAATGTAATTCACTCTTTTACCAAAATTCATGATGAAAACCGACGTTTCATCATATTTCCATATGGTGAGTGGATTCTCTAGTTTTCTTGTAGCAACGTTCGTTTTATATTTATTTCTAGCAGGAAGCCCCGGTGCTGTCAGGGATTGAATGAGGAACCCCATTTAATTTTGCGCCTAGCCCATAACACCATATAACCTTTTTAATTCTTTCTTTTTATAATCAAATTTTGGTCTCAAGTATGTACTCGACATTGAGTGAAAGGTTTGTGGAATTATTGGAATCAATTTCGATAATTTTTTATAGTCTTTAACCATTCGACGCAGACCGGTGAGGGAGGGGGTGCAAAGAATCAATGAGGAACTCGGTGCACTCCTGCTCCCGGCCCTAAACCTCTTCTATTATGTTTTTATTTCTATAATGTTGAAGTTTATAAAGTAAAACGTGCTTTTTTGATGGATATTAAGTGCAAACGTAGACCCCGTGATAATGTTGTACTCTTTGATCAAAATATAATATACTTATTCAAATACTCTGAGTAATTTTGTTTCAGAATAATTATTGTTATGGGAGTCTATCTCAAATCCTAGCATGTGTTCGTGAACAAACAAAGAAACACAGGAACTACAATTTACACACACACACACACACATACACACTTCTTGGGTAGACATAAATCAAATTGTGTGGTTGATTATTTAATAATAAGAGTGTAATATTTATTTATTTATAATATTACAGAAGTTTAGATCAACATGGCCCCCTAAGTTTCAAACTGAGGGGTGAGTATAGACTAAAAGACAATTGCTGGTTTTTCTTGAAATTTAATTATGAACAATTCTCCCGCTTTTGTCAACCATCTTTTGAGATTTGGGGTTGTTTATAAAAGAAGTCAGTTGTGTGTATATATATATATATATTTCATAAAATTTCACACCTAACCACAACAAAATCTCCCCTCTCACCCTTTCGACTACTTTTTTCACACTCTTACCCACCCACCCCGCCTACTTTCAAATTATCTTCATTTCCTCAAATCTTTTTCTAAAACTATGATACTACCTACATACCAAAGACACAGAGTTCCCTTCTCTTTCCCCAGCCCCTCAAAATGCATGCTACACCTCACCACGACAAAAACCTCAGAACCCCCTACTCTCCCACCCTAAGACAAATTCACTAACACTCTCACCCTTCCCTTTTTCACTCACAGCCATCCAGATTCATTTCACTCTCTGCCACTAACTAACTTATCTGAACCCGGACCTTGGTCCAACGCCTTTAGTCACGGCTACTACTTTTTCTCATCAACCCATCATGTCAAACCAATATTTCGATGTACTTGCATGACATTTTTCTTAAAATTATCATCCTGAGGAAGTCTTACAAATAAAGACGAAACGTTGATGAATATATAAAAAATGTCTCTTGGGTTTTCCTTTTTCATTTCCCATTACGTCGGATTACTCTCATCCTTCCTTTCTCATATATATATATATATATATATATAGATGTGTGTGTGTGTGTGTTTCTTACAAAGTATTAATAATGGGTGAAGCTTGATTAATTTCGTAAATGTTTGAATGTCAGTTATTTACGTTAACCTTCAGAAAGATTAGGATAAAAAAAAACTCACATGTTTACAACATGTTTTAATTTTCAAATGATACTATTTCAGTTAACTGAACTGTGAATACTTCTCTCTCTCTTCCCCCTCTCTGTCACCCTCCTCTCTGTCACCCTCCTCTCTCTCCCTTCTCTTTTAAACATTAAAAGACCCCCCCCCCCTGTCCGCCACAAGAAACTAAGCTGTTTTAGTTGTTTGGGAGTGTGTCAGATCAGTAAGAAAAAATGTTGGCCTCTTGCCATTCATATTTATGGCAGCAACTCACCCAGGTGTTAAAAGAATTCAGCCCCTGTGACTCGTGCTCTACTTACATCTGTACGAGATCTTGAACAAAAAAAAAACAAAAAAAACTGAAATCTGTCATACATACTAAGCCATGAAATAATGTTACAACGAGATTTAGGGAAATGCAACGGTTTTAACTTTTCCTTTGATACACACACACACGGAAAAAAAAAATGAAGTTTAAAACGTGATTTCCCTCTTATTCCAAAGTGCCCGTTTTGAGGGAACTGTGGGCTTTCCCTCACATTAAAACGTATGTCTAACTTTGTCCTCGTGGAAAGGCCAGTGGCCTTTCCTGCACTTCCCGGGATTAAATTATCTTTTATAAATAAAAATGTTTTAAACCATTGCGGATATTTTAAGTATGGTAGTTCATAGAGTAAATGTGGTATTGTGGTGACTGCTGAAGTGAAAGTGAACAAATGGTAAAAGAGAGATGAAAACAGTGCCTGGAAGAATGGGTCTAATTGCGTCTAGTTAAGAAAGGGATTAACAGATATTAGCAATGAGGTATATATATATATATATATATATATATATATATATATATATTTTGTAAATAAAATTAAATTAAAAAAATTGAGGATACTTTTAGTAGGATATTCCATAGTCAATGTGGTATTATGGTGACTGTTCAAATGAAAGTAATGGATGTTTTATTTACTCCTCCCCAGGAGTTAGGCACAAGGCCAGTTTTATCTTACTCCCACAAGTAAGATGTGACCCAAGATCGGGTCGAGAAAGTGGGGTTTGAAAAGCCAGCGCTCGAGAGGTGAGTGGATGTTTAGCAGAATGGGTCAGTGCATCTTAAGATTAGGATAGACAGGATTACCATCGACCCTCCACTCCCCGCGTTTTTGACGGCCTTTTGCCTAATTTGTAAATGAAATATATTTATTTACGAATAAATAATTCAAAGTGTAATATGTGTCTGTCCTTAGGACAGGAGAAAACTTTCTCGAGTGAGGACATTATTTTTATTTATTTTTGTCCCGTCCAGAGTGTCTCCGTTTTTTAGGGGGGAGGTGACTGGATATCCTCCCCGTTAAAAATTGACCTTCTTTCTAACTTTGCCCTCGTGAGGAAAAAAAGTAAATAGGGACTCTGAAGAAGCCTCATGCTGGATCGAAACGTTAAATATATAATCCTGTATTCAAAAGTTAGTATTACTTATTTCGTCCGCCTCTCTCTAAAAAAAGTTGTATTTGTTTTTATTGTTCATGATTGTTGGCCTTATCCTACTTTGTAATTTTCCGTTTACGTGTTTAGGTTAATAATACTTAATTAGTCGGTCTGGATAATATGTCAAACCATTCCCTGCAATTTATCTAGACACCTGAACGGATCGTTTGCTTACAACACCTGGTATTTCCAAACGGTTACCCATATGTACTGACCAGACTCAACGTGCCTTAACTTTGGTGATCTATCTGATAGGAACTGGTGTGTCAGTATGATTTAGCCGATATTTTGAAAAAAGAATACAAAACTAACATTAGAATTTATAAAAAGTTTTTTTAAATCTACCCCCCCCCCCCCCCCCTTGGATTTTATAAAGGGTTCAGTTGAAAATTCCGTACGGCTTCCAGCGTTTGACAAAAAGATTACCAAGTTCGACTGGAAATTTCCCGAGTTCAAAAAGATGCGCCTGAGGAAGGTCGGGGGTTACATCGGTCGAAACGTTGTGAATATAATACCGAAGATGAGAGTATATAGTAGTACAAAATAATCCAGAATCAAATACTAGTTTATAAGCCTGAAATATGATTTTTGCAACCGCTGAAATCAAAATTGATTTCCTTGTGGGTTTATTTAGTATTGGCTGATTAAACCTGTTTGTGTTGTCAGTTTTTGTATTGTCATCGTTTTTTTTATTTGACTAACGATTATTTTGACAACTATTGAATACACAATGACGTAAATAGTTTGCTTTTAATCTCTAATTTGGCATTGTGTAAAGTCTGCATTATTACGACTGACAAAAAAAGATTAGTAAAAAGAAAATCTATTTTTTTATACAATGTAACGAAAGCTTTCTCTTTGAAAATATCAAGGATTCAAATCAAATAAAGAACTAACAAAAAATTATTTCGTGCAAATCTCAATAAAAAAACACTTTGTTTTTAAACCAAAAAGTTAGCCAAACTTCCCTTACCAAATCTTACATTTGAGTTTTATTTACTCCTCCCCAGGCCAGTTTTATCTTACTCCCACAAGTAAGATGTGACCCAAGATTGGGTCGAGCAAGTGGGGTTAAAAGCCAGCGCTCCAGAGGTGAGCACTCTGGCCATTTAAAAATTGCCTGGGCAGCCCCGTTGGCATTCCCCGGTAGGGGCGCCTCAGACAGTAAGCAATAAACTTACTCCTCCCCAAAGAGGGGAGGCAAAGCCTGGGAGGATGGACCTCCTAGAACTGCACAGGACAGGCGTGCAGTATCCATCGGAACAGATACTACACTTTGATCTTAGCCAAAAGAGGTTTGAGTCACTGTTTGGATACATGGTACATTTAATACCGAAATACTCTTGGTGACCTTCTTTGAGTGTTCGAGGTATGAGCTTAAGGTGAATCTTTATTGGGGTCTTTGGGGAATATGGAGTTACCCTTTTTTTAACATTACTCCCAGGTTCACTCTGACCCAAAGGAGTGGTAGTACCTGCCAGGCCCCATATATAGTTTAAATAGAATTAAACAATTACATACTACTTATTTTACAAAATATATGCCTATAAAACAAATGAATCCACAAACCATTCGTATCCATGATAACATTTATTAAATATTTTAAAATATTAAGAATTTCAAGCATAACAACGTTTACCAAAATAACTGGATTCGGAATTAAATGACCCAAAAACGGTTGATATTCCGTAAAGCAAAATCAAGCAACCAACATTTCTTTGGGTAACAAAACCTAAAAGCTATGGATCTTATTAAAAGAATACTTGTTCCCCCTTTACCCTTAAATACAAAGGGGATTTCTTGTGTGTGTATATTTGTAACCAAACCCCTGGAATATTATTCAAAAGGAACATTGTTAAATAAAACCGGTGTAGTTAAATGTAATGACCGGTGTTTAACACCACATTCCTTTTGTGAAATAATCCTCTGAATCTCGGTTACAAATATGATATCTCGAGCATATTAAAAAGATAATTAATGGTTAACTTAAAACTGACATCTGATCTTTTCTTTATCTAAGATGTCCCTCATTACTTGCCTCCCCTAGAGAGCAAAGTTAGACACTATATTAGTGTCTACTGTAGGGACACTGTACCCTCCTGCACACACAAAAGGTGACACTCTAGATTGGGAACAAAAGTAAAAGTTGCCTCAGTATGTGTTGATTTCTCCTCTTCTTGAACAAAACAAATACTACACTTTGATCTTAATCCAAACGGCAGATAAAAATATGAATTAATAATTCGCTGCCTCTTTTTTGTTAAAATACTCAAATACTTCTATAATGTTTTAATTTGATGAATGTTACTTTTTTGAAAAATTTATTCTGATGACAAAATATTTAATAAAAAATCAAAATGGAGGCAATTAAAACGAATTCCCAAAATAGCTTTAAAACAATTAGCTGATATATATTATTTTCTTTCTCTGTTTGGGAGTTTTTATTTTCATCTTTGTTTCACCCTTTCCCCCCTCCACCAACACACACACACACCCTCTTTCTTTATCTCTTAATAATAACATTGATAGGACGCCTTACAAAATGCTGAAAATCGCATAAATACATTCGAGTTTTTGTATTTAACGCTTAAACTTAAAAAAGCTGAGAACGTTTTTTGTTTTTTTTTAATAAAACTTTAGTGAGAGTCAAAGTAATTTTCTGAAGGTGTCTTTAGGTTATTAAATTATATATGGTTGTTTCAAAATAGGTTTTAATTTTCAAATGACTTACATAGAAACGGTGAACACAGTTATCTCGTCTGATAGTATTATATATATATATATATATACACAGAATAAAAAAAACGCGGCACGTAGGGTCAGCCATTGAGCTTGAGCTAATGTTTAATGAGTTTGCAAAGCCAAATAAAATAAAGAATGAGTCTCCCTTCTGCTCGCTATACCCCCTCTCTCCAGCTTATATTTCCTGTTTTTTTTTATAATGAACTATTCCAAGTTTTATAGTTAGTTGTATTACCTTTGATTGTTACTAAACAGAGAGGGTAACGGAAACGAGAGTGATAGAGACTGTATGAACTAAGAGCTGCGTCAAACAACATATGCAGTGAAAAAGTGATAGAAACGTAGAGATGGGTTACTTGGCTAATTGATTGAAAATTGCGGTTAATTAGAAGAATTAAAATTACATTTTTTCCAAACATAACTCCATCTCAAAAGCTGAGGAATATTTTAGCATGTATTTTGTGTGATTGAAATATAATGGAAATAAATCTAAGTGAAACAAACGTTGATGAACTCGCCTTTAGTATAATAGATATGAGATGGAGATATCACTTTCAGCAAGGAAACAGTCCTAACTCATTTTGTGTAGCATACGAAGCAATACCGACCCTGGTTTAACTTGTTTGTAATTGCAATTAATGTATTTTTGTACTTTTACTATCGATTTTTAGTGTCAAATTTTTTATGCTTATTTTAGCTTTTTCTTTTTATGGTGTTTTTAAAAAGGGATAAAATTTTATTAGTTTTAATTTCAAATATTGCAAGATTGTATACAAGTTCGTTGGACCAATTGATTTTTTTTGTTTCATTTACCATGACTCATGCCTCCAATTTTCCTTTCGTCTATTCTATTCTATTATAATATAATAGTCTCTTTCTATCGTTCATAGCTTCCTTCTTACAACATCCATATTTGATTCTGGTTAGTCTTTTTGTGCATCGTTGTAACATGTTGTTAAGAAGAAACTGTAATTCGATTTAATTATTTCCAGAAGATACAAAAAAATATAAGTTGGAAAAACAAAATTTAAAAAAAATAAGCATAGTTTTAAAAAAGAAAAGAAAAGAAAAACATATTGCAGTAAATACATTACCGGGCAACGCCGGATAAACAGAACTAGTTCAATATAAAACTTAATTTTACTGACCAATCAGTACCTCCTATTTACTAGTTTCTCCACGAGGACAATACCGATTTTTATATGGATAATTCAACTCCCCTAAATGGTGTCACACTGAACTGGAAACAATAATAAAAACTATTGCTTCCACCTACTTCTCAAAACAGGTACTACATTTTGATTCTAGTCGGATACTCACTATAATTTCACATTTTAAACTGAAGTAATTTCTTATTTATTACTAATGGAGATGTGGTATATGTCCGTCTGAAAGCGAAACTATATTATTACTGCTATTGATTGTACTATTGTACTTCTATTACTGATGGAGATTTGTTATCTGTCTGTCTGAAGCACAACACTATACTATTACTTCTAATAATTGTAATAAACTATTAGTTTTGATCGCTTTTTTAATCTACTTATCAGCTCCTATATATACCCATTCCAAAACTTACCCAAACATCACGCGTCTTTCAAATTTACATAATTAATTTGTTTTAAAGCTTCTAATAAATTAATATTCGCAAGTATACACCCATGGTTGTTTTTGTTCAGATTTCCTGATGTATTTTAAATATTTTTCTCGGTATTTTTTGTTTTACATTTTATGCCGTAATGGGTAAATTTTGTTTAAAAACTATGTCTTTATTATTCCGTGTTTTATTTATTAAAATAAAGGATGGAGTAGTTTTCTTTGTTTTGTTTTAAAAAAAAAAAAGAAAAACACATTTTACTGAGCAATTAAATAAAACAAATAGCAAAAATATGCGACTATAGGGAGCATATATCTGCTAGTTTATATAATTTCTAAAATGTTATTATTCCGATGACGTATTTTTTATGCAAGCTAGCCGGTTGAATAAGATGTTTACTTTGAGAAAATAATAACCAGAAGAATTAATAACTATGTTGGGTTCGAACGATTTAAAATTTTAAATCAAACAAATGACCAAAAGGGGAGCATTGCTTAGGCATATAAAGATATTAACAACTAAGTGTTCAAATCTGTGGTCTGAGGAAATCTGGGATTGACATCCGATTGCATTTTGCCAGTAACTTCTGTTTATTAGTGAAATAAATACTGGAAATATCCCTCAAATATGTTTTTTTATGTTATTTGAATGTTTTTATATTTTAACTATATATGTTTACCACACTTGAAAATAAAATAAAACCTACATGTCTTATATTGTTAGTAGTTTTATCTTTCTGTATTAGAAACATAGACCAAAAATGGCTAAGACGAGTTGACATGTTGCCAGATTCTAGTGAACAAATCCCAAAGGTAATTTGGATTATTGCTCACAGCCCCATACTTGTCCTAATTGGACACATAGGGGAAATGAGTTTTTCTGTAGATTTGGAGGGGCTGTTTAACAGCACAAACTCCTATTACAACCACTACAAATAATACTGCCAAGTCTTTTGGCCTTTTTTTTTAATTTGACTTTAAGCATCGTATAAAAACAAGCTTGACAAAAAAATATGTAAGAGTATATTTAATTAAAACTTTTCTCTTTGAAAACCTTAAATCTTTTTACAATTAATCAACATTCACTTATATAATTATAAATTTTTTTACTCGACTTTAGTGCCGAATCTATTTTTTAAATATATATTTGCACGTATCTGTATTGACATTAACAAAAACCTTTATGCATATATAAACGGGGGGGGGGGGGGAGTGCTATATACGTTGTATTCCTTGAGGTCTTCAAATTAGTTATGACTTCAAGTTGTACTTAAATTTAGCCTACTTATGTTTCAAACTTTTGTCTATTGTTTTATTTTCTTAAGTTTATAAAAGAGTAATTAGTAAATATGTGCATTGTTATTATATCTATAGGTTTGGTTTGGTAGTTTTGTTTTACGGCATATCAACCCTTTTTGGGTTATTTAATGTCGAATCTGGTCATTATAGTCAAAGTTTTTATGCTTCAAGTTCTTTATATCTTCAAATGTTTAATCATCGTTTTTGGTTTGGTAGTTTTGTTTTACGGCATATCAACCCTTTTCGGGCCATCTAATGCCGAATCCGGTCATTATAGTAAAAGATTTATGCTTCAAGTTCTAAAAATAAAATAAAAAAGGGGAGGGAGAAAGGGAGAGGGGCTGTTGTTTTTGTTTTTGGTTTTGTAGAACATAATTAAGTTTTACAAAAAAAAAAAAAAAGTCAATGTAGGTGAATTTCGTCTCAGGGAGCCACAGGGCAGCCTGATCTGGTATCACCAGTATATCTATAGGGTTTTTTCTTGAGATATATATATATATATATATATATATATATATATATATCATCATGTTTGTCTGTGTCATTACACAAAATGGTCATATTTATTTGTATAAGTGTTCAGCTCCCCTAGATAATATAATTTTACCAAGTTTTTTTCTTCCAATTTCATTATAATTAAAATCAAACTTTGACTTGGGAATCGTGATTATAAAATAGTTTTATTTCATTCCATATGAAATACACTTATTTTTTGTACCGACATATAATTTCTTTACTTAAATATTTTATATCCAATAAGACAATCATCCTAAAATAATTCGCTTTCAATAGAGAATAAGAATCCGATGTTTCAATCTTTAGTGAAGTACTTAAAAAGTGATTAACATATTAAAACATTATTTCAGTCTCTTTAACAGGTTCTGGATTTACATAAGAAAAAAAGATTATCAACTAACTTTTCAAATATCAGATCTTTTGTAATATTAACTCTGCTGTGGATTGTATAATTTCAGTCTTAAGTGTGAAATTCTATTTCGACCATATAAGTTATTTTAAGGTAAATATTTCAACTTATTGAACATTGTAATTAATATAAAATTGTAAAAACCACACACATAAAATCCAATAGTGATTTATTCAATAGCGATTAAAGATTAATTTCTGAAAACTAAATTATGTGCATATATTTTGTTCACATTTGTAATCTTAACTTTTTTTTTTTAAAGCAAATTTAAAATTATCTTACACTTTTATCCTGGGTGGTTAGTAGCATACTTTTATGTTTTAATTACATTTTAAATTCATACCAAAGAAATATTTTAATATTTGGATTATTTTTTTTAAATTTATGTGTGTGTATATATATATATATATATATATATATATATATATATATGTATATATTGCTTATTTAGGTTTTCTACTTCATTATTTATCTTTGATTTCTTAAGGATTTTCAAAATTTTCACCTTTTTTTTTATTCATCTTATTTTAATTATTTTTTTTAAATATTTCAAAATGTTGAAATGACATCACTTGATTTAAACTTTATTTGTAGTCAATTGACTTTGAATCTCAATCAAGTTACCAGTGGCAGTGTTTACAAACGCACTAGAATCAAAGGGAACAGATTCATTAAAAATCGTAGAAAATATTTTAAATTGTAATTCTTGCATTTTTCTTTTAAATTTACATATTACACAACTTTTTAGAAAATCGTCTGAAAATTCCTTTAATTTTACAATCCTAACGTTTTGTATCTATTATCTATATTTAATAATAATCGTTATTATTATTTTTTAGCCATAGAAGTTTTGTGGGAGGATGTGCCATTATCAGTCAAATCTATATTGATATAATATACATTGATGTCTGGTGATTTTAAACTAACAAATCCGATAAGTTCATTGTGACTGACAATAAGACTAAAAACAAAATCTGTTTATCAAAATGTATTTTTCAGATTTCGATTTGTATGAATTGGCATTGTGTGACTTTTGACTGGTTCGATTCTGTTGTTCGGCATTGGTTTCCAAAATCAAGTACTCACATGAAGGTTGTCAACGTTCATAGTGAAAGTGGTGCTATGGAACAGACAGGATTCGAACTTGGCACACTCAGGTCGTCAGTCCACGTTGGTGTCCACTTCACCACTGCCAACTCCCAGAAATTTAAATATATATGAAACAACCTGTTTATGTCAATTCACAATTTTTTTTATGCTGAGAAAATTTTATTTTCTGCAATTGTAAAAATTGCATTATTTTCTTCTGCCTCCAAATATCTCAAATAATTCAATAAATAATTTGATTTTCTTTAAAATTGATTGTTTCTCCATTTTGTTTCTTCATTAATCCTATCCAAATTCAAAATAGCATTAAAGAGAGTGAATTACAATTACATTCAGTTTCTCTCATAATTTACGGTATTTTCTGCTAAATGGTTCACTTAAACAAGTTAAAATTATTTTTTCTCCATAATTTTACTGTTTTTATTTTTTAAATCTTAGTGACAAATGCAATGAACTGATTTATCTGATTTGTCAGTTTAAAATCATCACACATCACTGTATATAAAAAATGTTGATTAATATAGCTTCTCTAAATTAAAACAAATATTTGCAATTATTCACTTATAAGTTATAAAAATATTGATAATAGAAATAAAAACGAACAAAAATAATCATCCTTTTACCATCAAACAAGATCCCGTGTGTGTGTGTTTTTCTCTCGCCTATGCGTAACTTTGATGAATAAACATTGACTTAGTAATTTTTGTTTACTATTAACTGAATATTAAAATTGAAGATCAAATAAGGGAAAACTGAAACGAATTTTAAATCATTTTGTTTTTAATTGTAAACATGACTTTTTAAATTATTTTGAAAAAAAAATCTTTTTTTGATCTTTTTATTTACTAATGAGTCACTATTTATGAAGACTGAAAGCCACTAGAGGATAAAGCACCCCCTCCCTAAAAAGATTGTCTCCTCTCAGGCAATGCTGGGTAAATACAACTCGTTTATTAATAAAGTTTCTATTGGTATTGCTGATTTTAATCACCATTTACTTAGCTTTCAATATGTCTTTCATTACATCTGATTTATGAAATTTTGATTTTTAATTAGGAAAATAATGTCCATTCTAAGTTGTATGAGTTTTGTGGAAAAAGCTCTTCAACTATTTTTATCATAAAAATCAACTTAAGCAATTATTATATTTTAACGTTTTAAAGCTTGTTTACTAAAATAATGTAATTTGTGCTTTGTTAATTTTATTTCTAATCATTACAAATGATATATTTCATTTTTTATGTCATTTTTTTTTGTAGAATTTAAAATTCAATAAACTTTAAAACAAACTTCATTTATCTTTCTTTCCCTTAAATAAATCACAAATTAACATTTTAGTTTCCATTAGCCCAATCTTTTTGACCTCAAAAATATCTAATCTTCGAGTTAACCTGCGTTTTTCATTGATATCCTCTTTGTGAAAGCCATAAATCCATTCAAATTATCCGGCACATTTCTTTTCACTTTTTTTTTCTCTAAAGGTTATTTTTTTCAGTGATGTCCTAGTTTTTAACTTTGACAAGTGAAGAAAATAATTGGCAATATTTCTTTAAAATGTCCACAGTATCTTTGATTTTCTTCGCCTTAAAACAGTTATTGATGCATTTAATTATATTTTTACCCATTTTAAAACTATTTACTTAAAAAAAATTGACTTGTGTGTATTCTGATAAGTTATTTACGATTCGATGTTGAATACGTTAGAAATTGCCTCATAAATTTGAAATTTTATGTTGGATTGTCAAGATTTACCTTAAAACATGTCTTATTTCTATCATTTTTTTTTATTATACATCTTTGAACAATTATCTGATCTAAACTTGTGATAAAAATAAAATTATGTATATACTTCATTATTTCAATTATTGAAAGACAACATCAAATTTAACTTTTTTGCAATGGAACCAATCTCTATATTAATAAAATTATGAGACAATTTCTCATGTGACTGTATTTCTCGCCTCTATATGACTTACGCAGTATTTTTTTTTTAATTCTGTTAATCGATTATTTATTGAAATTTAAATAATGCAAGAGTGTAAAAAGTACTAAAACTAGGTTTTAAAAATCCTATTCAAAAAAAATAATTGCAAAATCAAATCCACCGGAATGCATTTTGGTTTATTCGTAAATAAGTCAGCCATTATAATCTTTTGTTAATAGTTGGAAAAAAAGAATGGATTACTTTGAAAGCAATATGGAAGCAATTTAACTGTCGAATAGAAAGGCATTTGTGGCTTTAAAATGATTTGCCAATGTTTTAAGAGATTAAACAGTTTCTGAAGTTTTTTGCATAAAATATTTTTTTAAATAGTAATTAAAACAACATTAACTTAACACAATTAGTTATAATTTGATACCAATTTGGTTCAATTAATAATTTAATGACCATACGATACGATAATAAGTAAATTTAACTTTCAAAATCATATTTTAAAAAAAAAATAATGTGGTTAAAAAAAAAGCAAACAGTTTTTAAAAAAAAATAATAAAGTAAAGACTCCCGGGCAACGCCAGGTAGGTACAATTAGTTATTAAATCTCAAGACTGTGGACACAGGGTTTCAGTTTCTTAAAATAATCCCAAACACATGTTTGTAAATATCCGAGTCGTGTGTACCTTTTGTTTGATTTTTTTTAGCAAAGTAAAATTGTCCCAAGTTATGACACATATCTAGATTAAAATGCCTTCTATTATGGGCTGGCATTAGAGCATTATCTTGGAGTTGTACTTAAAAATTACAGGGTAGTGAGATATTACCGACCAGCCACCCCCACCATATGCCAATTTTTATATTTCTTTTTTTAACATCACATGACTGTAATTATATACAAAGTTAATAATCACTACCTTTTTGGACTCGTCTCGTTTCATGTCCCCATTTCCATCTTTTCTTTTCACTACTTTCCTTTCTGTGTACAACTAAGAATTTTGTAATTGGTTTGAACTTAATTAAAAAAAAAACTTAATCTAAAAACCATGCCGTTCTTTTTCTCCCATATGAGAAACGTAAAAGACTTACTTGATCAAGCTGCAAAAAAATCTGTACTGGAACAGGGTTAAATGAGTATGTTAAGGTGTGGGGAAGCCCCCCTTCTCGACCTAGTAGAAGTTGAGGCCTTCTTTATTTCATATACCCTCTGACACCCGCGTGCCCCTCCCCACTTCCATATTTTAATATAATAATAATCTTAGATTACGTTTTTTTTTTTGTGTAAAACAAACAAACAAACAAACAAACATGAAAAGCTTCAGTTAAAATGTTTCATGATTTTGGAAATCCTCAAATTTATTTAATTGGCAACTTTGATATTTGTTTTCGATTAGAAATTTAAATCCCACAAAATGTGTCTCAAATAAAGTATTATACTGAAATTGTGGTGTTCACTATCAAAGCATCTTAGAAAAGGACAGATGAAAATGTTTGACTTGCTATCCTGGATCACACTAGATATTTAAAAAAAAAAAATGTAATTGTTCAAACTATCAACGTCTAATAGCCATAGGCCCTCAAGTTGGACTCCTTTAGTTTTGGGGTCCCTGTGCTGCAACCCATTTGTAATCTGGTGCTGAGCATATTATAGTTTTGAAATGGTGAAATACATTTTTTAAGGGACTTTGTTATTAAAATGGGCACTTTTTGTAGTCTCTCTGAATTTGATATGTGGTTTATAGAATTTGATCCGTATTATGTGAGATTACAAAACATTAAAAAAACATTCATATGAAAACTTAAAATGAGATTATCCATTAAAAAACGAGATATACACCGATGGTAAAATAGTATATAAAATGTTTATATTAGGAATTTTATTTTGAAGAATTCTTCTTAGATTAAAACTATTAAAAAATTCTTCACAGAATCTTATTCTTGTATTATATCTTATTAAAAAAAGTTACAGAATTTTGTCACAGGTGAATAAATTATGGATATTTGTGTAAATCATTGAGAAAAGGGGGATGGATAACTAGCTGACTAGTTTCGGTGTTAAAAATCAAGGAAAATAAGAGGTATGTAGGAGGAGGGGGGTAATGAATAAAAAGAAAAAAAATTTTTTTAATAAAATACTGAGCTAGATCGAGATTACATAAAGTTCAAACAAATACTCTTTCTGCTTGCAGAAGGAGGGAAAGGTTTATAAATTCATATTGCACAAAACTTTACACTTGATGAGCATTTTTGCTTAATGTTTTGGTTTTTCTCTTCACATTCAGATCTCCCCTGATGTAACCTAGTAGAACTAATGCATAATGGCTGCCTTTCAGTTTTGAGAGACAACGGACAACCACTGTGACTGCATGGGGAGTTTGATAATGAAGCAAGGGTCGCGCCGTCCTCAACGACACCTCTTTGCCACTTGATTCAAGCAATGTCGGTTCAGGAAAGAAGTCTAGGAGGGCGCGAAAACAATGCCGGGATGAGCAGAGAAAGACTGGTGTTATTTAGGTTTTCCTTCCTCGTGTTATAACTAAGTCTTGACTTACTAGTCTAAACTACTGTTTAATTCACAACTGGCGGGAGGATATATGGATGCTTAACCTTTCCCAAGGGAAAGTGATGCAGTAGATGTGATGCATAAATGTTAATTGGTTCTGCTTTTGTTTGATTACAACATGTAATTCTATTAATATATTATATTGGTGATAAAGATGAGTCAGTTTCTTTTTTTTCATAGCATTTTCAATTATTTTTCTTATTTTATAAAAAATGACTATGAAATTGATTTTCAACCTAGACTTGAAATTATTGTGTATGTGTGTATATATATATATACATATGTATATATATATATATATATATATATATATATATATATATACATATGTATATATATATATATACATATGTATATATATATATATATACATATGTATATATATATATA
>OY744515.1:44077393-44177393 GCA_963556195.1 Sepiola atlantica | reverse complement strand
AAAAACAAAGACCTATACCAAGATCGAACACAACTTGAGTAAAACAAATTCTGAGAAATCTAATGATGATATTAGTTTGATATTAGTTTTTTGGTTTTTACAATAACATCTACAAAACAATGTTTTTATTTTATTATGAAATATAATTATTAGAAGAAAAAAAGATTAGAAAAATAGTAATTCAAAAAAAATGGGAGCAGGTATACAGTATACTTATTACATTCTCGAAAATGCCAAGATCATCTGCTAATAATATATATATATATATATATATATATATATATATATATATATAATGTCTAAAGAAGCTTTGAGTCATTTTAAACAAAATAAAAATAAAAAAGAAAAATGCAATTTAAATTCCCAGAGAAACTAACTAAATCCAAGATATCGCAGACCTAGCATTCATAAATAAAAAAGGGGATTCAAGTATCTAACTGAACCAAAAACCGGGGACCTTAACTTAAGCGTGAAATATTAAAACGGGGATCATCAGCTGTTTACCGTGTAACTGTTTCGGAGATTTAAAAACAGGACAGTTATAATATTCATGGCTCTCCAACGACCATTTCCCCAATAATCAAGTGTAGAAATAATTCAGCTTAAATTTCACTAATATATACATAAATAATAATAATAATAATAATAATAATAATAATATATTACCCTTAAAACTATTGTGTGATATAGTAATTTGCATATCAAATAACATTAATTATAACAATAATAATAATAATACTATCCAAACACTACACCCAAGAACTATTCTGCGATATGATAGCTAGCAATAAAATTATATATGAATAAAAGTTGCATTGAAAAAAAAAGCTTAATTACCTTAGGTACCAGATAGGCAAGTATATATATATATATATATATATATATATCTGCTATACAATTAAGATTTAATTTTATAGCATTTAAATGAAATATTTATTTTGCTTTTATACTACAATTGAGCACTCTGGTTTATTTCGCTACTAATATGAGATTATTCATTGTATATTAGTTTTTGATGTCACTAGACACTAGTAATATTTTTTTGTATTGAAAATTTTTTTTTATCATCCTTTTTTTTAAAATAGTATAATTTAATATTTTAACCATTTAAGTTTGGTCATTTTTTTTTATCATTTATTTTTTAAAATAGTATAATTTAATATTTTAACCACATTTAAGTTTGGTTATTATTTTTTTAATCATTTATTGAAATATTCAGCTTCTATCATATAACATAATAATTCCACTTCATATATATAAACGTTTAATTAATTTTGTTCATTAAACCGCTATATTTAAATTATAAATGTTTTTTTAATAATTAACTGTTTCGAAATGGTTAACTTGTGGCTCCGTTATGAATATGCATCATACATAATTAAGGATATTTTTTTTATAGAATTTATAAATAGTAAATTATGCGATTTTTTTTTTTAATTGCTTTTAATTAAGTTGTATCGGTTGAATTGTTCTAAATTTTCGAGTGTTATACGATGCAATAATTAAAACAAAAATGAAACATTCATTCACAAATTTTAAATGTTTTTGACTATTTGTAATGTTTAAAACTAAATACTTTTTAATGCTTATTTCTAGTCAAAAATATTTTAAAAAATCAAAAAAGCAATGATTAAAATAAATGTAACTATCAACGTTTAGCAAAAAAAAGTAACTGAACTGGTGTCACTAAAGTAAAAAGAAATCTGACTTTACCCTTTTGAAAATGAACTGGTCCAAAATCGAATTCTGTCGACGTGACCAGTTTTAAGAATTTGCTCTTAGCATTTTTATTATTTTATTTTAATGTACACATCTAATTTTTACAATTTTAAATAAACACAGAAGATATTTATTTTATTTATTTAAAGAATGTTTGGCTGACAATGACAATTATTTTTACATAAGAAGAGAGACAATTTTTAAGAATTAAATCGTTATAATAAATTCATAAAAACTTTAAAATGTTCGTTTTATTTATTGAAAAAGTATTTAGCAGACAAGAATTCTTATGATAAAAGAAAAGAAGGCAGTAGTTAAGCAACTAAAAATCTTTATTTAATATCAAAATATACAATAAAACAATGACATTAATCACCTTTATTTTGATTACCTGCATATTCATAGTCTTGTACCTACTTTTAACCATAACTTGTTTAATATATAAATGTATATAGATATGTCTTCATTAAAATTCATTTCTTCACATTTAAATAAAAAATAGCCTTCAGGGAAACATAAACGTATGTAAATTATAGATGTTATTATAATTTTTAATATTTGGAATGGTCTTCCATCCTTTATCAAAAAAAGTATTTTTTAATAAAAATTTAATATGAAACTTTAATTAAAAACTGGACATTTACAACTTTGTAAACGCTCATTTTATTTATCTTCCTCCCACAAGGTAAGATGTGACACAAGGTCGGGAAAGTGGGATTAGAAAAGCCAACGCCCGAGAGGTGAGCACTCTGGCTATTTAAAAAATTGCCTAGGCAGTCCCGTTGGCTTTTCCTGGTAGGGGCGACTCAGGCAGTAAGCAATAAACTTACTCCTCCCCAAAGAAGGGGAGGCAAAGCATGGGAGGATGGACCTCATAGAACTGCACAGGACTGTCCCATAGACCGGCATAAATCAAGCCCCGAAGGCCAAGACAATACCATCGGAACAGATACTACACTTTCATCTTAGCCAAAAGGCCAAAGATGATTTTCTTAGCGCTCATTTCTTTGTCTTAACATACAAGTTAATTCCATATGAAATAATTGTCTCAAATAGCAAAATGAAGTACTTTTTTGTTAATATTAGGGTAGATGCGTCCATCTTATTGTAATTACCGTTGAGCACAAGTCATTCCTTCAACCAATAAACACTCATATCAAAACGAGATCCTTCTCAGCCTGTAAAAAAAAAAAACTTTCACATATTGCAAATATATAATTTTTCTCAGCATTCTATTCATAACATAAGATTACAGAAAAATTCGATCGCTTGCAACCCTTCACAATGTTGACCTGTTTCTATGAAGGCTAAAATTGAGTTTGTTCTATTGATAGAGCTTGTAGGTATAATAAACAAACATTTTTGTGTGCAATATTCCAGGTGAAACAAAAATGTCTCGAATGGATGAAATTAAAATAGCTTGGATATTTTACACTTATTTGTTATGCCTCTGGGAATTTCTTGCTTTAATCTCATGTCACCCCTAAAACAGAAGAAAATCTACCAGAATATAATATCTCTCTCTCTCTATATATATATATATATATATATATATATATATATATATATATATATATATATATATATATGATTATTTTTTATTTACAGACATTACAAAATCTGCGACACTGGCATGTCGATGTTATCGATTAACAGCTATTATAAACTGAGATCTCATCAGGCACAGTTAGAATCCGATCTTAACCTTAGATCATATTTGGAAACAATGAAATGGAGAAAAAAGAAAATAAATTTAAAATTTAAATTTGGAAAGTCATGTGGTTGGGACCGTTAAGACTCAAAAAATAAAATGATTTTAATTAATTTAATTTTTGAATTTGATCTCAGTTTATAATAGCTGTTGATCGATAACATTGACATGTCAGTGTCGCAGATTTTGTACATGTCTGTGAAAATAAAAAATAATCATATATAAAAGCTCTATTCGATATTGAGCACTTTTTATAAACCTGGTTGAAATTCTTTGGATTACTACCCCGTGGATGTTTTACCTGGATTATTATTATTATTATATATATATATATATATATATATATCAGAGAGAAAGAGAGAGAATGGACAATAGATTTATTTTCAGCAGTGTAACCCTCGCTTCTCCCTTTCTTTAGTCTTCACATTCCATGAGCAATGTTTCTGACAAAGGGGGAAAAATTGCTGTTTACTGGGTTGGCTGTTATATGGAAATTTTCAATCCTCTCATAGTATTCATCATCAGTCAACTTTAAATCTATTTCATTAACCCTTATCCTCAAGTGACTTTTAGCATTGATAAATACTGACTAGGTAGGAAAAATAACTTCTAAAAAATTTCATCAGATATACCCTTAAAAATGTATTGATTTCTATTTTACAAATTTACAAATAACCTAATTGATAGTCTCTCTCTCACACACACACACACACACAGTATTTGATCCAATGTTTTTATTAATAGAGACAACTGCCTCTGGAGAAAAGTGTAGTATTAAAACAGATACTACACTTCATCGTTTGCTGTCCTCAGTCAGTGAAGAAGATATCCTTCTAGGTTGAGGAATTTTTAATTTTTGACGCAATCCAGAGTGCCCCCTTTATTGAGCAGTTGGATTTTCCTCACATTAAATACCATCCTTGTGTCTTACTTTGCCCTCGTGGGGAGGCAAGCAAATAGAGACTCTTTATTTTGCTTCTTTGGATATCTCTTATTTTATTCACTGATCTCATTGCAACTTTTAATAATAATAAAAAAAAATCACAATTATTTACAGATCAAATTCCTCTAAATATCGCATCAGATAGTCTCCAAAAACATCCTTGTATATACATAGTTTACGATTATTTCTGAATTCACCCGGTTCATTATTAAAATTATTTACATTAGATCAATTTTTAACTAGGTAATTTTTCTTCTAAAAGTTTTAGAGAAAAAAATTAATTGTAGATTTAATTTTTGAAATTCTTCATGCTAATAAATGTCCAATTCTGAGGAGATATTAAAAAAAAAGTGTTTCATGCTAAGAAATCTCATTAATTATTTTAAATGTCTCGATTAAATCACCCCCTCTACTAAAGTAGTTAAACCCAAGGATGCAAACCTATTTTTATAATGTATATCCGTTAATCCTTTGTTATTTTATAACAATAATGTTATTTCTAACATGTTTGAAATATAACGTCTGTTTTATGTGCTAGTATGTGTCAAGCAGCTTTTAGAAATTGACTTCCTGACTAATCTTTGGATAGGTCTTTATTTATCCATTATTCTTTCAAGTCTATCCTTATCACTAGGGGTTGGAACTTAATAAGTGAAAATTTCAGATTCATGCGAGTAGTATTTTTTTGTGTTCATTTATACATAAATAACACTAAACAATCAAACATTTTGAAAATTTTGCAAAATTCAAAAGGTGCAGGCCAAAAATAGCTGTTAGGGCTCCACGGGACTCAAAATCCATCATTTTTCAGTGAAAAAGTGGTTTCATGCGACATTGCAGGTCCTAAAGCATCCTCAAAAGCTATGAATGGATATAGATGGTTAAATCTGATATAGTACTTTAATTTAGGACCATTTTCAGGCTGTGAAAGAGTTTTCATGAATGTAAAATAGCAAAAAACTAGTGAATTTGCAAAATTTTCAAAATGTTTGATTGTTTAGTGTTATTTATGTATAAATGAACACCAAAAAATACTACTCGTATGAATCTGAAATTTTCACCCATTACGTCCCACCCCTATTATCACTTCCACTCTTGTTTTCCTTGGCCTACCCCTGCCAATAGGCCCCGCTACCTCAACTGTTCTACATCTACTAACCCAAGGTCGATCATCTATTCTTTCAATGTGGCCATACCATCGAAGTCTCCTAAAACTTTTTAAAGGTTTTGGTTTCTTTTGTATAAGAATGTAGTAAACCTATTTCTTTTAAAATGAAATATTTTTTTTTAGTCAAAAACTAATGGATTTGTTTGTTTAGACTGTGCATCTAATTTTGTAGTTTTTTATTCGACCATTCAGATACTTTTTTAGCTGTTTTCTAAATTGCTATGTTGTACCCTGAGTTGGCAAGCTAGATGGACGTTTTGATTGACCAGTGGCATTTTTTTATGGAAGAAATTTTATTTTTCAATTTAAAATTCTCTTTTCTAGAACTTAAAAGATTGTCATTTTTCAAATGTTTTTCGCTTCTTTGATAATAAAAATGTTGAAAATATCGATTTTACTTGGAATATCAAAAAAAAAGGTCCTATGTATGACACAAAACTACGTCCGGTAGTTAGGCTCCAATTTGGGTACTTTGGAGAGTGTAGTCCTCCTTTTAGGTATCACTACTCGCGAGTTTACACTGGCCTGGAGTGCTAGTACCTATCAGGGTCCCATTAATTTACAGACGATTTATAAACTATACTCCCACTAAACAAATTAATCCACAAAACATTTTAATACAAAACCTACGATTTCGGCATATAATGATCGATCCAACGACGGCTGATATGTTGTAAAACCCAACAACCAATCGAATAATAAAAAAAGAAGGAATAAATTTATTATTTATGCTTTAAAAATAAGTTTTGAATGAATAATTTTAGTGATTAAATTAAATAAGTTAGCGTGATTTTATATTTTTTTTTATTTACTTTGCGTAATGTCCAAAAAGTTCCCGTTTCAAAAAAAAATTAACTGGCCAGAAGGTACCTATTCACTTGTCTCCCTACGAGGGCAAAGTTAGACAGAAGGTAGTTTTTTATGTGAGAGATATCTAGCATCCCTAAAAGAGACACTCTGGATGAAAGAAAAATTAAATTGCAAGTTGGTTTATAACGTTTTCTTTAATATGTGTGTAATGTGTAATATCTATATATATATATATATATATATATATATGTATATATATATATAATTAGTTTTCACCTTGCTTATCAAGAAACAAAACTGTTGATCAAATGAATTGCTGAACTGTTGCCATTGAATGAACGTGATAATATTCGTTTTACCTCTGAGTCATTTTTAGCAAAAAAGGCTCTGCAGACTTTTACTATATTCAGGTAACTGGGAACAAAATGATCATCAGGAAAATCATAGTTTTTGTAGAAGCAGATTTACAAGTTAAAAGAGTTAATCCTTCGTAGGCGTTTTCTTGAAAAAAAGATTTTTCTCATCTTTTTAATTTTCAGACTAAAAATAATTATTTTCAGACTAAAAATAATTATTTTCACAGAAGTGTTAGCTTATTAGCAATATCAAACGCATTCAAGCTAAGATATAGACCAAAAACAACTAATAGCATAGCTATAACAATGTGCTTATACCTCCGTCTGTTATATCAATATGATTACCTTGCACACCCATTTAAGAAAAATGAGATCGTCTGATCATCAAAGATGAAATTCTAGGTTTTCTGATGTTACTGAGTGCTAAAAGTTTTTGATTTTACACATTTCAAAATAAATTGTTTCCAAATCGAAAAAGACGTCATAAATAGAATTATGTGGTCGTCATCAACTTAGGTAACATTCTTTTTTATTTATTGTATGACTTTAGCTGACAATTATTTTTACAGTACGAAGAGAAATACTATTTTTTTTAGATTTAGATTGTTACAACTAATAAATCAGTTAAAATGTTCGCTTTATTAATTTTAAAAATATTTAGCTGATGACAAGAAGTTTTTCGGTAAGAAAGGGAAGACGGTAGGTAAACAACCATGGAATTTTCATGGGGTCCTGCTAGTGTGATACACACACACACACACACACACACACACACACACACACACACGTGTGTGTGTGTGTTAATATTTTTAACATTTTATTAGTTTTTTATGCTAAAAAGATTTTTGGGCTGTTTTTAAAACATAATTTTTGTAGAATTTAGAAATAAAGAATTTGATGAATTCTTTTAAATTTTTATTTCATGATATTTTAAAAATTTAGGGCTTAAAGTTATTAAAGATTGTCTAAGGTTGTAAATTGAAAGTATTTAAATTTACTGTTTTCTTAAAGGGTTGACTATATTTCAATCTTTTCAAATATTTTATTATTTCTCGAAATATCTGTTGTAAAGAAATAGACAACTTCAGACATTTTCTATTAATATCTTATTTCTTGTTTATATATAAATGCATAGTTTATGAAAAATTTTTTAATAAATTTCTTTTAAAAGTATTATTTTTAGAATTGAACTGTTTTTGATAATACATTTTTTATATTTAATCCATTGTAAACCGTTGTTATCAAATATAATTCGTCTTGTTAAATACGATTTTCTTTAGCTCAATAGCAATCTCTGTAAATCCATTTTTAAAAATATTTAAAACTTAGACATTTTCACTGTTAGATTTTTTAATATAGTTTATATTTATATTTCCTATGTTACATAAGGTCTCAGTATTTTCAGGGTTTTTTTTATATTTTATCAATATCTTGTAATTTAGTTATAATTTTTCTTGTAATTTAGTTATAATTTTTCTCGTAATTTAGTTATAATTTTTCTTGTAATTTAGTTATAATTTTTCTTGTAATTTTGTTAAGTTCTTGATTTGGAGTCTAACAGCTTAAGAAAAATACTCCATTTGGATTATTTGAGTTGGTGATTTTCGAATTAAAATGTTGACTTCTAAAGTGTTAAAGTAGGTTGTTTTAAAAATTGATTATAATTATTAAGATTTGATGGCGGGATATCAGGTATAAGTATCGAAGTTGAACAATGTGAATATCCATTGGATGAATGTCAGATTAGATGCTTTTGCTGTTCCAACCTAAATTGGATATTATTTTCTTTTAATTAAAATCTAATTTCGCTTAATCTTCTTAAAACTCATCTGTTTTTGTTTTTCGTTTTTTTTTTACTAAGATATTTAAATAAATTGACCAAATAAAAAGCAAAATAGAATGTTTAACCTATATTTGCTGTGCTGACCATATTTGTTTCCTTTTTAAATGTGTTTTCCAAAATCATCCCTTAATCCAAAAGACAAGTTGCAGTCTCTAAAGTTTAATTGAAAATTGGTCTAAAATAATTAGACTTTTATTTGATTGGTCAAAAAGATTTAATTGATTTAAAATAAACACTCTTATTTGATGTCTATTTCCTTTGCTTATATATCCTTTTGACAGTGTTGCAATGGACTGTCAGCCGTGTTCTAATTCTGTTGGAGCTATTGTTTCACTTTCACTTTAGGATGTTGTCATTCTTCACATGGTCTCTGCTGTGAGTACCCGATTCTAAAACAGAATCTTCAAACTAATGTCAAGGCCTAAATCGCACAAGTCCAAAAATCACTGGTTGCTGATTCATACAAATATCAAAATCAGATCCTTTTAAACACATTATTTTTTAAAATATTCTTTTAATTTAATAAACAATAAAAAACATCTAATTTTTTAATTAAATTTTTCAAATTGTACAAAATTGAGATTTTCTGTCAAAGGTTTTTTCCTTTTACCTTTTCTTGTGTTTACCAAGATGTAAATATTATATCTTATTTATTTTCCATAAGCATTCATTTATACAATATTTCCCAGAAATAAGCTCCACCAAACTGGAACTGTTTCACGGTCATTTTAGTAGATTTTTTATCTCGTAAAAACATATTGATCTTAAAAAATTAAGGCTATAAATATGGCTTCATAATTTTGTACTAAGTTTTATTTTGTTTATCTGACAAACCTTATTTTATTTTTGAAATAAAAAATCTTTAATTTTTGTCTTACCACAGAATTATTTGTGCTTATTACTATTCTACTTACGACAGACAATATGAAGCATTGTTTTACATGAATTAAATGTTTGTCTTACCACAGAATTATTTGTGCTTATTACTATTCTACTTACGACAGACAATATGAAGCATTGTTTTACATGAATTAAATGTTTGTCTTACCACAGTATTATTTGTGCTTATTACTATTCTACTTACGACAGACAATATGAAGCATTGTTTTACATGAATTAAATTTTTGTCTTACCACAGAATTATTTGTGCTTATTACTATTCTACTTACGACAGACAATATGAAGCATTGTTTTACATGAATTAAATTTTTGTCTTACCACAGAATTATATGTGCTTATTACTATTCTACTTACAACAGACAATATGAAGCATTGTTTTACATGAATTAAATTTTTGTCTCAAAATTCGAGATGAGGATTGGTAATTTTTATTATTAAGATAATTATTTTCATCTTGGATGTTATATTCACAATGTTTCGACCAATGCATCCTCCTACCTATTCATCTTTGCTCAACTTCCCAAATTTGAAAGGTGCATCTGAAGAAGGTCGGAGGTCACATCAGCAGAAACTTTGTGGAATATAACATCCAAGATTAGAATAGTAGTTCCTATAATTCAAATTAATTTCTGTTTGTGTTGTTTCTGGTTAAAATGTAATGTTTTCTATATTTTAAGTTCTATTTGTACATATTTGAGTTTTGGTATTCTTAGCATGAGAGCATTCTTGTCGGTTTTAATAAGTTTATATGAAATGTGTTAGGTAAGCTTTCTAATGGATGAAAATTGTGTAAATATTGCAGACAAAAATTCTGGCTAAGAGTGAAGTGTAGTATCTGTTCGGATACTACACTTCATCTTTTTTTGTCCTCAGTCAGTGAAGGAGTAATCTTTCTAGACTGAGGTAATTTTATAATTTTTGTCCACAATCCAGAGTGCTTCTGTTTTTGGAGCTAGATGTTCCCCACATTTAAAAACCGACCCTGTATCTTACTTTGCCCTCGTGGGGAGGCAAGTAAATAGGGACAGACTAAAATTGGTATCGAGTTGTCCGTTTTGGATCCATTTTAGTAACGTGTTTAGTTTGTCTCCCTTTGTCTCCGTGCGAACTTAGCTTAATTCTCTTTAAAGAGATTTCCGCTAATATAATTAACTTGGCCAACTTCACAAGTGCAACGTTTTAATACTTTTAGACGGATTTTTTTTATTTTACGAAAAAAAAAAAAAAGAATGAGAGGGAGTGTTGAGACTATCAAAATAATTAATGGGAATTTCTAAATATAGAAAAAACAATCATTTTAATATCTCTCCTTTTGCACCAGAAATTTATTGGCAAGAAAGATTTCAAAAACTAAAATCTACCACCACACAATTAAGTGTAATATACATGTGTGTATATAAATATATATATATATATATATATTAGTATGAAAATATATCTACATCAAGTAAGCTATATTTCCATACTACTAAGCTCTACGCAAGTATTGAGCACTGAAATTAATACTGAAAATATATGCACATGGTATATTATATTATCTTATAATATATGTGTATATAAATGACATAGTAATATATATATATATATATATATATATATATATATGGTAAGTCAATATTTTTGCTCTATCCAGTATATTGAGCTTTCCTTATTTCACAATAGGTCCAACTCTCTAAAAGTTTACCTTTTAGTTATAATTTTCATATATATATATATATATATATATATATATTTTTATATATATATATATATATAAAAATATATTTTTATATATATATATATATATAAAAATATATTTTTATATATATATATATAAAAATATATTTTTATATATATATATATATATATAAAAATATATTTTTATATATATATATAAAAATATATTTTATATATATATATATATATAAAAATATATTTTTATTATATATAAAAATATATTTTTATTATATATAAAAATATATTTTATATTTTTTATGGAGGAGGGGGACTTATTGTCTAATCAAATTAAACTATCACGAGTGTATATGTTAAGAATAAACTGAATGAATTCAGAAATAATGGTAAAAGAATAAATTTATAAGGACAATTTTGGAGAGGTCTGTTTGATGAAATGTTTGAGAATTGGATCTGTATCTTCCTATTATTATAATAGGAAGATACAGATCCAATGTTTTGAAATCTATATAAATAAATATATATATATATATATATATGCATATTTTCTTATGCATTTATCTCACTAAAACAGGGTCCTGCACTAGATTTTCCATCCAGATTTGTTTGATTGCAACAGTTATGATCTGATCGATGAGTCGCACCATCTGTCACCATATAAAACAGTTTCCTATCGGCAATAGTTAGGTGTACTGGTGTTGGATGCAGATATGCTTACAGTATTAAATTGGCAGTGCTCAATATCCTAAGGTAGACTGTGTACATGTCCATGTATATATTCATTCATAACTGCCGTGATAGGCTGCTGATGAGTCAAGAAACCATGGTGGCGGACAGATCCATGTAAAGTTTATATATATATATATATATATATATATTTTATAGATAAAATAGGTATTCATTAACACGTGTTTCGTCAGACAGCCACTCATCAGAACGAACCAACTATGACCGGTCTCGAACCCCGATCACGGAAACCGTATATATATATATATATATATATATATATATATGTATATTGGGAGGTGGTATTTTTATCAGTACTGCAAAGTGCCATTAATTTTTAGTAACTGTTCTGTTTTTAAATCTCTGAAACAGTTACATGGTTAACATCTGATGATCCCCCTTTTCTATATCACGATAATGTCCCCTGTTTATCTTTCACTATTGATATAGTTAGGTCATCTTTTGTATTTTTTACTTTTCCAGTAGTAAGTCAGCTGATACAGGTTTTTAACCTGCAATATACTGATTTAGTTAGTATCCCTAGCATTTAAACTAGATTTTTATTCTTTTCATCAGTTATAGCTTCGGTTTGAATATATTCTTCATTAAAAGTGGCAATGCGATTATTCAAATCAGAGATCGGCAAATATGTTTAATAGACTATTCAGTTCACTCCCCTCTCCATTTTTTGGATTCTTCGAAGAAAGCAAAAAATGTCCCTTGATATTAAATAGTGTTTAATTTCTTCTTTTTTTTTTTTTTTGTTTGTTGTAAAATTCTTCGGAATTTTTTGTTAATTGGTCCCCCGATTTATAAAATCGGGGGACTTATGTTTTGAGGCATGTCCGTCCGTCCAGATTTTTCTCCGCAACCATCCATTGAATTTCTCTGAAATTTTGCATGAAGTTGTAACTTTGGTCAGGTTAGAATGTGACTTTCTCCGATTTTTGAAAATAATCTGGTTAGCCCCCCTGGAGGTCAAAAGGCCCCGAAATGGCAAAAAAATTACATTTTTTGCCCCATAACTTTTCATCCATCCAATCAATTTCTCTAAAACTTGGCCAAAATGTGGAGGCAATTATTCCTAATAGAAAATAAGTATCGCTGACCTTGGAAAAAATCAAACCCCCCAAAATGGTAAACAATGGCCCTTTTCTCCCATAACGTTTGATCCATCCATTCAATTTTTCTTATACTTGGCCAAAATGTATAGGCAATTGTTCTGGATATAAAATGAGCATCCTGGACCTCAGAAAAATTCTGGTTCGCATCCCCAGGGGGTCAAAGGGGGGTAAAAAATGCCCCAAATTGACCAAATTTATTGCATTTTCCACTCGCCACATCGAGTCACATACAGAGGGGGACCACGCATGCGCGGCTTGTTGCTTTTTGTATGTGTCAATCATCTGATAATATTTTCATAACCATTGAAAAATTGCTCTAAATCTTTAGATTTATTTCGGTCGATGCGGATAAGTTTACCATGGGTGATCATGATTGATTTCTGCTTACAGGTTACCAGTTTAGGTGTACTAGACTTTTTGCGCAGAATTTGATCTGATTTATTTTAGTAAAATACATTGTATTAGGCATGGCGAAAACACTGTTAGATTAAATGTTCTCCTAGGATCTGTCGTCCTTCATCTGTTTTTAGGAAGAGAAAATAGTCAAAGGTAAAGGGATACAAGTCAAACTGTTTAGATATTAGGTTATTTATATAATAAATTTATCACACCTAATAACCTTTCTACATGACTGTTTAAAAATAAAATCTATTTTAAGCGATTATATTCAATTAATTTTTATATTCAACTAATGTAATGATCAAACACTACCTTAATAAAATTAATTTAACTTTCAAAAAAGTCCTATTTAAAAAGAAAAAATGCTAAATATAATAACCAGCTTATTATTTATAAATTTAAACATTTTATATTTTCTAACATGAAATTAATTTATATTTATATTCGGTAAAACCAAAATCAATTTCTATCACTCAAAGAAAAGTAATTTAATCTGACCAATAAGGTTGTAATTATTATTCTTTGGTATGTCTTTTTTAAACCATCTTAACTGAACCCATACATTTTTTAAATCATTGCATGAAAATTAAATAATATATATATTAATATACAAATTAAGTGTTTTATTGTTCCCAAAAATACCACTTAATTTAAAAAATAAAAACAACAATAAATAACCATTATTTTTTTATTCATCTAATCAAATCTTAAAATATTTTAATACTTTGTTCTTAATCTGATTTGCCAATTTCTTACAAAAAATATATCACTCAATTAGCAAAAACTCCAATGTAATTATTATATATAGCTGGAAAGTGTATTGAATGTAATTATTATATATAGCAGGAAAGTGTATTGAATGTAATTATTATATATCGCTGGAAAATGTATTGAATGTAATTATTATATATAGCAGGAAATTGTATTGAATGTAATTATTATATATAGCAGGAAATTGTATTGAATGTAATTATTATATATAGCTGGAAAGTGTATTGAATGTAATTATTATATATAGCTGGAAAGTGTATTGAATGTAATTATTATATATAGCAGGAAATTGTATTGAATGTAATTATTATATATAGCAGGAAATTGTATTGAATGTAATTATTATATATAGCAGGAAAGTGTATTGAATGTAATTATTATATATAGCTGGAAAGTGTATTGAATGTAATTATTATATATAGCAGGAAAGTGTATTGAATGTAATTATTATATATAGCTGGAAAGTGTATTGAATGTAATTATTATATATAGCAGATAAGTGTATTGAATGTAATTATTATATATAGCAGGAAAGTGTATTGAATGTAATTATTATATATAGCTGGAAAGTGCATTGAATGTAATTATTATATATAGCTGGAAAGTGTATTGAATGTAATTATTATATATAGCAGGAAAGTGTATTGAATGTAATTATTATATATAGCAGGAAAGTGTATTGAATGTAAATATTATATATAGCAGGAAAGTGTATTGAATGTAATTATTATATATAGCTGGAAAGTGCATTGAATGTAATTATTATATATAGCTGGAAAGTGTATTGAATGTAATTATTATATATAGCAGGAAAGTGTATTGAATGTAATTATTATATATAGCAGGAAAGTGTATTGAATGTAATTATTATATATAGCTGGAAAGTGTATTGAATGTAATTATTATATATAGCAGGAAAGTGTATTGAATGTAATTATTATATATAGCAGGAAAGTGTATTGAATGTAAATATTATATATAGCAGGAAAGTGTATTGAATGTAATTATTATATATAGCTGGAAAGTGCATTGAATGTAATTATTATATATAGCAGGAAAGTGTATTGAATGTAATTATTATATATAGCTGGAAAGTGCATTGAATGTAATTATTATATATAGCAGGAAAGTGTATTGAATGTAATTATTATATATAGCTGGAAAGTGCATTGAATGTAATTATTATATATAGCTGGAAAGTGCATTGAATGTAATTATTATATATAGCAGGAAAGTGTATTGAATGTAATTATTATATATAGCAGGAAAGTGTATTGAATGTAATTATTATATATAGCAGGAAAGTGTATTGAATGTAATTATTATATATAGCTGGAAAGTGCATTGAATGTAATTATTATATATAGCAGGAAAGTGTATTGAATGTAATTATTATATATAGCAGGAAAGTGTATTGAATGTAATTATTATATATAGCTGGAAAGTGCATTGAATGTAATTATTATATATAGCTGGAAAGTGCATTGAATGTAATTATTATATATAGCAGGAAAGTGTATTGAATGTAATTATTATATATAGCTGGAAAGTGCATTGAATGTAATTATTATATATAGCAGGAAAGTGTATTGAATGTAATTATTATATATAGCAGGAAAGTGTATTGAATGTAATTATTATATATAGCTGGAAAGTGCATTGAATGTAATTATTATATATAGCTGGAAAGTGCATTGAATGTAATTATTATATATAGCAGGAAAGTGTATTGAATGTAATTATTATATATAGCAGGAAAGTGTATTGAATGTAATTATTATATATAGCTGGAAAGTGCATTGAATGTAATTATTATATATAGCTGGAAAGTGCATTGAATGTAATTATTATATATAGCAGGAAAGTGTATTGAATGTAATTATTATATATAGCTGGAAAGTGTATTGAATGTAATTATTATATATAGCAGGAAAGTGTATTGAATGTAATTATTATATATAGCAGGAAAGTGTATTGAATGTAATTATTATATATAGCTGGAAAGTGCATTGAATGTAATTATTATATATAGCAGGAAAGTGTATTGAATGTAATTATTATATATAGCAGGAAAGTGTATTGAATGTAATTATTATATATAGCAGGAAAGTGTATTGAATGTAATTATTATATATAGCTGGAAAGTGCATTGAATGTAATTATTATATATAGCAGGAAAGTGTATTGAATGTAATTATTATATATAGCAGGAAAGTGTATTGAATGTAATTATTATATATAGCTGGAAAGTGCATTGAATGTAATTATTATATATAGCTGGAAAGTGCATTGAATGTAATTATTATATATAGCAGGAAAGTGTATTGAATGTAATTATTATATATAGCTGGAAAGTGCATTGAATGTAATTATTATATATAGCAGGAAAGTGTATTGAATGTAATTATTATATATAGCAGGAAAGTGTATTGAATGTAATTATTATATATAGCTGGAAAGTGCATTGAATGTAATTATTATATATAGCTGGAAAGTGTATTGAATGTAATTATTATATATAGCTGGAAAGTGCATTGAATGTAATTATTATATATAGCAGGAAAGTGTATTGAATGTAATTATTATATATAGCAGGAAAGTGTATTGAATGTAATTATTATATATAGCAGGAAAGTGTATTGAATGTAATTATTATATATAGCAGGAAAGTGTATTGAATGTAATTATTATATATAGCTGGAAAGTGCATTGAATGTAATTATTATATATAGCAGGAAAGTGTATTGAATGTAATTATTATATATAGCAGGAAAGTGTATTGAATGTAAATATTATATATAGCAGGAAAGTGTATTGAATGTAATTATTATATATAGCTGGAAAGTGCATTGAATGTAAATATTATATATAGCTGGAAAGTGTATTGAATGTAATTATTATATATAGCTGGAAAGTGCATTGAATGTAATTATTATATATAGCAGGAAAGTGTATTGAATGTAATTATTATATATAGCAGGAAAGTGTATTGAATGTAAATATTATATATAGCAGGAAAGTGCATTGAATGTAATTATTATATATAGCAGGAAAGTGTATTGAATGTAAATATTATATATAGCAGGAAAGTGTATTGAATGTAATTATTATATATAGCTGGAAAGTGCATTGAATGTAATTATTATATATAGCTGGAAAGTGTATTGAATGTAATTATTATATATAGCAGGAAAGTGTATTGAATGTAATTATTATATATAGCAGGAAAGTGTATTGAATGTAATTATTATATATAGCTGGAAAGTGTATTGAATGTAATTATTATATATAGCAGGAAAGTGTATTGAATGTAATTATTATATATAGCTGGAAAGTGTATTGAATGTAATTAGTATATATAGCTGGAAAGTGCATTGAATGTAATTATTATATATAGCTGGAAAGTGCATTGAATGTAATTAGTATATATAGCAGGAAAGTGTATTGAATGTAATTAGTATATATAGCAGGAAAGTGTATTGAATGTAATTAGTATATATAGCAGGAAAGTGTATTGAATGTAATTAGTATATATAGCAGGAAAGTGTATTGAATGTAATTAGTATATATAGCTGGAAAGTGCATTGAATGTAATTATTATATATAGCAGGAAAGTGTATTGAATGTAATTTCTACCCTATTAATATTTCTATTTTATCATAACAAATATTGTATTGTATCATTCGTGTTTAGTAAGTACATTATTTTTCAATATTACACATTGTAATCTGGATATAAGTAGAGAGACAATGCTTCATAAAAATAGATATATAACAAAAGTAATGTAATGCACATTATTACTTTGAACATACATTTCTCCAATTCTGGACGTTAACATTACTTTTCATCCAATGTAAACTATGAACTTTTCTTATCAAAAATGCCCTTTCACTTTATTTCCATTTCGTTTTCATGTTTTATACAAACATCAGAATATATTCAGTCTGTGTTGTACTGATATATTTTTATACTTTTAATCAGTAATGACATTTTCAAGTAATACAAAAGTATATTGACTTCATTGGCCTAAAAGCTTATCTCGACAAACTACTAACCGTTGTATACATGTATGTATGTTTTGCATTAGAGTTTTCCAATTATACAGCCTGCTGCTTTTTTAATAAGCAAAAATTGATACATTTATATAAACTTTGAAAGATTTTCTTCTTTTAATAGATATCTTTAGTTGTGATGCATCAATATCAAATTGAATTTAAAATATTAAGTATCTTTAGTTGTGATGCATCAATATCAAATTGAATTTAAAATATTAAGTATCTTTAGTTGTGATGCATCAATATCAAATTGAATTTAAAATATTAAGTTTCTTTAGTTGTGATGCATCAATATCAAATTGAATTTAAAATATTAAGTATCTTTAGTTGTGATGCATCAATATCAAATTGAATTTAAAATATTAAGTATCTTTAGTTGTGATGCATCAATATCAAATTGAATTTAAAATATTAAGTATCTTTAGTTGTGATGCATCAATATCAAATTGAATTTAAAATATTAAGTATCTTTAGTTGTGATGCATCAATATCAAATTGAATTTAAAATATTAAGTTTCTTTAGTTGTGATGCATCAACATCAAATTGAATTTAAAATAGTAAGTATCTTCAGAATATTGAAAACTTTAATCGCTTACAATTGGTATATACAGGTACAGCACAGAATTTCCGGCACTCTTGGTTTACAAGCCTTGCCGGATTAACCGTGTAGCTAGACTATAATATTTGACCATAATAATAACTCATCAACACCCTTAACCCACTCGTGATCCACCTATCATGTCTTTAAACCACCAAACATTACTCAGAACTTTAAAAAGCAATTAGAGAGTAGAAAGTGAACGATAGGTTTTTTTTTCGGCAGCCTCATAACTCTCGATTCCTTTATTTTGTCATTTAGTGTGATGTTTCTGACAAAGGGAGAAGAATTGCTGTTTTCTGAGTTAGAATCTATTCATCTAGCACTTATAGTTACCTTGATTTTTTTTTACCGTAAAGTAGTAATTTTTTTTTTTTAGCTCCTTACATAAAGTAGCTTCATACCTTGTCTAGAGCAATTACATAAAAAAAATGTAAGTATTGTTTGAAATAGAACGGTGTTTACAGTTGTCACTTGAATTTGCTTGTAAAGACATAACTAGGTGTAAAATTAAGCAAAATAGGATATCTAAAGATTAAGAGGCTACCACCAGCGAGTGCAGTATAAACATATAGCCCTCTGGTTGGCACCAAGTAAACTAGTCTGGCGCCAGTAGGATTATCGGGTTCCCTCTCGTGATTTTGTCCAGATTAAAAGGTGCCGGAAAATAGGTGTTTCACCTGTATTAAGAATAATGGCTGCTTAGAACTTCAGCATTCCTCATATGTTCTGTTTGAAACGAAGTAAAAACACTATTCGCAGATTTTAATACTGAATGTTTTTGTTCTAAATTTGTAAAATGATCAGTTCTCTACATGGTGTCTTATGAGGCTAGATTTGTAAATGCACATTCTAATGAAGCCAAGAAGAATAACATCTTTGCTTGTAGATATGGATTCAGAGCTTTTCTTTTTTTCTTTTTTATATTTAGCAACACTTTGGGGTGATCAATATAAATGTCTAGACAAACGTGAACTCCCAGCTACAGATATCAATAACGAGAATTCTTTAATGCTGGTAGATTTCTTCTTTTTTTTTTTTTGAAAAGACCTTTAAGATATTCACTAGTCGTGCTTTGTCTGAATTAATACTGAGATTTTATGCCACAAAATGATTAATTTGAACTTAAAATAAAACAAGAGATACTTTTTTTTAGATCCAAAATCTGTACATTTAGACAACACTCGTGTTTCAAATTTAAGTTTGACAGACCGACCGATGGAGCGTCTTGGAATGCATCTAAAATAAGATACATTTATTCAATCTGCATTTTCAAACTAAAGTCTTTTTTTTTTTTAAAACATAGTTCACCCCAAACAAGGCAGGCCGCCACTGTATATGTAAGGGGCTACTGAGAAAAAAGAAAAGGGGAGAAGGTTGGGAGGGAAGGGTCAGCCTAAATTGGGATCTGCGGAGCGAGATGTCTGTTTACATTAGTTTTAAATTTCTGCATGTCTGTACTGTCGGGGAAACAGGGGGCAGGGAGGGAGTTCCAGAGGCCAGCAGCACGAGGAAAGAAGCTATTTGAGTAGAAGGCTCTCCGACATCTGGGGACCTCCACAGTGAATTAATGAGATTTAGTTGATTGTCGAGTCAGTCTAGTGAATTTACGTCGAGGGGGCACCAGAGTAGCCAATTCATCGGAGCATAATCCATTGAAGTATTTGTAAAACAAGCACAAGGATGCTACATTGCGGCGATGGGACAGGGACTGGAGCTTGGTTGACAGTGAGGGACCTATTAAGTTGGCGATTCTTTTTTGGACCTTGTCAAGGAGGGAGAGACTAGTAGATGATGCACCAGCCCAGATGTGACAACAATACTCCATGTATGGGTGGATGGTGGCTTTGTAGAGATAGAGATACTAGGGTACACCTAACAAAATGTTACACAATTATAAAAATGGTCTTTTTTAATTTTATCATTCTCCAATGATTTTCTTTTTATTTATTTCTCATGCCTCTTTGGGCATCTCTTGTTTTCTAATATATAAAGTAAAGTTGGTCTATTTTTCGATTTTTTAAAATTATTTTCTTTAGTCATCGATAGCTTCCTTCCTACAAAATCAATATTTGCTTCTGGTTTGTCAGTTCTTTTAATGAATTGTTGCAACATGTTAAAAACGTAATTCGATTTATTTCCTCGAATAAAATACTTTGACCGGGCCAGAATTATTTTCATATGAACCCCATCTTAAAACAGGAATGTTATTTTGTATTCATCAATCTAGAGTTACTTCCCTTTGGAACAAAAATAATATTTTTGTAGTTAAAAAACAAACAAACAAGCAAAGCAAATTGTAAGTAAAAATATTACCGGGCAACGCCGGTTCGGAAGGGTTAGTAATTAATGATCTCATGTCAACTTTAAAAGAACAAAAAATATCAGAAAATATAATATGAAAATACAGATCAAATATGGAACACAGTTTTTTAATGTGTTTCATCGCACTGGTAATTTATTGGCAAGAAAAACTTGAAAAACGAAATCTATCACACAATTATATTTTTCTTTCTTTCTAATAGAACAAATTGCTTAATAAGGTTAAAAATAGGAAACATAATGTAAAATCATTTTAAGAATAAACTGGATGAATTCAGAAATAATGGTAAAGAATGAATATACATGGACATTTTTGGAGTCGCTCTGATGAAATATTTATGAGAACTGGATCCGCTCTAGGAGGTCAACCTTCCAAGGCTTTAGCTTCTCATTGAGAAGGGGGGGGGGGTTATTGCCTGAGGCGTCCCTACAAAGAAATGCCGACGTGGCTGCTCAGGCATTTATTTTGTAGGCCAGAGCACGCTAATCCTAGTGCTATGACTTTTAAAAACCACACCTGACCTTGTGTCTAACATCCTGGAGTAGAAGTAAATAAAAGTCACATGTATTAATTTCTGTCCAATATAATATTCACACTGCTTCAAAATGGAGATACTTTGAAAAGGGGGTTAGGGTTAAGGTTATAAAACTTTGATTGTGAGAGTGGTGGTGCGGTGGGTGTTGGTGGTGCTGTGGGTGTTGGAGACTGTGATGGTAAGAGTTCAGGACAACTTTGACCAGAAGACATTATCAGCAGCCTCTTCTTTTAACTGGCGGGTGTCCTCCTCATCAGTGGTAACATTTTGACACTGCGTAACATGCTATTGATCAAAGATGAAACAGTAAGAAATGAAAAAATAGAAAATTATTACATATTGTGTCTTGTTTCTCACACATCGTTTCAGTTCACCCAGTGATTGTACCTTTGCGTTGTAACAGCCTTCTAAAATCTATTTATACACTACACACAATGCTTTAAGCAAACTACATCTCTTTTATACATATTCTGATTATTTTTAAGTTGGTTGACCTGAGATTATTGATTACAACAGGAGATGCCCAAAGAGGCATAGTAAATAAATAAACTATCAACGGATGAAGCTAAAGAAAAAATGATTTCTGTTCATCAGTAATCTTTTTTTCATCATGAACATCGGCTTATTTAATTATCTATTGATTGAATATCATTAAATATTTAATCTTAGAATCTATATCAATCATTACATTTTTTTTCTCTTCGTCTCAATACTTTTTTTTTTTTTTTTTTTTCCTCATATGAAATGTTTAAATATACCAACGTTGCTTTATATTCTTATATTTGTAGACATTCATTTTTTTTTGTTTTTATCAAGAGGAGGAAAGAAAAGAGAAGAAAAAAAACAGAATTTGATTTATTTTTAAATTTTATCTTTAAGCTTGTTACCGAGCAATTCCTCATGAATTTATTTTATTGGAGCTTATTACGTTTTCAGATAAAGAATGAGAAATGAATATTTTTGATTTTTGCAGTACGAGTTAAATGAAGCGAGGCGGACATGAGTTGTTATTGGTTTTAATATATCAACATCTTTAATTATTTATCTTGGCTCAATTATGTATTCTACTGGAAGTCATTTTGTTTGATATAGTTTTCTTTTTATATACATTTTAATACATATGTTCTCTCTCTTTTCTTTGCAGACATGAAAATTGGAATACGGGTCAGTGACTATTACAAATGTATGCAAACTTCAACATGGACAAAACAATTCGAGGCCACAAGATGCATTGTTTCTACTGAAAAACAACAAATACCTCACAATAATCTGCATATATTTCTTCCCAGAAAAATCCAGCTGATTCATTAGGATGAAATCAAACCGTCGCAAGCAAACTAAACCAAGTCGGGTTTCTTATAGTTCAGATTTGGAATCTGGCGAGACTGACCCGAAACAGTTTCCGAGTCCTCAAGACTATGACGTAGAAGAAGAAGGAGGGGGAAGGGTAACCACTGATGAGGAGGACACCAGCCAGTTAAAAGAAGAGGCTGCTGATAATTTGTCTTCTGGCCAAAGTTGTCCTGAACTCTTACCATCACAGTCTCCAACACCCACCACACCACCAACACCCACCACACCACCAACACCACCCTCGCTCACACTTTCGCAATCACACCCGCAACCACAACCTTTACCTGTACCAACGGCACCACCAACACTACCATTACCACTACCACTACCACCACCACAACAACAACAACAACAACTACACTCACCGCCACAACAATTACAACCACCCTCCTTTGCACAAAACCTATCACAACTACCCTCCTTTCCACAAAACCTATCACAACTACCCTCCTTTCCACAACACTTGTCACAACCTCTCTCCCTTGCGCAACCTTTATCACAGCCATTACTACAATCACCACCAGCATTACAACACCACCAACAACAACAACAACCTCAGCAATTGTCGGAACCAGAAGTAGCACGAGATGCAGAGAAATTACAATCTCAAGAAAATAGCACAAACAACATTATCAGTAGCCACTTAATAAAGTCCGAGTTGCGACTGTCCTTTCCAACAGAATACCATCGTTTAGCAAATGAACTTCAACAGAGCACCAAACCACTGTCAAATGGTCACAATGGATTGGAGCCAGCACCTATTTCGACGATGGTGCCGGCTCCATTGCCTCTTAGCACCATCACAGGCCTTGATACTGCAGCAGAGTTAGAACCCAAAGATCCCACTGGTGAAGTGAGCATTAAGACAGATGGGACAAGGATATTTCATCCGGATGCATATTGTGAAATATGTGATAGAGAATTTTGTAACAAGTATTTTCTAAAGACTCATAAAGCAAATAAACATGGTATTTATGAGAATGCCCCGTCACCATTTTCTATGAACACTTTTCCTTCAATGATTCCCCCTCCTCCTCCTCCACCTCTTCCTCTTCCTCCTCCTCAACAACAACAACCGCCCTCTGAGCAAGGTGTCACCCAATCATCGTTTAGATTAGATACGCAGCCACAAGCTCCGAAAATAATTTCTGACCCAGGCAATGTCAGTCAAGACTTGGAGGACTATTGTGAACTCTGTCAGAAGCATTTCTGTAACAAGTACTACCTCAAAAAACACAAACAAGATGTTCATGGTATTCCACCAGAGAACTCGAATAGTTTCAGACGTGTACGTCCAATTGACATCCCTACATCCGTTGCTGTTACCTCCTCACCGATTATTGTACCTCAGTCCATGGCCAGCATGCCTAATATGGCTGGTGTTATGGTGTTGAATCCCTTCGTACCTCCTGTAGCATTAATCCCTGCACAGCCTTTGCTGCACCAGCAGCAACTTCAGTCTCACTCGGGCTCTGTTCTGTCCCAGCCCCTTGGTGCTCCACTCCCATCGCACATGGAAGCTGGACCGCCACAACAGACGCCATCTCCACAACAGAAGCAACAACAAATGCAAAATCAGCAACAGATGCAGAACCATCAACAACAGATGCAGAACCATCAACAGCAGTTGCAATCTCAACAGCAGTTGCAGAATCATGTGCAGCTGCAGCAGCAGATACAAAACCATCAACAGCAACTGCAGAATCATGTGCAGCAACTGCAGAATCAACAGTTGCAAAACCACCACCAACAACAGCAGTTGCAAAACCACCACCAACAGCAGCAGTTGCAAAACCAACAGCAGCAGCAGCAGCAACCACAGCCATCTCAATCTTCACAATCTCAGCCTCCACAGCCAGTACCGCCCCCACCAATATCAAGTTCCGCCCCATCTGCACCACCCATTGCTAGTGATGCACTGCGCAGTATGGGGGTCTTGAATGCAGAAGCGTATTGCGAGATTTGTCGCAAAGAATTCTGCAACAAATATTTTCTAAAGATCCACAAAGCTAATATGCATAACATGTATGCAGATGAAGCCACTATCAGACAGCTGCAGCATCAACACCAACAGCTACAGCTGCAGCAGTTGCAACAACAGCAACTGCAGCAGCAGCATCATCAACAACAACAACAGCAGCAGCAGCAGTCGCCGCAGCAGCAACAGCAGTCGCCACAGCAACAGCAGTCGCCACAGCAACAACAGCAACCTCCACCACCACCGCCTCCAACACAGATACCACATTCCCAAGCACAGTCACAACCTCAGTCCCAAATTTCGTCCAGATCTGCTGCTGATATTGAGCATCCAGATGTAAAGAAAGAGCCCGGACAAATACGAGAGTCACCCTTGCTTTCGAAAGACATGGGTAAGGAGGACTGTTTACCCGTACGTGTCTCGCAAGATCAAGGAATGCCACTTGTCATGAAATCAAAAGAAATGGGAATGAAAGAGGTGGACCAGTTGAAAGAGCAAATCCTTTCTAAGGAGGCTGCTAATCTGGTGAAAGAACATGTAGGCCTGAAAGACCCCAACATTCTCAAGAACTTAGCACTGTTGAAGGGATCTGGAATGAATGATATCTCACAGAATCTCTTAACAAGCGCTGGAATTAACCTGAGTCAATCAGGTATGACCAGTCCTGTAGTGGGCATGTCTCAGAACATTCTTTCCAATTCCAACAGTGAGTGCTACGTCACTTATTGCAATATTTGCAATCGGGAATTCTCTAGTAAATACAGCTATCGTATTCATCGCATGAATGTTCATGGTGTCTTTCATGATCCACATGTGAAAACTCACCCATTAGATGGGCAGCTTCAGAGCGACATGGCTGCCCACGTGAAAGCCATGGCTGCTTATGGAAGCACCGATATGAGGAACGGGAATGGCGGTAGCGATGGCATGCCTACACTCTTTGGGAACATGATTGCTGCCAAATTGGCTGATCGCGTCACTTGTGACATTTGCAGCAAGGAGTTGTGCAACAAATACTTCCTTAAAAATCATAAACTGAAAGTACATGGAATCGACATCATGTCTGCCGAGAAAGAAAATAAACAAAGTGAGAGCAAGTCGGCCTCACCTAAATTAAGTCTGTTTAAAGAACAGCAGAAAGAGTACGTCCGGGACATAATTCGTGACCAAGCTAAAGAGTTAGCATTGCTGGAGATGCAAAAGATTGATATGAACGGGAAGGAGTTTTTGAGTCCAATGGTCAACATTGAGAAACCCGATAATCATGAGTTGGTCAAGATGGGCATTGACCCAGAAGCGTATTGTGAAATTTGCAAAAAAGAACTTTGCAGCAAATATTTCCTCCGCACTCACAAACTGAATATTCATGGCATTAAATCTGATAAAGTGGAAGCAAAACCCGAAAAACAGATTTCGCAGCCGAATAAGAAGTTAATGAACAGCCTGGCCATGAGTATGAGTATGAATATGAATATGAACATGAATATGGATGGTTTCCAACCAAATGACAGTTTTGAGAAACATACCTGGCGATGGAAAGAGCCAGTTAACTCCTCCCGTGTAATCTGTGACATCTGCAACAAAGAGCTCTGCAACAAGTACTTCCTGCGAACTCACAAACTAAACAAGCATGGTATACTGCCGACTGATGATCAAAAGCTAACACCAAATCAGTCTGTGCGCTCTTCGCCAGTTGACAGTGGTAGCATTGGTAATGTGTCACCTGGTAGCCAGACTGAGAAGCTATCGGATAGCTTCTCACTCTTGCCAAACAGCCTGTCTGACTCTAACCTCACAAACACAGACCCCAAACTCTCTTCTCAGAATCCTGATGAAGTAAAGATCAAAACGGAACAACTGGACGACAACAGTCCAGTTAACAACCGATACTATAACCATTTCACCGAAGTCTGCAAACTCTGTGACAGACGGTTCAAGAATGAAAAATGGCTGCATGCTCACGTCTTAAAAGACCACGGAGTGTCTTTGCCCTCTGACAAGAAGTACATCCCATTGGAAGCCCAAATGTGCCAGTTTTGCTTCAAAGTATTCCCCAATAGTATAAGCCTTCAGATGCATGTGTTAAACGACCACAAAGCAGAGGTTAGTGTGAAGCCCGATTTCGCACCACCCAACCACTTTGGCGGCATGCTTAACAGCAGCTTCAGCTGGGGTAACAGCTTGCGAAGGAAGTACTCGCGGGGTGGTAAACCAAAGCTCTACAGTTGTGTTCACTGTGATTATAAAACAAGATGGCTATCCAACATCTACTCACATGAAGAACGCAAGCACAGTATACACAAGGGTAATCTTGGGAGGTTCACTTGTAAAACCTGCCTTAAATCATTCCTCTATGAACATTCTCTCATCCGTCATATCACGGAATATCACGGAACGGATCTGAAAGAATCTAAACTTCGACCAAAAGGCAATCGTGTAAAAAAATTCAAGTGTGCTAAGTGTGGTGAAAAGTATCTTTCTAAGAAAGCGTGCCAGATGCACATACGTGAAGTCCATGTGAAGAGACCTAAGCTGCCGTCAGATACAGATGCTGCGGAAGAAAAGGGATTCTACTCATGCAGGCGCTGTGATTTCACGTGTAGTTTCGCTAAGCAGTTACAGAAACACATGGCTCATAACCATGGTCCAAAAATGCCATCGCCTTCAGTCAGAATGGAAAATGAAACAGAGAATCTTGAAGATTCTAGCTTGCTGCCTCATAGTGTAAGTGCTTTCTCAAATGATATCCAATTGTCTTCAACTAAACCTCTAGTTGAAACAATTGGCAATAACAACAGTAACAATACCTCTCCAACTATTACCAATATCACTAACACAAGTAATAACAATTCTAACAATATTAGTACGGATACTATTAACAATGGCTTCAGCAGTAGAATTAATGATACCAATTCTCTAAGTCCTTTCATTATGCAAACATTTCATCTTGAAAATAGTTCGGAAACAAACTTTATTCCTTCAGTTGTGCATATGCCAGTACGTCAGCGTGTAATGGAACCTGTCACTGTCACACTAACGTTGGTACCTGCTGAGCCCTAGGCATTTTTTTTTTCGTATTAAATAATTTTCAGAAATATGCAGGCATGTTGAAGAATACAATTAACCCCCTCAAAACTGTTCAGATAACACTGATTTGAAGCATCAGTTTTGTAAACTTTTTGAAGCAACCATCAAAGACTGTTACTCTACGGACAGTTAACAAGGAGAACGAAACACTCGTAAAATAAGATTAATTTTGAAGAATCTGCAGAATGAAGTGAAAATTACAGTGTTCGCAGCAGGTATGTTGTGCATTACTTACTTGCTGTTAATTCAGACCATGTTGAAGGTTTATGTGCAATGAACTAACCCACCTCAAACCTGCATCTACGTTTCTGCTTGGTCTCGATTTTATAAAAAAAAAAAAAAGAAAAAAGATTACAATCACTCTCCTGGAAGAACAGAAACCAAGAGATTTGTTTGTTTCTTAGAAGGCAGCAAGACAACATCTTGTAGACTTAGAATCTCAGTATTTTAAAGCTCTGTCTCTGTTGTTAAGCCAGAAAGCATCGGTAAATTTGCCAGTTTCCCATTTTCATACCCAGTTTAAAAAAGATAAAAACATTTTTAAAAAACACAAAGCTATATACAAAAAGTTTAAAAGGCAAAACAAACCAAAAATCTGTCACTGATAACAGGACAAAGACAGATGCAACAAATTGTCAACTTTTATTCCTGTCTCAACAAACCAACAAAGCAAGGTTTGTTGGACATCTACGCACTATTTTTATATGTGTCTATACCTCAAACTTGGACGAGGGATTGTGCACTGCGATTGCCATTTGGAAGGTATTAAAAAGTGGATTCTTAAAGAATGCAAAACAAAAAAAATAAACAAAAACACAAAAAAAACAGCAAGAAAGAAAATGAATCAACCTCATTTTAGACAATTTGAGAGAAATACTGTATATGATATTTTTGTGAGCTTATCTTGGATTGGTTTTGTTTGATGTGTGATTCTATATATGGCAATATTGTGATCTTTAACTTAAGTGTGTTTGATGAGTGAGAGTTTGCCAAAAAAAAAAAAAAAAAATACAAAAATGGATTGTTGGATAAGTTTTAATTTTTTGTTGTGAAGAAAAAAAAACATTTCCTGAAACAAAAGAGAATATTGGATTAAAAAAAAAAAATGAATTTTTTTTTTTTTTAAATTTAAACTTTATTTTAGATGGTGTCTTATACATACCTCCCACTCCTTTTTAGACCATTTCCTCCCGCTACAAGCTATCTGGAACCAATCCTGCCACTCACTCGTATATTTTATTCCATTTTTTTTTTTTTTAATTGTATCTTTATTTATTTAAAAGCTCCCAAACGAAACAAAAAGAAAGAAATTCCCCCAGATTTGAAAGTTATCTCCAACTTCTGTAGTTTAAAAAGAAGAGAAAAAGGTTCAAATCCTTGCTAAATGTGTACAAAGAAAAATAAAAGGAAAGAAAATTAGTTCTACAGGGGTGTCATCAATAGCTGCTGTTACTTTCTCCCTCATCCTCCTATTTCCTTGCCCTCATCTATCCTGAGGTTATCAATCAGCTGGTGGGAAGATCAAAACCACTGGACCCTACGAGTCTGTCTAGACCCTCATCATGGACTGTCATATTTTTTTTTTCTGTGACTTGGTGTAATTATTTGCCCTGAATCAAGGAAGATTGATGTTTATGTTTGGAAGCATTTGTTTTTTAACCTTATATATACGTACATACTTATATATATACAAATATATATATATATATGTAAATCTATCTATATATATATATATATATATATATATATATATGACTATTTTTTTTATTCAGTTGGAGACTCGATTGAAACCTGCTGTGTGTCAGATTTTTTTTCCATTTAATGTTTATTTTTAAAAAGTTTTTATTTAAAAGACTTAGCCTGTAATATTACACTAAATTGTACCAAGCCCATACGCAATATACTGTGATGACATAAGGAGAATTCTCGCTGACCAACTTACACTTATACAAAATTATAATATATAAAAGAAATTTAAAAAATGAAAGCTGGAGTTTTCATTTTTAAAACTGCCCATTACCCTCTGAGTAATTCCTGCTTATTTCGCAGTTTTTATTCTCGGGGTTCACAGATGTGATGTGAAATGGTTGATCTCTAGTTTCTTTCCTGTTTGTTTTGGGGAAATGGAACATTGTTTAAACATTTGGTTGAAAAATAATCTTTTGGCACTGCTTGTCCCACGTTGAAGCTTCAACAGTTGAAGTGAGTTGTTATTTGTGTCATGAAGATTGTGGGCTTGTGCTGCAATGGTGTTATTAACTACTTTGAATTATCGTAACAAATTAGGACATTGCTTGAATGAGATGATTTCTCTTCTGCATCAGAAGGAGTTTGTTTGCAGGTATTACTAAAAAAAAAAAAAAAAAAAAGAAAGAAAAAATGTTCATGGCAGCTTGAAGAGGTCCTAAAAACGAAGCCAACTGTCAACTCTATGAAATGAATATACATCATTGTGATCTTGTGCGAGTCACTGCTGTTTTTTTTTTATTAACTAAGAAGTTCTATATATAATTAATATTTTCAGCTGTTGGAGATGGCTTTCAAAGTATAACAGATACTTAATTCTTACAAAAAGATGCGTTGGTTATCTTTTTAAAATTTTAGGTATTTTTTATATTTTTTCCCTCACCTCTTTCTAACCTGAAAAAAAAACCCAACAGATAATCACTTGATGATATAATAGATTAGGGGAAGAAAAACAAAAATTATAAGTTATAATAGCCAATCATTGTTTTTTTTCTCTCCCCCCATGATTCATCCCTACGCTCATAAAATAATAATGAATAGACCTTGGGTAAATCGGAAAGTTTTAAACGTGTGAAATTTTGGGTATTTGTTTATTTTTTTACATATTTATTTAATTTGTGTGTGTGTTTTATGGGTGAACTTTGACATTGTCATTTTTAAAAGCAGTTTAATTTCAAAACTGTTAACAGGCCTGAAACTGTTAACAGGCATGTACATTAAGATAGATAAAGAACGAAGGTATCCATTTTGTTTATTCTTACTCTCTTTTCACTCTAACACTTTCTGTATTTCTCTGTTCTTTGATTTCTCCTCTCGTTTAAAAACAGGTCTACGTCTTTGAGCACACTTTATCACCATTTCAGTTCTTCATTTTTCTGTTAAGTTCAGCAAAGATCAGCAAATATTCATTTTTTAAATTACTCTGATCAAACATCAGACTGCAGTAATATTTTGCCGATGATGTGCAGATCTACGTGTTTTAGCTTATTTATTTTAAAGATTTCAGATCAAATCGATTGTATATAGCTAATATTTTTACTACGACAAAAAATATGTAAGTTCAGTGATCACTCGTAACAGCTCAACTTATTCCACCGGAAAAGTCGATTGTTTATTATAAATTCATTTAAGTTTTATTTCATTCACGTTTATAATAGTTAATTTGTATAATTGAATCATGAATTTCATTCTGGGTATTTAGTTCTTTTCACTTTTGGATATTATTAAAAAAAAAATCTCTGTAAATCATGAAAAAAAACGACAACAGATTTTTATGATTAATAAGGAATCCAAACATATTGTCCATTGTGTTCAGTCGGCCAGCCTGGAAATATCCTCCAAATGTCCACCCTGTTGACCAGCAACTAGAGCATGTATTTAGTCACCTCCTATGAAGGTGTATAAAGCTAAATTAAAATGTAAGCATATCTAATGTATAAAAATAAATCTATTTTTCTCAACAAAAAAAAAAAAATCGGACGTTTTCTTTTTTTATTTTTATTTTAGATTAGTGACTCTACAGAGAAATACTTTTTATCTATATGCCAAAGGCCTGAAATACATTTTCGAATTTTCAATGGCAATGCCATTTTGAATATATGATAATGAAATTAGAAAAAAAAAATGTCCGGCAAGATGTTTATGTATGAATCCTAAACATTTGAAAAGTGATTTTGAACTCTCTATATTCGCGAGTAGAAAGTAATTTCCGGCTGGAATGAAAGTTTATAGGTCAAAGTCGAGTATTATGGTTCGTTTGTGCTTATAAACTAAAGATAAACAGTATTTTTTGGGAGGAGGTACTATTCTAGAAAAGAACCCCAAGAACAGTTATATTTGTGATTGAAGCTATAATTGCTGATTATAGAGAGAATAAAACGATAAGTCTTTTCCCAATGGCTCATCATATTTAACTGATTATTGCACAAATAGTTTTTTATTCTATGATAAATCAGTGTATTCTGGTAATCATGAAATCATTCTAACACCAAATTCTTTTAATGTCTGTTTGAAATTGTTGATCTTTTTCAAGCCGTGAGGAGTGTCCACTTTCGATGAGGCCATAGTTTGTAAGTTATATACATCCATTTAACCAAATTGTCCAATAGCTTACTTCATTTTGAAAGTGCTTCAATATATTTATCAAAAATTATTTATGCATATTCCCAATGACTCCCTACCTCATTATCAATTTTCTACATTTCTTTTCTTTTTTGTTTTTTGTTTTCTTTTCGTTTTTTTTTTTTTTTGATAGCTTTGCTCTTAAACTTGCATTATTGGAGCTAGTCATAGCAAGAGAGAGAAACTGATTTTTCTAAAATGCACATTTCAAAAAATATATTTAAAACTAAATGCAGGAAGAAAATCTTGCCAGTACCTCACTAAGATCCAATCATTTCATTGAACTTTTAATTTATATTTTTTATCGTATTTACCAATATTTCACATGAATAGTTTTAAAACCTCATTTTGTTATTTGTTGACAAAAACTGCATCCTTCTTGTGCTCATAGCTGTGGATCTGTCTTAATATATAACTCACCCGTCTTATTTGATGCCCATGACTGATATTAATTTTTGTTTGTTGTTTGCATGTACGGGTGCGTGTATATATATATATATATATATATATATATATATATATATATATATATTCTCCTCTTGTGTAATGTTTTAACCAAAGCATCATCAGAATGATTAGACTTTCAGTCCGTCATTAGGCTTTTTTTTCTTTCTTCCCGACCAAAACAATTACGACCTCCGCACATCCAATTGGTCAGCTTTCTCTTTTACTCAACAATTCTTTTTCTTTATTCCATTTCATTGTTTCAATATTTTATTTCCTCTTTCAGTTTACCATTTTCAGTTAATCTTTACTTACCGCTTCTGTTTCTCCACACCCAACCCAAGAATTCATTCTTTTACAGAGTGTTTCTCATGTTGTATATAGAACAACGTGAGATGCAACCAACACACACACAATGTTAAATCTGTATTTTATCTCTCGTATTAACCATCTGCTATTGAATTGGAAATATTTCTTGACAAATTCTTGGCCTGATGATGTTCAACTTTTAAAGTACTAACTGTTGAAATTAGAGGTAATTTATTTCTGGTAAAACTTAGTAAAGTGATCTCGCTCTCCGATTGTACATTAACTCTTACAGTGACCAACATGTTTATATGCACTTAATGCCGATGTGTATACAAATCTGCAATAGCAGGAGAATAAATAGTCATGTACTCTGACTTTGACTGTTGCATACTCCGGACAGACCTCTTATATGCATGATTCACTCGGAGTTATATAAATAAGTATATATATATATAATTCACTTCTGAACATGATGTGAGTTCTGATAGTTTCATGATCAGGATGATGATGATGTTTTAAATCGTTTTTGAGTTTTAAAAAACCTCGAAATAATTGGCTTAAGTGACCAACAAAAGGGCTTGACCTCCGAATAAGTTCACGACTATTTTTTAATCCTGTACGCTGTCCATTTTCATTTTTTTTCTTTTCCTTACACATTGATTCTCATTCACTTTTTGGCTTATCTGTAAAGACTAACAAGACAAGAAAAACAAAATCCTTTTTTTGGAAACTCATTCACCTTTTCTCATTTTCACATCTTTGTTTTTCCACCTTCCTTCATGGAAACCAAACTTTTCTATCCTATCCGCATACCATGCGGTTCTACCACTCTCTTGTGTTACTTTGTCTTTGACATGACAGAATCTATCGAATGGAAAATGCTCTATCTTCAAAGCTGTATTTTATTTTTTATTTTAAAACGGAACAAGTTAAAGAATTAAGAGAAAAACAAAGAGGACAAATTTGCTACCTTGTTGGTATCTTAGAAATTTTTTGAAAAGTGATGGCATTGAGTGATGGGCTTTAAAATATGAAAAAAAAAGGTGTACATGGCTTATTTTTATACTTTATTAATAGTCCTTAGCCAGTAACAAAAATAACGAAGAAATATACATTTAACTTGAACCAGGTGAATTTTTATAAACTTTTCTAAAGCATGATACTTGCAATTCTAGACTTGATTGCATTGTTTTAACAATTGGTCATGCTGAGCTGAAATTGATTTGGTGATCATTTTTCTGTTTTGCATGTCTATTTGGAGATTATGACAGTCTAGAAAGAACAGAAATGAGGCAGTTTATTTGCCAGTTTTTGCTTGTCTCACATCTGCTTTGGTTTTTTTTTAAAAGTACTTGGAAGTTTGGATGTCACGACTTAATTACTCCTTAATCTGACTACAGACGTCTGGGACCAGTTATTAGCTTATCAAAAGTAATACAGTTTTTTTGCCAGTTTTTGCTTGTCTCACATCTGCTTTGGGTTTTTTTTTAAAAGTACTTGGAAGTTTGGATGTCACGACTTAATTACTCCTTAATCTGACTACAGACGTCTGGGACCAGTTATTAGCTTATCAAAAGTAATACAGTTTTTTTGCAACTTGCATAGCATAACAGTAGAAGTAAATCTAATTTTTAGATTTATTAAGCTCTTAAGAAATTCCTTGTGCCTGTTTTATTTTTTGGGGAAGGGTAGTAATTTTTGTCATTTAAACAAAATTAGGTATCTGGATTAAATAATATCTACATTAAATTCTTCATTTTTGTTTTCAATCTTATAGAAATAATTTTGCTTGTTGAAACACTGAATGGGTGATTATTTATATATATATATATATATATATATATATATAATATGTACCTACACATAGAATTTAGAATTTCTACACCCATGCAACTATATTCCAATCCCTGATTTCTTCTGACCACTTGATTTTTTTTATTATTAATAGTTTTATATATTTATTTTTTTTTGTCATTTTTTTTTTTTTAGATCAAACTGTTCTTTTAAAAAAAATTAAATAGTTTTTATATATTCTCATTTCTATTTATATTTTTTATATACAAATAATGAAAAATTAACATTAGAATATATGAAAGATTATTATAACCGGACGGTTAGGCCTAAAATAAAAATGTATATATATATATATATATATGTATAACAGATAAATCAGTTCAGTGAAGAAAATTCGGAGTAAAACTTCATTGCAGTGGTGTAACCATTCGAAATTTTGTGCATTATTATTAAGCTGTTTGTATTGAGCAGTTTTTTAAAAATAAATACTAAAAAATATATTCATAATATTTTAATACATTATATATATTTAGACATAATATATGTCTGAGAGTGAAACAAGCTGTTTGCGTTTTGGTGTTAATTTTATATTTCACTATCCCTTTCCATTCCGTAAAGATCTACAACTTAAAGCTGACATGATCATATTGGAAGCGTGTTTGACATTCCCTGCCAATATTCAAAATTATTTTTTATTTCTACAAGTTGTTGAAAATGTTGATTATATTTGAAAGTATATGAAACTCTCTAGCATGCTTTTTATCTATGCACCTGTCAGCTTTAAACCCCTTTTTTACCTTTGACACATAGGAAAGTGGTGCTAGTTGGTGGAGGGCTTATTTGATACCAATTTTATTTTACTTAAGGATTCCTATCTAAAATGTATCCATCATTGCTATCAGCATCTAAAATGTATCCATCATTGCTATCTGTAGCTTCTTTTTATTTCTTCTAAAGTGTTAGTCCTTTCTACAGAATGAACAATTGACATTCCCTTCTCTGGCAACATGAATAACTTTTCAGGTTAAATTACTTAAAAGCAGGAGAACCAAAGTGGGTAGGATTTAAAAAAAAATATTTTATGACTAGGATTCTAGGATCATAAGAAAAATTATGCTAAGAAAAACTTACTTTTCTTTGAATTTAAACACAACACATGACACTGGTTTTATCAGTAAACTATCGCCCACCCCCCTCTTCCATTTTTTTTAACTGGAAGCATTTAACATAAATTAAGGGATAATTGAGATTTAGCTTTGAGATCCTTTTAGTATACTTATTGATCTATCAAAATATCACAATTCAATTTTTTTTTTAATTTGGCCAATAATAACTCAAAGAAATTATTATTGCCTCATCTTTAGTATTCGGCTAAGTTTCTCCAATTAAATTCTTTAGAAATTCTCAAACATTTTTACATTTCCGAGTCTTTTGTTGTTGTCAAAATTGACCTGGCAATATGGTTACATTGAACGTGCATTTTAATTTTTTCTTCAATCAGAAGAATTAAATCTTTGAGTGTCAGGGTGAAAATATATGATAGTGTTTCAGTTTAGATCATAGACTCTTAAGTGTAAATAAAATTGCATACGTAATATGCAATATTGATTTTCAGAAATTTCAATCTACTTGTTTTATTAAAATTTTTAAGTCATCATAGTTAAACTTTTGTATATATAAAGACAATCTGAAATAGAATAAAAAAGAAACATTCCAGTTTTTGATTTCGTAAAAATTGCTTAAAGCTTGGCAGAACATAATTGCTTCATAAAGGTTTTTACTTTATATTAATTCAAGGTAATTAACTTAAACTTAAAGTACCTGATCTGTTTTCTACGAATTGGATTTTCTAAATATTTTTTCGTTTTAATTATTATAGTAACTTCATTAATGTTTTCTGATTTTAGTCCGTTGTATCAAATGCTTGAAATTATTAAAAAAATAAAAATGAAACTACAATGAAAATTCTTTCTGATCGGCTAAATAGATTTTAGAATTTTACAATTTTTTTACCCTAACTGTTTTCAAGTTATTTTTTTGTAGATAGATAATTGAAATTCATTCAGTTGATCTTTTTTTGTTTCTTGTTTAAAGTGGACCTAGTTAAATCTATAGTTACGGTTTTCTTTGGAAAAAAACAAAGAAAGAAAAAAAATATTTCCCCACCCACAAGCTTTTCTTTTATATCTCACTTCCCTGCTGCTCAAATATTTAAATGCCAGTCCGATATTTCTTCTGATTAAGTTTACCATTTATTAAAAAAAAAAAAGAAGAAATTCTGTTCTCTATTTAATGGAGAGTATACCGCCCCTCCCTCCCAACTGTTTATGTCTTGGATCTGTAGATGATGATGATGATGATGATAGCATTGTGTAAGGAGTTATATTGGAAGGAAGAAAGATCCGAGGTAGATGAGGGTTGGGGAGTTTGAAACAAAATGGGGGACTTGTGTGCTGCTCTGCTTGACACTGCATCTCATTAAAAGTATTGGAGAGGGGATCTTGGACAACCGTCCCCTCTTGCTGCCCATAGAATTTCCTTTCTTGTTTGTCATCATCTTTCCCCTCCTCCCATTTCATATCCCCTTCCCCTTATTCGGACCCAGCCTCGGCTTCTTGTTACAATTAATCTATAGCCTTGGCCAATCCTTAGACTGGAATAAACTTCAGTGTTTCATAGTATTTACCTGCAGAGTTATATACACTAACGAACACTACATATAAAGTAAAAATAAAAAAAATGAACTCTTATACTATAAGTGCTGTTAGTTATTTCCACTTACTGTTACTGATCATTATTATTTTCCTTCCAAATTTCTTATTGTTGATGGGATTAAAGAAGTGATCCTTCATTTCAATAAGATTTTGGGGGATCCATTGTGGGTTAAAAAAAAAAAAGTGTTTCATAAAAACAAAATTTAGTATCATTACAAAAAAGCATATATTTTACCCCTTTTTAAATACAATCTATAAGCACTATGGTTTCTATTAAACTTCCATACAATTACTTAATCCATATAAAACAACTCGGGTAAATTACCTTATTGTAATTAATTAAATTATATGTAGTATAAGACATATTTTGAACCGGATATATTTTTTTATTCTATGGGAGGGTTTACTTATCTGTTTATATCTTAAGACATGCTTAGTTCTCAGCGCAATGCTTGTCATTAGAAAAACTACGCATGTTTGGGACACATCAAGGTTGTGGATGTTTTTTAATACAGTGCCCGGATGATATAATAATAATATGTGATAGCCTCCTTGGGCTTGATGTGTTACTTACGATCTAGTAATTCGATTTCAGTAGTATTGCTTAGTTGGTAAGGTTAGTTCTAAAAAGGTAGAAATAGTTTTGGTCAACCCCCGGATATCTGTGCCGTTCTTAACAAGTTTCATCTTACCAATACAAGGTTAAAGAATAAAGAGCAAATCATATCCTCATCTGATATTAAGTATAGTGGAATTTCCATTGTTTCTTTTTTCCTTCTGTTTCTTCCTTTCGGAGATTTATTAATTCAGTATTTTTTGCCTATCCACTGTTTCAATCAACTCTCTTCTGGAATACATTTATAACAGTGTGTGTATGTGTTTGTATATACAGGATGTCCCAATAGAATGTGTACATATTTTAACAACTGATAACTCATGGAACTTCCTTGGTCTTTTGACTAGGAACAAAGTGTAGTATTTGTTCTGATGTTACACTTAGTGAAGCAGAAATCCATCAAGACTGAGGCAATTTTAATTTTTGTTCCAATCCAGAGTGCCCCTTTTTGGGAAGATGGATTTTCCCCACATTCAAAACCGACCTTGTGTCTAACTTTTCCCTTGTGCGGAGGCAACTGAATAGGAACAACTGATAAATCACTAAATGTCTTATTCTTTCCAGACATAAATGGTTTGAAAGGAAGATGGCGGCCGCCATAATTAGCTTCTGGTGAAAAAAATGAAAAGTATGCTCAAGCGCCACTGGAAATTAAAAAAAAACTTTGTTGAAGGCTAGAGACAGGTTAGGAAAGCGTTTCACACAGGTCCGCTTATGCGACTCATACGATACTTTCCTATTAGTCTTTCTTGTTTTGTAGAGGTCACTGATGTCCATGGTTTTCCGGAATGTTTTTTTTTTTTTTTTTTTTTCTCGGACATTCTGAACAGTTCCATCTGCTTCAAAAATATCTCAGATTCGAGTAATTGTAAGTTGCGTGGACGGATCTGTTTGAAACTCTTTCGTCAACTACCTTTGTATTTCATTCTTCAACTACATTTCCAACTTCCAGTAGCAATTTGCGATAACTTTCCTTTGTTTTTTATGAAGGCCAGATGCCATTATTCTTCCGGATTATGTTTCGAAAGAAGTAGATATTTAGAGTCATTAGCTGTTAAAGTGTGCATACATTTCATAGGGGCACCTTGTGTATGTATATGTGTGTGTGTGTGTGTGAGAGATAATTAACGGACAGTGTGCCATTTTTCTTTCCTTTAAATAATCTCCACTTTTTCTTCCTCTTCAACCCAAAAATTGTTTTTGCTTTTTCTTTTGTCTTTAATTGTAGAAGTGAATCACTTTTGCATTGAAATTGAATTAAATAATTCTATGGATAGTTGAAATGAAAATTCAATAACATTTTCAAAGTGATAGCTTTTTTTCTTTTTTTTTTTTTTTTTAATGCTTATTTTCAAATGACTCTGGAAACTCCTCGTTACTTACAAGGTATAAGATATTAAAAAGAAAAAATTAAAAAATTAAAAAAAAAAATGCATTGCCGCCTGAAGGCTAATGAGGGGCACAAGGTGTTCTTAATTGCTCACAAACAAAGTGTGATGGAAATATATTAGAGCAATTGGCAACTCCTGAAGTCTGCTTTCTCGTTATATATATATATATATTTTTTTGTTTTTCATCAGTTGTACTTTTTTGTTTCTTGTATCATTCAAGTAGATATAATTTTAAAAATGGTGTTATTATTTCTATAAGAATGAACAAAAAAAAATCTTGTGAATTTTTCTTTTTTTGGGCATTTTTTTTTTTTTAAATCTCACTTTTTCTCTAATTAAAAAAAAATGTATTTGTTTTTTCTTAATTTGAGATTAAATTTGTTTTTAAATCTTGCGCACACATCTGTATGTATGAGTGTGCATGCGTGTGTGTGTGTGCGTGTTTCTCCCATGCAGGTTAGAGCATTTTTCCTCCCCCACACCCCCCACCATTCAAATAATATAGCATGTGGCGTATTTCCATTGCGGTTATTCTTCTGAAAATAGTTTTTAAACAAAACAGAAAAATTTAAAAAAAAAAAAAGTTTAAAAAAAAAAAAAAGTTATTTTTTAGCAAAGTATGAACGGCTGTTTCATTTACACCCATCCCCCCACCCACCCACAACTACGAAAAAAAATAAGACAAAAGTTGATTTTTTTTTTTTTTTTTTTTTTTTTTTTGTGTTGCAAAATGAAACTGCTTTTACTGTTGTTATTGGTTTTCCTTAAATGATCAGTAGATATAAATGCTCTGTTGTCTTATCATCATTATTTTGTCTTTGTAAAATGATGATTTTTTTTAGTATTGCTGGAATACATCCCTTGTATTATAACTGGAACAGAACAGTACTGTATTATTGCAGTGCGCGCTGATGCTTATATATATATATACATATATGTATATATATATATATATATATATATATATAGAGGCGACAAAATGACGACTCGATTGATCTCAGAATTACATTTCCAAGGACTGACCAATCATCCAGCAAGGTCATGACATTCTGATGCTAATCTTTTTAATTTTATTTTCTCATTTATTTATTTTTTTTTTTTTTTACTTATTTTTACAATCTACTAACCACTAAAAAAAAAAAAACTTTGTCAATTTTGATTGTTTATTCTGATATACTATTGTTATTTTTGCATAGACAAATGCCAAATCTATTTGAAACCAGTAGAATAAATATTTCACAATTTTACTGGTCAATTTGATTGTTTTAAAGCTCTACACATATGTGAAATGAATGAATGTATATCGAATGACAATCAAATGTTGATAGATTAATAACAATCTGTATACATCCGTATGCACATGTAACTTATTAGTATGTGTGTATGTACATGGCCTAGCGGAAATATCTACCTAGATATATGTATGAAAGTTGATAAATCTGGGAGGTTTTTCTGCTACACCCTGTATGTATGTGTATATATATTTGTGTGTCTGTGTGTGTATATATATATGTATATATATATATATATATATATATATATAATGGGAAAGTGCATAACCATCAAATACAGAAGACAAATCAAAAGCATTTTTGAATCGATTAATATTTTCTCCTTTTTTAGTCAACAAACTTTTTCGACGTAGTTGGTTGAATTAAAATGACAAAATATTAGTCAACCAAAAATGTTTTGGATTTGACTTATGTTCTGTATTTGGTAGTGATCCACTTAAAAAATCTTCTCTCACTATTTTACTCGGATTTAATCCATACATGTTTTTCTACACACACACACACACACAAATATATAAGTTCACGCACACATATTTGATGTCATATAATTTTGTTTTTAAATCCCTCCCCGAATCCACCCTTATTAGATAGCACCAATTCTAAGAAAGTTGGTAATTGGCTAGAATACTATTTTTATTTGTTAGTAAATATATCTAGGTGGATAGGAAGATTGAATTCTTTGATTTTCCCATACCCCAAAAGAAGTTTATCATGTTCTGATACTCCTTGCTTTTTGACAGTTTACAGGCTCAAAGTATAATACACGCTGTTCAATTGTTATGGCATAGGTCAGTATAGTGATATCAAACTTCTGTTTTTTTTTTTTGTTTTTTTTTTATTTATTTAAATTTTTTAAATAGTCTTATTTTAAGTTGATATATTGATAGATTTTTCTGTTTTTATTTACAGTGGATATATTTTTCAAGTGGGTGGGATACATGAACGGTTAAACTACCTACTTTAAAAAAAAAAAAAAATGAAAGTATATCTCACGAAAATGCCGATTCTTAGTTAATCCTCCCTCTTGCTCCTCTCATAACTTCGATAACAATCCATTTAGTTTGCCAACCCCTCTCATCTCTCTTTGCGCAGCTTTTTGCTTAAGCAATTATTAATTATTATTTTGAAGAAAAAAAAAAGTATCAGCAAAATTGCCATGATCACTTGATTATTGTTGGTCACAGAAACCTAATCCTGGCTTCTTTCTTGCTTAGCCGAGAATAGTGGGCGGGAAAAACAGATTCTACACTTAACCCCCAAAACTAGTTATCATCATCATCATCACCATCATCACAAATATGGATGAGTAAGAAAACGTTAATTTAAGAGAAAAAATGAGGTTTTTGCATCTTCATCTCCTCTTCTGTTTTGTCATCGTCATGACAACATAAACCACGGATGTTGGGCTCGTTGTCCATTTCATTTTTTAATGCTCTTTAACTGCATATTTTGTTAACATTCCGCCTTATCGCTACTAGTTCTTTCTGACTTCAAAGTTGTTGGTTGATTGTAAAATATACATATATATAAAGATGTAATAAATATATATAAATCTTTGGAGCTAGATTGAACTTGGTTGTTGATGATTGGCGGATATCATTGATCTATTTTGGCCATCTTTCTGTCGGATTATTATTGGCCAGTGATACCAAGCATTTTTTTTTTTTTTTTTGTCGAGTGAAAATTCAATCCTGCGCCTTGCTAAAGTTTATTAATACAAACAGAGAAATATAAAATATGTTGAAGTCGAGGCGTCAGAGATTGATTTTTTCCACCCCTTTTTTAACTTGATCGAAAGGTTGCGAGCGTAGCAGCCGATGCTAAACCATTACTATCCTCGGTGCACTATCATCACATCCCCATCTTCTGTGATTGTTTTTTTGTTTGTTTTTCTTTTGTAATCACAGTAGCTTCTGAAATGTTAGCTTGCTTTGTCCAGAAGCTTATGACGAGCAAACTTGATTTCACTTCAGAAAGCAAAAACAAAAAGCGAAAACCTTCAATTTCTCTTAGATTATGTAAATGGGGGAACTCGGTATTCCCTATTAAATCCAATGGTTTCAATTAAAATACCCAGGAAAAATGAGTAATATATACAAATATAAAACTGCTAGTTTCCCTTATTATCGTGGCGAGTGCAATGGCGTAAGATAGCTGACTACAATATAGGTGGTCGGGTTTCAAATCTGAGCTTGAAGCACTCATCACCATGTCAAGCCACACTGAGAAGCCGTGATACGGCAAAAAAGCTATCTGTGGATTAAACATATATATATATATATATATGAATTCTATACAAATAATGAAAAAATACATATTTCATTTATTTAAAACTAAAATCCTTTAAATAATAAATATTGTGAATTTTGATACTTTGAAGCGTGGATATTACGAAATTTAAAAGTAGTGCTCAAAAGGGTATTAACCCCCAGTCCCCACCCAGTCTCCCTGCCAGTGAAGTTGACGTTCTCTATTGTTTCTATCTTTGTTCACATCATTAAACTAAATACGTTTACCCCCCCCCCCCCATCGACTCCGCTTCTCGCTCCCCAAGGAGAGGGTCAGTGAGAAGGGATTCCCTATACCCCCTACACACACACACTCTCTGTCTCCTCTCAAACTTATTTTTAACAAAATATATATATATACAGAGCTCAAGTTTTCAGTATTTTTACTATTTTGTTAAAGAAACTAAAATTAAAAAAAAAACAAATTGGAGAAGAAGAAAAAATGGAATAAATATCCACGAACCCACACGTTCACAATAAAAAAAAAAAGAAATATTTACAAAATAAACCCCCAAAACTTACCAACCCAAAACTTGTATATGTTTTGATCTGATGTTTTCATACAACCGGGATTATATATATATATATATATATATGTATATATATATATATATATATATAATTAAAAAAAAGCTAACATTCTCAACTACCTCAGCCATTTTTACTTAGATGTCTTTTTAATTTTTTTTTTCTTTTATCAATATTCATCAGGCTGTGAATCAATCATTTAGATTTTTATGGCCTTAAGAAAGCTGGAGGCTTATTTTTCTCTGAGGAGAGAGAGACACTGACAATTATTGCAATATTTGGAGACAGTCAGTTTATGATAGCCTGTTCCTTAAAAACTAGGATGTGCAGACTGCACCAGTTTCTTTCCTATTAGTTCGCTTAAAACATTTTTTTCCCTTTCCTTTTGTCTGTAATTACCACAAATATGTCTCTCATCTATAGATTAAAGCTTTTTATCTGTAAAACACACCCCTTTTTATTTTCACTCTTGATAACATTTTTTCCTTTGCGATAATTATTATGATCATTTTAAATATATATGTCATCAAAAATATTTATATATATATATAAATATATATATTTTTTAATAGGTAATTTGTAATAATACCCTATAAACTGCGCCGGCATTTTGATCATTAAAAAAAAAAAAAGATTGAATCTTAAAAAAAGTTAATGTTTATATGAGTGTGTGAAAGTTTATATATATATATATATATATATATATATATATATATATATATGTATGTATGTATGTTCATGTGTATATCTGTTAATCCATTGACTTATCACATTTCATGAAAATTCTGAGGCTGACTGTTCTTAAAATTTATTCGAATGAAATACAGTTATTTTTTTCTTTTCTTATTCCTGATAATTCTTGCAGAATAAGAATGTTTGATGTAGTACACAGGGAAAGGAGATCCTTATTTGCTGGATGATTTGTCGTCAATTTTTTTTTTTTCATTTATCCTCCCCTTCCGCCCCACCTGTTTTATTTTTATTTTGATAATACTTTTTTTTAAAACTGAGCTAAAAATGTTAAATGTAAAAAAACACAAAAAAAAAGTTTAAATAATTTCTCCATCTTCTCTTCTCTTTGAAAAAAGACTTCAGTGCAAGTTGTCACATGACATTACTGTTCTGTGTTGAAAGGGAAAAATTTCATAAATCGGTGTTTGATTTGAAAAAAAAAAAAAAAAAATTTTTTTTTAAAAAGCTAAGCCTTCACTGTGTAGGGAAGGTGCACTAAGTGCCATTAATTTGTGTAGCATGGAAAATCTGCCCCCATGTGTAACCCAGGGGGCGCCCCACCCCCAAAATAGTAGGGTTGAAGTTTGCTTGTTTTCTCTTTACCGATTTCCCCATGCCCTCAGAAAATTTCATCTCCACCCCAAGAAAGTCTTTTCTCTCTACCTTATATATACATACAAACATACATACATATATATATAGTGAATGCTTTTATTCAAACATGTACAAGGTCTGCTACACTGGCATGTCGATGTTTTCGATCTACAGCTCTCAAGAGCTGAGGTCTCATCAGACAGAGAATTTTTTTATGACCCTACCTGGATTACTATATATATATATAATGTATGTGTCTGAAAATATACATATTTTTATTTAAAAAAAAAAAGATTCCCTTTCTCTTTCTTTCATAATAATAATAATAATAAAAAAAAAACACAAAAAAAATGTTTTATGTATATGTGTAACCCCTTTTATCATGGTGTGTCATTTACTTCCGAATGTTGTCTTTTCTTCACCCCCCCCCTTCCCAACTGGACATCATTGTACATCATTCAAGAGATTCTTTTTATTTATTTTATTTTTTTACTCCATCTTCATTTTTAACTTTCTACTAATATTCTTTCTCATTTTAGAGTTTAGTAACTAGATGAGGAAAATTCTAAAAAAGATTCAAAAGGACTTTTATCATGTTTGTAAGTAATTGCCATTATCAAATCTTTCTACTGTCTATAAACTACCTCATTCAAGGCAGAACAGTTAACCGTTTCGAGTTTTGCACGTGTAACCATTTCATGGCTTGACAATTACTGTGGATGTGTTTGTAACGTAGCTGTACATTATTCCCAACAGCATTCAGCAAAATATTTGAAAATCATATTTATTAAGCCAAGAAATTATTATATACTAACTGCACCTACTCAGCGTTGCCCGGGAGTCTTTTTACTTAATTTTTCTTTTTTTAATACAATAACTTTGGCAAATTATTTTTGTAATAGACTTTTGAAACTAAAATTTAATTAATTAGTCGATTTAATTTTTTTTTTAATTTTAGAAATCCCCCTTATTCGTATTAATATACACAATATCAGATCAAGGTTTTGTTAATTGATTTTTTTTTTAAATTACATTATTTCAATTTAAAAAAAATTTTTTTACTACTTTTAAAAATAATTAAAATGTATTTTGATAATAATTGATGCTAAAAGTCCAGGCCTTCTTTTCCCTGTACAAATCATCTCTATTCTGGTATCGAAAGGTCTAGCCTACTTAAACTCTACTATGGTGGAATATTTTTTTTTCCCAAATATTTTCATGTTTTTCCATCCCCAAACCCTTCCATTCTAAGATGATTTTATTTCCTAGCCCCCAGCAACTTTTTCTCCCACCCGTGTTTTGTTTTTTGCACACTCATTCTTGCTTGAGAAAAAAAAAGAAAAAGAAAATAACTTTCTGGATGCTTGCTTGTTTGACTAATAAAACTACACAAAATTTTGAAGAATTTGAAAAAATAAAACTTTTAAAAAATTAAGTCATGATCTCCCTCCCCCCAAAAGAAAGAAATCAAGTAGAAAATCATATATTTAAGGGAGAACAAATATATATATATATATGTAAGTGCCCCCAAGAAATGCAAGCCTTGAGTTTTGATTTAACAAAAATTGTGTGTGAAGAAGTGTAATAACTTATTAGTATATAACCAAGTCATGTGGAAAAATACCGAAAAAAAAAAGAAAAAAAAACCTTAATTTATGCAATTTTTCCTTCCTATTTTAGCTATGAAATAAAAAAAAAAATAAAAAAATACAAAAAAAAAAGGGTTAGGTTCATTTACAATAAATTTCTGTACCATTTAAACACAGACATTTGTTTTCTGTTTGTTATTTCTTTTTGATTTGAATTTGATTTGCTGTGTTGTCCATTGTCAGTCATGATGCTTTGGCAGCCATATTTAAATATATCTCGAGTTTCTTTCCGTAGGTCAAATAATTTTCTCATAGCTTACCTGTTTTCTTTATATCTATTCTTTTGTTAAAAAGAAAACAGTGGCTGAGAAGTTTACCTTTCCTCACCTGCCCCTTATTCTAACTTGTTGCCTTTGCATTTTGTCGATATAAATATAATGCCTTCATCAAATGGTTTTAACAACCAATTCTTGAAGTTTTTTTTGTAGCAATATATAACTTTTAATCTAAGAATTATGTCAATCATCAATCTGGCCACCTTTTGTCCTTAGAATTATTTCCCCGCTGTATCAAAATAAAAACGAACCTCTTAACAGTACATATTACAGTCCAATTTTAAGATTGAATGCCGAAGAATAGGAAAACAAATAAGCTTTTAATTTTAGATACATTGCAGAGACTTGTTCGCCTTCAGCGATCTGATCTAGATACTTCTATCGGACAACTCATCAAAGAAAAGACAGGAAATTCAAACGTTATCTATATATTTTACTTGCTCTACCCAACTGGCGGTGCCCAGGATCCATTAAGTTCAAATTTGTTTTGTAAATATTTTTATGTTCTGTAAGCATGCCTTTTTTGTTAGTTTCAGTATCTAAGTTATAAAAAAAAAGAACAAGAGTTATTTCCCTTACCTGTTTTTTTTTCTATGTCTAAATAGCAGGGTTCCATATTAGCAAACTGCTGAACAAGATTAAGTAGTTTTTGTAATGAACTATGTTGGTTTATTGCGAATAACATGGTACAACTATAAAAAATGAAAATTGGCTAGTCAGAATCACAGTTTGCTTTATCAGTTTAAATGCTATTTAGGTCCAATTTAAAAAAGTCCGGGCGATATAATTTTATACTTTAGATTATTTTATCTTATGGATCCATTTTTCATAACCTTGAGTATCTTCTTATCAGAACAAACAGGGGTCTAAATCTCTGATCTAGCAGGATCTTAGGTTACATGTCATTCTTCACTAACTTTTAAACTGTAACGGATATCTCGCCTAAAATCCTTTCTATGTCACATGATTAAATCACCCAATCAGCTATCGACACTCACATCAGACGATAGGTGAATCCGGCTTCAAAACTTGTCAATAATACTTAAGCAACCTTATTCCTTTGTGAAATTATATTTAACTCTAAAAACATATTGCCTTTAGTAATATCTATAAAAAGCATATATGATTTTGTGTGTGTGTGTGTGTGTATATATATATATATATATATATATATATATATATATAGTACACGTATTGTATTAGTTTCTGTAGATGTAAATCCATTGAAACTCTAGTGTTTATAAAAAGTGCTCAATAACAAGTAGAGCTGTTCTTAAGTATACATTTTTATTTATACAAACATTATTGGTTACATATGTGCATACATGTTTCGGTTGTACTCTTCACAGAGAGTCAACCTCTTCTTTGGTCTGAAATAGACATTCATAATTTCTTATGATTCAGGTCTATTAACCAATTGAATATTTCTGCTAATAGAGTAATATAGTTTTGTAACAAGTTATCAGATTAAGACCAGCAATAGCATATAACATTTTATGATGGAATTAGATGAATTCGCTAATAATGGTTAGAAAGAAAATTACGGACTTTTTGGGGAACTAATATTAAATGGAATGTGATCTATAAATTGATATTGTATTAATACTGTAAATGTTCTCTACATTTATTTTTTTACGATTTGATTTGAGAAGAAAATTAAAAAGGTTATCATTCACCGGAAGTACTTTAAAATAATCGTCTAGGATTTGACTAATTCAAAAAGAATCTCTTCCTACTTTTCGTCTTGGTAGAATAACCAAAACTAGAAGAAGTCAAATAGTTCTTATGAGTATATTAGAAAGAAAATATATGACATTCTGGGTACACATTACCTAATGAAATTTTATATTGCACTAGTGTATAAAATTTTAAGAAATAAAATTCAGTAAATATAATGAAAGAATTAACATGCAGGGACATTTTTGGGGTCTACTTAATGAAATATTTAAGAGAATTTGACGTTTGCATCAATATTATATATTTTGTGAGATTGTAGGTATTTGTGTATGTATAATTTTTTTTTGTTGTTTTAAATTGAAATGAGCATTAAAAGGCATAATAAATAAATTAAAAAACTGAAAGTAATCTTATTGCTTATATTGCAAGAAAATAATCTCATAAAAATTATTAAAGGGAATTTATTTGATCATAAATTGGTGCAAGTGTATACTTTCTTAAATGCATTTAATTAAGGATATTTTATTTTAAGTAAAATCTTTTTTTATTGGCAAATAATTTATCTACCCAAAGAAATAAAACTCCGAATTTTGTTAAAAATTTTATTCAAATGAGTAGATTATGTCAAACAATAATAAAAGGAATATTTGACGACATTTTATATAATAAGGATCCTTATCTCTTTTTAAGTTTTCTTTTATTTATTTACTTTCTGATAATCTCTGCATAATTTTTAAATTTCAGTTTAGCCATACCCAGATTATACATATGCTTTTGTAAATGAAATGTTTGATATAAACTTAAAAACAGTTTCTACATAAAAATTTAGTATTTTTATTAGATCTTAATTTCCTGCTTATAACTCTCTATAGACATCATACATCGATCAATCTACTCTGACAATGATTCACTCAACTAAAATGGTTCTAAATTTTTGACAATATGGGATGGGAGGTTAATGGCCTACTGGTTATCAACACAGATTATAGAAACTGTAAACCTAGTTCAACTTGAGTGAGATTTATCATTAAATTTCGCTTATGCACTAAAGGCATGAAACCCCTATTTCATTTGGTAAAATAGCAGTTTTTCGTCAATGACTCATTTACTATAGATTCTTTGAGCAATTAGAAAACTCAAAAAGGGTTGATATGCCGTATCTTCAATAAATTCTTTAGAATGAAACGTTTGTCTTAGATAATATTTCAGCATTAACTAATCCACAGAAGGGTTAAACAGCTGTAAAATTTGAATCTCCTTTCTTTTCCAAAGTGCGTGTAAATTATTTTTGCACCACTTTGATGGAAGAAAGAAACCAAAAAAACTCTGAATATGAAATACGAAAAAACAAAAATAATTGTTTTAAGACTCTTTTTTTATCATTTAATTCTCATATCATATTTTGATTGTGATATATTCGTGTGCAGCTTGTCACACTCGTACTGCTGGCTTGATAGGAAAAGTTGTTTTTATTTTGTAATTTTTCGAAGAAAGCAATGGGACAACGATATACGTACACATATATATACTTAGTGTGTATTTATGTGTATATATAAATATATTTTATATATATAAAGAAAAACAACTGTCTAAGCTCAACTAACGTTATACAAATAATACCTCATTGAATTATCCTTTGAACAAACAAACTTCTAGTTTGATTCTGTTTAAAGTCTTTATTTTTTCCTCTTGTAAAGTACCGGAATGATCTTGCTGCTTGTGGTAAAGATAAAAGTTTAAGTCTTTCTTTTAAAGAGACGATATTCTGACTCTTGGTTCAGAATGCTTGCAACTGTTGACTCTGGCCTTACCCAATGATATCGTTAGGTATGTTTAGTGTGACTTTAACTATTCAAGTTAACAAAACAGTTGACTTTGACTACAATTCTGTGCAATTGTCTTGCGCTCTTCATCTTTGAGAAGTTCTCTTTTATTCATTACATTTAATATAAATATATATATATATATATATATATATATATTTAAAAAATCTCCTTTCAATTTTACTATTTTTCTCCCAGAAATTTATTTCATGTTTTTTCTTTCTTTTTTATGTCTTAAAATTAAAACATCTTTCTGGAAGATATCTTTTATTTATAATAAGGGTTAATCAACTACTGCACTGATACCTTGGAACATGGTCTTTCAGACCATAATCTATTTGTAGAAGATGACACTACCTACAACCATTTGAATAGTTTCCATTTTTACTATTTCCTATTTGTAGAAGATGACACTACCTACAACTATTTGAATAGTTTCCATTTTTACTATTTCCTATTTGTAGAAGATGACACTACCTACAACTATTTGAATAGTTTCCATTTTTACTATTTCCTATTTGTAGAAAATGATACACAATCTTCTGCAGTAAAACTAGTTTTTTTTACAAAGATTTAGTATATCGTTTGAATTTTCTACCCTATAATAGTAAAGTGGTCGACCATAGTCTAGGACGACCAGATGGCTCCCTTTTCATTGGCTACTACACAGATGTAAGGGAGGGTGCCACTCCTTTCCCAGGAGTACTCCACTTACCCTTACTCCTCACCTTATAATGATGAGTGGTTAGCAAGGGGGCATCAAATAACCTTTTTTTTTTTTAGCTTTTGGTATGAGTTGGCCGAGGATTGAACCTCGGTCTCCTGGTTCATACTCTAAGAATTATTTCAAATGACCTGATAATCATAACTCATCCCACCAAGTTCTCTATTGTTAAACAAGAATTGACATTCTTAAGATGTTTCCATTAATCTGCGCAGTTAACGATGGAAATGTTATTCAAAATTTTACAGACAGACACAACCTCTTACGGAGATACGTGGATGCATATAAAAATGCTATTTCAAACTTAAGTGTGATGGACTGATCGATCAACGGACAGAGATACTTGGATGCGTCTAAAACAAATAGTTTATTGAGAGTTAAGTAAATTCTCTTTGAAGTTTAATCGATTACCGATCTTTAAACATCAAAATGTTAAAATCGGTGTATATATATATATATATATATATAATTTAAATTCACACACAAGTTGGGTTAATAGCTCCATAGTGTATACATTACTAGAGCTAAAAATATAGTAATTTAATAAATGTTCCAAATTTGTTTAAAAAAGCACTTTTATTCATGCATATTAGTTTTGTTTATAAGGATTTAACTAAAAATAAAAATAATTTGTCTGCTTTGGAAAAAAAGGAATAAGTAAAATGAAGAGAACAATTTTGATGTTAACGGTTCTGTTTTATTCTTTTTTTTTTGGGGGGGGGGCTTAATTTTATTGGACAAAGTTTACTGAAGAAACATTTTGGAATTTATTTTCAAGAAAAATTGTATGTTTTGAAAATGGGCAGAAATAATTGTATGTATAATTTTTGTTTTTAAAGAAATTCGGAACATTTATATATATATATGTATGTATATGTATATATATGAGAGAGAGAGAATGATCATGAAATACATTTTGTAGACGTTCCAATGTCAGTCTTCAGTGATGAACTGGTTTCATTGCAGGTGTTAAATCATCAGACCTACTCCACCAGCAACCCAAGCATTTCTCACAGAAATAAGTTTACTTTATTCCTATAGATTTATATTTGATAGAGTCGTCAATATTTTCTGTAACAATTTAAAAGGATGATCTAAACCTAACTTTGTTTTATTGTTATGTGTACAAATAAAACATTGAATAGTTTCAGTCTGTTTGTCTCAACGTTTCATTTAGTTAACAAAATATCATCGATTATTCCTTATTAATTTTCAAATAGTTTTGGTATCCGTAAGGAAAAGCATTTAATTAGTTTTTATCAACATTTGTATGAATGACTATTTTTGATTGTGAAGAAGTCTCTTATTAAGATTATAGATTGCTTATTGAATCAGCAAGCGACCAGCATCTTTAGAATTTCTTTCTATTTTATTTATTCCTCATAGATTTATCAAGTATCATTGTTTTTAGTGTTTGTCACAACTTTTGTCTCTCATTTAATTATTTATTTGAATTAAACATGGTTTCCCGCCTCTGTTTAAAAAACATGTTTTTATCAGATCATGCATATTTTAAAAATATCGATCAATGTTGTGAATATTCAAAACATATCTAAACTTCATTTTTTTAAAAATAAATAACTAAATTATAATTCCTCCCTTTCAGTTTTGATCCAAATGTAACAATTAAATGTTTTTCTAAGAATAACAATTATCAAAAAAAAAATTTAAGAAAGATATTTGAGAGAGAGAGAGAGAGGGTGATGTCTAAATTCTCCTCATAGGTCCAAGCAAATAACACTGGACAATCTTACCTCATTGAGAAAAAACTTGTAGCAACAAGTCTTATTTTTTATCTTGAAGCCTTCCACAAATAAACAGTGTTATGGGAAATATCTTGGACTCTTGTGCAAGTCATAGCCACCCAAGTGATAACATTTCGATGTACATTCTCTACAAAATGTCCTCCAATCTGTTGCTATTCTTGGTTCAATCCGATATCAAACTGTCCAAACTGTTTCAATTCCTTAGCCTGCCACTGACAGAATTCTTATTCGCTTTCTTAAAAGTGAATCTAAAACAAAAATTTATTTTGACTGATCCTTTAAAAGTTGTGTATTTTTTTTGTGTGTATGTGTTGCTCGCAAAACGGTGTATCAAGATGGAGGCAACAGTGACTAAATGCATTTTAGTTTGCTTTTAAACCTCCATTGATGATAGCACAGCACGTTGTCCTTTGTACACACTAATTGGCTACCTCAGTACTCCGGGTGGAATCATTTTAAATAGATTTTAAAATAATATAAGTTCTCCTGTCAGTTTATAATTATTACTCACAATTGTGATATCTGCTGATTTAACAAATACACACACAAAGTCATGGCTAGAAATAGATTCACTGATCGATTAATAATAATTACTGATACTAAATTCTTTGAAACTCGTATATTTATTACTTTTAACTAGATTAAGGGACTAAAATGTATGATGTCATGCAATCTAGGCTTTTGCTCTTTTACCAAATATTTAAAGTTCATGTCAGCCATTTTTTTCCATCAAATTCTCTTTCTCATATGCTTTTATATTTTCTTTTTAAACCTAACCTTTTAGAGTAAAAGTCAGGTTATTTTTTTTTTTTGCAAAACTATGTATCATAATAATTTCAAAATGTAACATTATTTTTGAAGGCAGTATCTTATTTCAAGATGTAAGCGTATTAATTGATCCTAAATTATAATTAAACTAAAATTATTTGCAATGTAAATTATTTAGAAATATGTACTAGCTTAAAAATTGTTATGTCTTTAGCACAACGTTTAGTAGCACTTGTAGAATCATTTCATTGCTGTTTACCTTGGTAAGATTCTATGATGTGACTAATCATAAGATTTGTATACATACCTCATAATAGTCACTCAATCTGTGTTGGTGTTTTCTTTTTCTTTGTTTTTTTCCTCCATTTAGTTAAAGAATTAAAACAGCAAAATTGAACATTTTGCATTTTTTCTTCTTAGATTCTAATCTAATTATATATATATATATATCTTTTTCAAGATATTTAGTCAAAAAATGACCCCCTCCCCTTCCCTCCCTCCCTGACCTACCCAAACTGCACAATGGATAACACAGCGTCTCTAGTATATACAACCTTTGTAGTATACAACATTTAAAATCTTAACTTATCTAGTTATTGATTGGGATGAATGTTTGCAATTTTTTTAAATTAAGAATTTTTCCAGCTGCTAAAAACAACAGTTCAAATGAAATAATAATAAAAAAAAACAATTTTTAATTGTTTTTCACTTTATCTCTTTGCAGATAAACATAGACAATATATATATATATATATATATATATATATATATATATATATATATTTCATAAGAATGAGTTTTAAGCTTCAGCAAAGAAGAAAAAGCAAATGTTACTCTTCTTTACAATGAATAAATTTAGTATGTACTTGTTATTTTTGTGTAATTTTGTTTTTAATAATTCAAAGGAAAGATAATGAAAAAAAAATCATTGATTCTAAATTCAATGGATTTTGTCTCATATAGACAGCAATTTTGTCATTTTTTTGGACATTGAAAATAGAACAACAGCAAAAAAAATTTAAAAAAAACTTTTTTTTTTTAACTTGGTTAGAACTAATGACAGCCTGGAATATCATTCACATTGAGAGAGAAAAAGAAGAAAAAAAAAGAAGCCGGTATGTTTATAATCCAGCATTTCTGTAGCTTCATCATATGGACAATATATTTTTTTTAATATATGTATAATATATATATGTATGTACATATATATATATATATTATATGTATAATTTGTGTTTAATATATAAATGTGAGTACGGCTATATGAATATGTATATTCCGTACATTACTGAAAAACATACATACATGTAAACGTATATTTAAAAATGACTATATAATAACAACAATAAAAACTATTTGAAAAATATGACACCTATTATGATTTTATTTATTCCCTTTGTGTTGTATCTTTCTCTCTTGCACTCCCCAACGTCCACCCTACACCCAAATAAATCTTTATCTTTATGTGCAGTCTTTTAAAAAAAAGTATACAATTTCAGTTAAGTGGAAATCATTCTATCTTTTGTGACATTCCATATTTGTATGTCTTCATCATTTAAAATATTGCAAATTGAAAAAATAAATAAAAACAAAAAAAACAATACGTATATTGTTATATATATACACATAAATACATATATAAATAAAACGTCCCCCCCCCCTAAAAGGTGATTTTTTTTGTCTCCAATACTAAAGATTTTTTAAACTATATTTTATTGACCCCCTATTCCATGTTTTTCTCTATTCCTTTTTTGTGTGTGCCTGTTTCTTTGTTGTGTTTCCTTTCCAATCTTCCCCTTCTGTGTTGTTTTATTATTACCACCCACTTTGGTGGTGGGGGAGGATCAGAATTTGCAACCACATTTGCAATGGTCTTTACTCCATTAAGGATATGGAATTTTCTACGTTGGTCTCAAAGCTGTGCCACCTATATTAATTAGCGGAACCTGGTTTTTGGACTTAATTCATTGTGAAAAGCTGTTAGAAAACCGAATGATATTTTCCCATTAAAAATAATCTCAAAGAGATTAATTCTTAAATAAAAATTATTTTTTAAAGGTATTTAATGTGTAAATATACAAAATTATTAAGCATCAGTTATATTATTGTTTTTATTACTAACTATAATGTATAATATAAAACTTTATTTCATAAAAAAATATATTCTCTGTAGGATTTTTATGAATTAAGACTATTTTTAGTGTATATTTTGTCCATTTTTCTACATGTTTTATTAAGTTTTTTTTTCATTTTAGCATGTATTCAAAAATATAGTTCCTAAATAAAAACCTAGATTGATTTTAAAAATTAAAAAAAAAACTACAAACAGATCTTACTTTAAAAACCTAGGAGTAGCAACCCTGCACAGATCTCTTAACGTTTCATCAGACGTTGTGCTTCGATTGTTGTCAGTGTGGTTCAGGAATCAAAATTTTCTAAGAAAACCAAGGTATTTCCGGTTTGAATTTTTTGTTCGAAAACCGAATTGTTCCAGTTCCGAGACATTCATAAACCGAGGGTTGACTGTATTCAATTCTGTGAATCGCATTGCAGAGGATATATAAAGTCTTAAATGTGAGACATATTCGTAGCTATTCCTTATATCGTTAGCTGTTTTTTTATGAAGGATTTGTTAGTTCATATTCGAATCTCTCTATTTTAGAAATTCTTTCATATTCTTCTGTTCTCATTTTATTTTTCTATTTTTTTTAATGGCTTGTTTTGATTCTGGTCAACCTTTGTTTATTTCTGTGAAAATTAAAATTTTACTTCAATCGAATTGAAATAAAAGAGCATCAGTAGTAAATATGCTTTTTTTTTTCATTTTTATTTCTGTAAATTATTTAACTACCAAATCACGGTTAAACATTCTCGTCAGATCACCAAAATTAAGTGATGTTGCGCCTAAAGGTTGCCATTTGGGAATGTGCTATACGCAAACACTGTATAACTTAGTGACAGACTAGCATCCTGTCACTGGGATTGTTCAAGACATCCGTACACTTAACTCTACAAATCTGGTTCTGTTAGCATTCAAAGCTTAGAAAGGGAGCTTTACTTTATGCCTTAAATTACTGAATATACCGAGGCGTGGAATATTAATGCAGAAGCTTGTCTCATTTTCAAAAAGCCCCTGCACCACAAAATGGGGGGGTTTATTGCCTAATTAAAAATCAAACTGCAAAAAAAAACTTGGATAAAAAAATAAAGACAACTTGATGATTTATGTCTACTTATCTATTGAAATCAAATTTGGTTACATTTTTAAATTACATGAACACATACCGATATTATGTATTCTATATTTGTTTATATCCAATGAATTCATACTGCTAGCAGCACTTATATATATATATATATATATATATAAGTATATATATATATATATGAGCATTTTACAGATTTATCAAATTATTATTTGTGCCTAAATTTCCACCTCGATAATTAAAAAAAAAATTCTTAATTAAAAAAAAAATTTCTTTTTAGAATTTTTTAGTCAACTTGTACTAATTATTTTAACGGTGTATGTCTCTTTGTTATTTGATTTTTTTTTTTTAGACTTGCGTTTCCCCCATTTCTTTTCCTTCCTTCATTCTCCTTTCCTTACTAAGGTTAGTGAAATATTTCTTTCTATTTTCATCAATCTTCGTTATATCTTTATCGATTTCGATTATTTTAAACGATTTTCTTTTTAATTAAATTTGAAAGTTTTTCTTATTCGATAAATATAAGACAAAAATACACTTAAATCGAGTGATTATGGGGGAACAGAAAGTCGGTCTGGAACTTGAAGTGCATATATCTAAATTATAAATCTTTCTCTTTTTCTTGTTGTCAAAAACAGAATTAAGTGGCTTATCATAGAATAGTTATTCAATATTGTGTGTATGTCAGTTAAGAGTGAATCGGATCTTTTTCATGGGAATTCTTTTTTCTTTTTTTGCCTTATGCGATGCATTCCTGATTCCTTAATTTGATTGTGGGGGAATGAGCTGGTCAAACACATTGTAGAAATGTAAAATAATTTCAAAATGTTTATAATTGTGAAAAACAAAAGAATGTGCGTATTATTATTATTTTTTACCTGCAGAAGAAAAAATATCTCCCCCTGCTCAATCCTTCGTTTCTGTTTTTCGAAAAGATTTCTGCAACATTTATTTATATAAATTTTTAAATATTAAAATTTATATATATTTTTTTCTGTGATACTATAAACAACCAAAGTGAGTCGCCGAATGTAAACTATGGTTTTGAGGACGGCACACAATTTTGCCCTGGGGAAGGGGATTTCGATGTAATCCTCTCTTTCGTCTCAACAGGCTGACTGGAGAGAGGACTACATCGAAATTGCCAATCCCTGTCCTGGGAAGAATTGCATTTCGTGTATGAAACCATAGCTTTCATATGGATATTCACTTTAGTTTTGTATAGTATCACACATAATGAAGTCCTATGAGTTTATTTCTCTTAAACTATAAAGATATATATAATTTTGATATTATGTTGAAATTTTCAGTCTGTTCTTAAAAGAAATGGGCAGGGGGAATTGGTGCAAAGGTGGGATTGAGGTTTCTCATGTTGGGTGTGGTTATGGCGGAACTGTTATATATGGATAAAAATTTAAATTCTGCTGTTTTAACCCTCCCAGTCTTGATCTCTGACAACTTGTATTCGACAAAAAATATATTAAAATTAAACTTCAAAAAAAAAAAAAAAAAAAAAAAAAAATTGTAATTTATCACAAAGATATACATACACACAGGACATTTTTTTTCTGCAAAAAATATTAAAATTATATGTTGAAGCAGGTGATGAAATGTATATATGTATACATGTAGGCGATACCATAAATACCTCAAACTTATACATTTAAAAAAAACATTTAAAAAAATTATTATTGAAATCCTCATCGATAATAATTAGTAGTCGTTTATTTTTGTGCTTGGAATGATGGGATCTCATTGTATGTATTTGCACGAGTAAAACTCACCATTCATCAGTTATATGTTCTTTTTTTGTGTGTGGGGGGAGAATCAGTCGAATTATTTACCATGATGAATACACAAAAGAAATAAAATAAAAAATCAGGGATATTTAATCAGCACTATATATATATATATATATATATATATATATATATATATATATATATATATTACCTATTAAGGTGTGTAAGTGTGAGTGAATGTCAAACTGCGATAATACAACAAAACTTATGAGCAGATTAACCTATACTACACTCTACTCTTTCTGCCACCCTCTTTCATGCTATATATATATATATATATATATATATATATATATAGTAAGAAAATATATTTATGAAAAGTAAGCTACAAAGAAATGTTTGTTTCATTCCTGAAGGAAATCATCAGGCTAAATATTTCTGTGTAGTTTACTTACCATAAATATATTTCTATTCAACTATTAAGCTCTACTCACGTATTGAGCACTGTTGAAGTAAATAATGGAAATGTACATATATATATATAAATATATATATATATGCAATATATTATATTACCTTATATGTGTATATACTTAAAATAATAATTATATATATATATATATATATATATATATATATATGTAATCTTATTTACAACCAATGTCAAATAAGCTAAATTGAATAATGTTAATTTTTCAGTAGTGTAGTTCTAGTACCCTCTCAAATATTTATTACACTCCCTCCCTCTCTATCCCTCCAAACCTTCCTCTTCCTACCCCCTCCTCTTTTCCCCCCTCCCTGCATGACTATGACGTCAGCACATGTATGTATGCATATTCTGGTACCATATGAATGTATTTTTGTATAGTGGAGTATGAAGTTCTTGCACTGTCAAGTAGATGGTGTTTTTTTTTCCTTTTTTTTTGTATGCAATAAAAAGATCTAAAATAAAATCTTGGTTTTCATTTTGTTTTCAAAAAAAAAAATCATTTTTCTCGCTTTCTAACCACTCAAATTGATCTAACAAGAATCTCACTTGCTAACTACTAATACTAACCGATACTAATCGTAACAATTTTATTAACTAATACTAACCGATACTAATCGTAACAATTTTATTAACTAATACTATGTTCAATTGGCGACTATACAATCATTTGCTTTATTGGTAGGATGCGAATGGAAACCTTCCTGGATCAAGTTCAATTCATTTCTTGATTATTAATCTTAGATGTACTTGACATCTTTTAATAAGGCGTTCTGTTTGAATGCAAGAAGTGTAAGACAATGGAGATGAATGAGGACTCAGATGAGGACAAAGTATATTTGGATGGCGAAGCTATTGAGGTTTTTTAGAAGCTTAGTTACATTTGGTATACCATTAGAGAACAAGAAGGTGCTGGTGTGATTGCAAGAGTTAGTAGTGGACGAAGTAAGTTTGGGGAACTTCTGGCATTACTAACTAGCAGAGCGTTACCACTATCGATCAAGGGAAGAGTCCATCAGGCATGTGTACCAAGTATGACGATGTATTGAAGTGAAACCTGGTCACTGAGAGTTGAGGATATGCGTTGCATGGGTAGAAGTGATATGAGAATAATACGATGGATGTTTAATGTGAGTTTTAAAGACAGGTTTAGTTCTGATGACCTCAGAGAAAGATTAAATCTGGACAGTATATAGAGATGTGTGCTGAACAGGGGACTTCGATGGTATGGCCATGTTGAAAGAATCAATGAGGAATACATGGAAGGAAGTGATAAAAATGTACTTGAGAAAGAAAGTAATGTTAGTTTTGAAGTCAATTTCTTAAAGCCGTTTAACACATGGCAGCATGTAAAACGGACGTTAATCCGAATATAATGATGATGACTCCGTTTCAATATATTTTTATATAAATAGCTTTTCCTTTGCCTGTAGCACTAAGGGAGATAATTCAGTATATATTAAAGCAAATGCTAGCATCGATCAGCAACAGCTGCCGAGTAAATTTGCATGAATCAGCATGGTACAACTTTTTTGACCAGTTTGATTTTGTTGTTGGCATTAGTTTCCTCCCCCCTTCCCCCCGATTCCTTTTTGAATCAAATACTTACTGGAGGAACCACGTGAAGGTTGCCAACATTCATAAGTGAAAATGCTTCTATGGAACCAACTATATACAGCATAATCACATTGACGCACCACTTCCCGTTAGATCACCAAAGTACCAGATCGGTGACCATTTGGGAATATCAGGCGCTGAATATGGGAGAACGGCGACACTTTCCTGCAAAAAAAAAAACCCTTGTAAAACTAACATTGTCATCTCCCCTGACTGTGATATACATGTGACTGGTGATTGCTTTTGAATTTAATATTCCCTAGAAACTTCCTCCTTCGAAGGACGCTGGCTTAATCCCCTAGGGTTAATACTGCACTAGCTACAGGCAGCTGACTTGATTCGAACTTGGCATATCCAAGTTGTCACTCTGCAATGTTATCCACTTGACCACTGCTGCCTCCTACCTATCAGCAGCTGACTGAAGTATTAGTATCGTTGGTTAATAAAACAACTGTTTGAATTTAATTAGAAAAGTTTTAGTTCAGGTGGGAAACAATGAGTAATCGCACACATATATCATCTACAGACAGCTGTTTCGCCGTATCATGGCTCTTCAATGTGGCTACATGTGGTGAATGTTTCAAACTAAGTCAAAACCTGACCGTGTAGTCAGCAGTCGAGAAATAATGGAAATTATAATGCTTATATTTGTCTACATTCAAATTATAGACTCCAAAGAGAGCTTAATTATATTCTTTTCACAAGGGGATAGTGTCCTAGAAGTCACACACTCTCTTAGTTATTTTAACTTACTTTTCCGGGGATGCTACAAGCGCTCTGACGATTCTCGGATTAATCAGATATCCAAAAAGTCACACACCATCTTGCTTTATAAAACTTTATAAAAGTGTTTATTTTATTTTATTTTTGCATTATTTTAATACAAAAATAAAATAGTTTTTTTTAATTAATTAATTTTTTTGTAAGCAAGATGATGTGTGACTTTTGGGATATTCTGGATATAATAAAACATATCTGATTCACCCTAAAATCTTTAGAGTGCTTGTAGCATCCCCGGAAAAGTTGTGCTAAAAATCATACACCAAAATCCAAGAGTTTATAACTATTGAAGTACCAACAGCAAAACTTGGACGATTGCAAAAAAGCATAGGTCATATTTTTCATAGTAAATATATAGACTCACAGAGTATTTTTTTTTTCTTTCTTTTTTTAAGGTTCTGTATGTGTTTGTATGCTATCATCTTATGACATCATCTATTATATTTCAAGACATTCAGATGGTTATATGTCAAATTTTAATGTATACTCTCATGCATAAAATGTAATTAATAGTCTTATGCCTAAACTTTACGTAATAGTCTCGTGCATAAAATGTAATTCATAGTCTTATACATAAAATGTAGTTCATAGTCTTATACATAAAATGTAGTTCATAGTCTTATACATAAAATTAATTCAGTCTTATGCATAAAATGTAAGTCTTAGTATTATGCATAAAATTTAAGTCTTAGTATTATGCATTAAATTTGATTCATAGTCTAATGCATAACATTTAATTCATAGTCTAATGCATAACATTTAATTCATAGCCTTATACATGAAAAGTAATTTATAGTCTTATGCATGAATGCAAGTATTGTGAATAAGTTGCAAACTGTTTATTTATTCTTTCAATATCAAGAGTCACATCGTTGTGTGTTGAGGATTTAGTTTTTATTTGCATTTTTGGGAATGGGGGATTTTCTTGCTTATGTACAATTTTTCTACATGTGGTGTCGGATAAAAGCTCGGACTGTCAGAAAACGACTGGGTTGCAATCTCAGCTTGGAACACTCGCATGTCTAGCCACACTGAGGACCTGTGATACAGCGAAGCAGTCTTTCTGTGGACAACATAAAAATTACAGCTCAGTTATATCATACTCAGATTTAATGTCAATTTCGGAGCAAAAACAAAATTTAACACATTTTTGGGGGTAAAATTCACAGCCTATTGATGCAAGAACCCAGTTATCATATCCCCCCCCCCCCCCCTCCGTCGTCTACAGTTATGAAATTGTCATCTGGTAACTATAACACCCAACTAAAAAAAATCCTTAGGATGAGTATCAGAATCGTTAATGGTTAGACAGAGATAATAAAATAAAAAAATAAAAATAAAAAATACAAGCCAAAACTTATCTAAAAAAAAAAACCCTCAAAAGTAAAATTTCTAGAGATTTGTTTTGCTTTTGGAAATTGATTCTCATAATAATCGATCTGAACTATATAAAGGAATTTTTTTTTATAGAAGATTGCACATACTATATATATGTTATGAAAAACGTAAAAGATAATGAATATATGTGAAAGACTTCGTCTCTTCATCTTTGTTGTTGTATTCACAACATTTTCACCGTTTTGCGTTCCGGGACACATATATTAAGACAAAACTGAAAGCGGGAATTAGGATAAATCACATGGTGTTCACGTCACAGTTTTATTGGCTGTGTTTTAATAGTTTGAAGTAACTGTCTTTCGTTATGAATGAGAGAGTGAAGCCTTGCTTCTATTTCTAAAGTGACGTCTGTGAAGAGTTCTGACAAAGGGAGATAACTTCCAATTAAACTATTGCATCTGCATCAATTCTTTTTTCTTTTTCGTTCTTTTTTTATTAATCTAATCTAAGTAAAAAAGTTCAATAAAATTATATAGTTACTCATGCTATGAAAACGTATAAGATATAATCAAGTATATACGTGAAAGACCTAGACAAAATGAAAAGTCAATTTTAGGAGCATTCGTCTGCATTTTTGGGATGAGAAATTTTCTTCACTATTTACAATTCTCGGACTCGTCTCTTCATCTTTGTTGTTTTATTCACAACATTTCGATCATTTTGAGTTCGTGTCACATGGCCGAGATGACTAGGGCATTGATTTATGTGTGCAGGTTATATTGTGGTTCAGAGTTCAATCCTGGACAGAGACAGCAAAACTATTTATCAAATTAATGCTAGGAATGAAATGAGACCCCCAAATACAAGGTTGGGTTCAGAAAATATCAGGTCCTTACAGCATTAGGATGCTGTTTAAAAGTAATTAGCATCACTGGGAGGTGAGGAATCTGAAAGCACATCTCCTATGCTAGGACATATCCATCTACTCATAAAGCCATAGTATAGAGATGAACACAATATGGAAGTCTCTAATCAAGGAGAAACTTTAATAGGTTTATAAGTTCTTAAAACATCACTCTAACTTGTACTAGAGTCATATAGCCTAGAATACGTTAAAGTGAACATCGTTAGGTTCTGTGTTCAATCCTATGCAAATGTAACAAGATGATGTAACAAGTTAATTGAACGAATAATGTATCACCTGGAGTATGGAATGCTAATGTTATACCTCGCAGGTTTCAAAATTCCATGGTAGTTACCATGTTCGATACAAAGCACCTGAAGAAGGGCTAAATGGCCGAAATGTTGTGACAACAACAATCAAGCGGAAGAAACCAGTCTGGAATTTGTAAATAATAATGAAGATTTGAATGAAAACAGATATTCTTCAGATGTGTTCATTTACATCGGTGCCGTCTCCAGCTTAAGCGTGACAGACTGACTAAACAACACGATAGATCAACGAAAATGCTATTTCAACTTAAATGTGACTGAGCAGACCCACTATGACTACACAATACCTATAGCTACATACTTAGAAAACGAAACTGCTAAACCTGTCATAGTTATACAGGGTGGGCAAAAATAAGGGTCCTATTTTTAAAAATTCATAACTTTTTTATTTATTGATTTTTTTTTTGATTTTTTTTTTAGAATAAGTAAAGGACCCCTTCTGAAGCAAGCATGAGCCGTATTAGCCCTAAGGAACGTACCCTCATTTAGAAAACATTATGTTTGCTTAAAAAACTCAAAACAGTGTAAAAAACAATACTTTAGTTTTTGTAAGTTTTAAGAAGTGTTTTTCGGCTAAAATTTGTTTTGTTTATTTCGAAAAATCTCGGAAGGGTCAGTCTACACACACATAAAGTTTGGTGAGTTTAACTTTTATTTTGTGGAAGTTATTCAAATTCAAGTTATTCAAATTTAAAGATAGGACCCTTATTTTGGCCCACCCTATAGTAGACAAAAGGTGAGAGAGTAGTAACTCTAATTAAAGTCAGTGCCCCTAGTGATGTTGGCTTAACCAGAGCTGAGAGGGAGAAGAGAACTAAATACCAAGGTCTAATGTACAACATGACAACAAACTGGAATCTTAGGAAACTACCTGGCGGATTTACCTGTTAGGTTAAAATCCTAAAAAGATCTCTCCGTTGGAGTCTCTGGAATAGCGGGTGAATGTCTGGTATCTAGTAGGATGCCCCATCCCCAGAAAATTGAAAATGAGAGAAAGCAAAAGACAATTGGACGCATCTAAAATGAGATGCATTCATTCAATCTGTGTATGAAATTATGAAAATTCTATTTCAAGCTGAAGCGTGACGGACCTACCGACAAACTGAGTATATTATAGAAACGTGTGAACCCATCTAAAACCTTAACATGAACAATTAACTAAGACCAGGCGTGTAATAAGATCACTGTAAAAAATGGTTTACTGACGATTCGATTTCCATATTTAATCTATATAATGATATTCTAAGACAATTTCATGTTTGTATGTACGTAATCACCTTCCACTCACCTTTGATTTTAAAAGATGGGATCGTTCGAGTGTCTTAGAGGCAATTAAAAAAATGTAATTAAAAAAATCATCTGATGTCGCATGTGGTGCCGAACATGAAACTCGACCTAAAATACACTTTCTTTGAAAATTCCGATTTTTGTGGAATTTTCGAAATAGATATTAGACATCAATTAATAATTTTTTCTCCAATTTTCTGTTTCTTTGGAGTATTTTATAGGGGTTTCAGGGGCATAATATGGGCACAACTTCCTATTTGAAAATTCAAATATTTCAGATTTGCATTGAATTTGATCCAGAATCAATAGACACCAATTAAGCACGATTCACTGAATTTCAATTTCTTCTTAAGGCCCCAGAAGCTTAAATTTTAGACATTTTTTAGAAGCAAATATATTTAATGCCCTTTGATTAACAATGGAATAACAATTGTAGACATAAGGTTCAGTATCATTATATCTTGATTTTAATGTTCGTAAGTGAACTATACACGTTTTTATACATTTAAATACAAATTCAAATGTATAAAAACGTTCAGGAGTTTGTTTTTTTAATGCACTTCCGATATTTGGATGATCAATGAAACTGCAATAATGTATTACTCTTGTAAGTAAGCATTATATTTATTTAATTAAATTATTTAATTAATAAATATATTTAGAATTTTCTTTTTTTTAAATATATTTTTTTAATTAAATTATTTAATTAATAAATATATTTTTAAAAAAATTATTTTAATATATTTATTTAATAAAATTATTTAATTAATAAATATATTTAACAAAAAATTTTTTTTAATATATTTATTTAATTAATTTATTTAATTAATAAATATATTTAAAAAAAAATTTTTTTTTTCAGTATTTGAATTTACAATTTTTAGGAAATATTTTCATTTTTTAGTGTAAATTACAAGAAATGATAACTACAACGGCAGACATGTACGACACTACGACTCCTTCTAAATGTGTTTTTTTCTTTAGTTTTTATCAATTCTTAAGAATACAATCGATTAAAGCATCAAATGTAGACTAACCTCATCCGTTCAAAATTGTCAACACTATGTTTTTACTTTGTTTCTAAATTTTTGAGGATTGATAATTTGTATAATTTCGATGATTCGGACTACTATTCTCATCTTTAGTGTTATCATCACAACGTTTCGGCCGCTGTAACCTCCGGAAAATATACACTTGAAAAAAAAAAAACTGAAGCTTACCGCGGCCGAAACGTTGTAACAATAACACTCAAGATGAGAACAGTAGTCCGAATAATCAAAATCATACAAATTGTCATGTTTCTTATTCTTTGGTATATACGACTTGAATTAAGTTATTAAAAAAAAACCCTCTGCAGGCGTGTATCTTGCTTCCTTTCCTTCTAAATTCGTTTTTTTTGTTTATTTAGTTTTAATCTATATGATAATACGCTAAGGAATTTTGTTTTTGTACGTACGTTATCATTTTTCACATCCATCTGAAAAGATGAAATGCACAAAAAGTAACTTAGAAATAGCTAATGCCGTTGCTTGCAAACAAATAAAATGGCACCCATTCTAAAATGAATTATTCTAAAATCAAATAAATGGTCAAAAATAGAACTGTAGTCTTCTTAATTTAAAAAAAATAAAACATATCCTTTACATTCTTTTCCTCCTTAATAAACATCATTGTTACAATTTTAAATACTTGAAACAATTATTTTAAATGACTTAAAGAGTTACAATTTATAGACAAATTAAAAAGGTGAAAACGTTCGTTTTATTTATTTCAAATATATTTAGCTGACAAGTACTTGTACGGTTGAGGAGAGAGAAAACAGTAGGTAAGCAACCGTTGAATTTCCATTGGGCCCTGCTAATTCTTAAACATACTATCGATTATAGCGCACTGTGTGGAACGGACGATCCCCACTTGTCTCACATTTTTATTACTCATTTTTTATAAATAGACATTTTGTCCATCGGTTCATCCGTCAGTCACAACTTTTGCTTGAGTCACAATTTTTTATAAACACAATAAATACATTGCCGAAAAGTGTCTCATTTCGAAATATCAGAGATATTAACTGCTTTTAGAAACGGAAAATATTGCATCAATAGTAAATAATAAATACCCAACAAATAAAGCGGGTGTCATGACCAGAAATCGAATCCGAAACCTTGAGATCTTCAGACTAAGGTTCTACCAACTGACATATTTGGACTTTCCTATAAATAGAGCTTAAAACATTACCTTTACAAAATAGTTATAGTTTTGGCGTGACGTCATAGATTTATGACTTAAGTCATGTTTCAAAACATGAATTCAAACATAAGCGATAAAAAAATTAAAAAATGAATGGGTAAACATTATCAATAGCTTTGGAAATGATTGAATAGTCCAAAGCAATTTATTAACTGCGTATTGGCGTTAAAAACAATTTAATGTTCAATGTATACTAGATTTTCGGCTCGTAGGGCGAATAATTCTAGTCTTCTTACATTTAAATAAGCCAAATCTATTATTGTTATCAAGCTCTATCTGAAAGGACAGTTTTTAAGGTGTACCATCTTGATTCGGCTTAGTTCCGATTTTTGGTTAATTTTCATGTTATAGATAATTCGGAAGGTTTGATATTAAACTTGCCACCACAATCTAAATCGAAAACCTTTCCTACCAAATTTCACATTCTTCGGTCTATTAGCCTAAAACTAGGTAGTTGACGCACAGACACACACCTCTTATTTTTAAATAGATTGACTATTTTGTGGTTTATTTTAACAGTTATTTCTTATTTTGCTATTCATGGCTAACAGGAAATTGTACACAAAAGCCTCAAAATGTTAGCAGCCGTTAATTCAGGTTAACGATTTTAGATTTAATCTTAGCTTGACTATGGATTTAGTACGGATTTTTTTGTTTATTTATGTTTTTATTATTTTTTTGGTGCACTTTTAATTTTCCTTGGTATATCACGTTGAAACACCGGGTTTCGATCATCATCATCATCATCATCATCATCATCATCACCACCACCACCACCACCACCACCACCACCACCACCACCACCACCACCACCACCGTATACTCGTTAACTTAGTGAACACCAAACTGCTAACAACAGATCTCGTCATTTCTGACAGAACACCTAACTTCGCGGATACTGATGATTTTGTTCATGTCGTGTTCAAGGTGAAAAGTCTGAAAGTGATTTTAAGTCGTTTGTTACTTGGTCGAGCCATGTCATCATTGCTCGTCCTGATGGTCTTTTGGTAGGTTTCATTAAGGTGTTTATGATAGCAGTCTAATAAAAAGCCCAAACATGACAGTCTTTTTAAAGATATAATAGCACTCCATGGTTTTGCCATGGTGTGAATGTAGAGGTCTTTGTTCGAGACAGTCGTTTGCCAGCTGACTTGGATGACTCTTCTCATTAGCTTCCTTTGAAAAGAATCAATGTTGTATTCTGAATGTTTTGGCCATTGGTCAGTGTCCACAGCTCCGAGTTGTACATGAAAATGCTTTGTATGTATGTTGTAAATACACTCAGCTTCACTTTTCCACTGATAAGCTTTCTGTTTAAGACGGATTCATAGGTCTTGTATACATCTAGAGCAGTTGTTCTTAACCTGTGGGGAATTCCCCACTAGTGGGGAATGGTGGAGTTGCCAAGTGGGGAATGACCGGTCGGACAGAAGAACCACTGCTTCAAAATTTAATACATTACATCTACAACACGCTCAGTAATGATTCGATGAAACCGCATCAACTGAAGAAGCACTTCTCCAATGTACATCCCGAGTTCGTTGGCAAGGAGAGGCAGTTTTTTTAATTGATGGCAAAATGAGAATGGATCAGGGCGGAAAATTTCAAATTGAGTCGTATTGTATGCTGTTTCTCTGCTGGCGGCGAAGGCGAAGAAGCTACATAACATCGGAGAGACGCTGATATAGGCCAAATATATTTAGAAAAAACAACGAATCTTTTCATATGTATTTATTTCCATGTGATAACTGTGGTGGGAATGGAGAGCTTGCTCACTAAATAGTTGGGAATTGGAGAAAAAAGGTTAAATCCCACTGATCTAGAGCAAGCCCTTTTCGTATTTTCATGTCTTCCTATGTGTCTAGCATTGAGCAAAGCTATTTATAGTTTTCATAACCATCATCTCCACCTCTTGTGTATGCGATGTTTCTCTGTCTTTGTCTTCTCGTTGCATTACCAAAATTATGCAACGTTCCTCTTCTTTGCATGTCTTTGAAGCATGTAGTCATACGACAGTTTTCTACTTTTTACGCAATTCTTTGTATTATTATTTTTACTCTGCAAAATCTTTCAAGCTGCACTTGCCTAAGCAGTAGAGGACAAGCAAGCCAATGTTACATCGTATCGTCCTCCTCTCCACATTCGAAGATAGTTTGGTCGGTTTTATAGCCTCATTTGGCCATAACAACTTTCCCAGGCGGTTGACTGATCAACTCTACATTGTTCCAGTAAGAAGAAGCAATGAAGAAGACAATGCAATAGAATCACTTAAACAGTAGAAGCAGCTTCAACATGAATTTTGTTCAAAAGAGCAGTCTTGCAACAGGAGAATACCATAACAAATGTTAAAAGGAGGCAGACATTCAAGTCTTTAGAGTTGGTTTGCTCCGGGAAAGCAATCGTATCTGTCTTGGCGAAGGTCTTAAATACGAAAATTTGGATTGCTGGAACGATTTTCATTGGCTGATACTGAATGTCCATGTAACATATAGTTCTTATTTACTTGTCTCCCCACTAGGGCAAAGTTAGACACAAGGTCGGGTTTTAATATGGGGAAAATCCAGCTCCCCCCAATTTTTATTTTTGTCACAATCCCGAGTACCCCTTTTAGAGAAGATGGATTTTCCCCACATTACAAACCGACTTCGTGGCAAGTAAATAGGGACTAACTATAAAGGTCTCGTCATGCAGGCACCGTTTCCGGAATTGTCCATTGTCTCTCGTGACAGAAGAGGACCAGTCAGTCACTTCAAATCAATGTCTACTCTTCATTGTTTATCTGTTAAATTAAAAACCATTTGACAAGGTTTGATTAAACAATCTGGTTCTTTCATACAACAGGGGCACATGGGAAAACTTTGATTTTAGGAAGCACAAATTAACCATAATATTTGACATTGTCTCTTTCAACTTGAATTCAAACTGCCCTCACTTGAGTAGAAAACGATGCAAGGGTATCTTATTCTGGCACACACTACCATTAACGGGGATGTAAATCTACCTCCAGAGAGGTTTTTCACTCCAAACATAGTCGCAGTCTCCACGGATACCCACAGAAGATGTACTATAGTCTCTTTCGTATCAACAGAAGAGAAGTAGCATTTTTGGTCCGTGTTTCTGCTCACTGGAACAACTTGCCAAAGGAGGTTGTGATGACGCTTACCATATCCAGGTTTAAAGTCGCTTTGTGCAAATATTCAGACGGTATATAGATGCAATATTTTCTGTCTTTTTACATGACTTGCTGCACTTTTCTATTACTTTACCAATAAAATTGATTGATCGTTTCAAAATCATTTTAGAATTTCGAATGACCACAAAGTAAACACATGTCAGCCATTTTTAATCTATTAATAATGAACTAGCGAGACCGGTGTAAATTCCACATTTGTGTCCTATATCTATTGTATATTGCTGTCGTTGATAAAAAACGCATATTTCCATTCAACGATATTTATGTACCATCTTTGATCAAATTGAAACATATTTATCTAAGTTCTCTGCTTAACGTAGTTTAAGAATATATCTTGTTATGGGGGTCTATCTCCAACACTCTGGTAAGATTTCGTGACATAGTTCCATTCTATTGACGTTCGGTGCGAACGCAGAACCCCGATATTATTGTACCATCTTTGCTCAAAAGCCAAGAAAATGTATTTTACTTCGAGTTGCATGTTTGACATGACAGCGACATCAGATGAAAAATTTAAAAAAACACTTTTTTTTATTGCATCTTCGGCGATCGGACGAACCCATCTTTAAAAAAGGTGTTGAGGGTGATAACATAAGTAGGAAAATGAAATCGTCCAAGCGTATTATTATACATGTTAAAATGTCTGAAACTGGCCCATCGAAATTCGAAAATTGTTTTAAACAATTTAAGTTGGCGAATAGAAACTAATTTCTGGGTTGAATTTTAAAGTTAACAAGCCGCGCAAGCCGCGCAAGCGTGGCCCCCCTCTGTATGTTACTCGATGTGGCGAGTGTAAATTGCAATAAATGTGGGCAATTTGGGGCATTTTTTACCCCTCTTTGACACCCTGGGGGCGCGAACCAGAATTTATCTGAGGTCAAGGATGCTAATTTTATATCCAGAACAATTGCCTCTACATTTTGGCCAAGTTTCAGAAAAATTGAGTGGATGGATCAAACGTTATGGAAGAAAAGGGTCATTTTTGTCATTTTGGGGGCTTTTAACCCGCTGGGGGCGCGAACCAGATTTTTTTTTTTAAATCGGAGAATGTCACTTTCTAACCTGACCAAAGTTACAACTTCATGCAAAATTTCAGAGAAATTCAATGGATGGTTGCGGAGAAAAATCCGGACGGACGGACGGACATGCCTCAAAACATAAGTCCCCCAATTTTATAAATCGGGGGACCAATTATTATGACTAAACCGAAGGAAACCTGCACCTCTGTCATATCAAAGAATAAAACATTCCTTTCATTCTTTGCACATATTAACCTGAAGAGATGGAAGAATGTAGTATGATATTTACGTAAAGATCAAAGTCGATTTTATATTTTCAACACTGTCCCCGTTTCTAGGATTATCTTTAATTTCATTATCAGTGATTTTAATATTTTCCCTTTTGATTAATTAACAAAATTAATTTGATAAACTTCTTAAATTAAAAATCAATTCACAAACTGAATCGAACATATGCAATTTAGAAAGCTAAATCCGCATTCATGTATCGCGTGACCATGTAATTATTTATGCATACATATACATATATATATATATATATATATATATATATATATATATATATGAAAAGTTCGTATGCAAAACGCGATAAACGCCATTGAAATAATTACGAAACAGTCGCTACAAAAAGTGTTGTATTTCAACACTCGACTACATTCCAAAATTATGTTTTACATAATATAATATCGGCATAATTTCGTTTTGCTTTTAAAGTCTAGAGTTAGTATATATTGCCTACTTATTGTTTTATGTCGTTATTTAAACAGATTGGATTTATCGCGTTTTGCATTCGAACTATCGGCACACACACACGTATATATATATATATATATATATATATATATATATATATATATATATATATATATATATATATATATATATACACGTACGTTTATGTATTATATATATACACGTGTATGTGTAATATATACTTATATTTTTTATAAATACATATTTATTATCCATAGACCTATATGTTTCATGTTCATTAAAAATCATCAGTGTGGCTTATATAAACGCACCACCGGTCGAACGATTAGAATCCTGAACCCGAAGAAATCCAATCCAACCTTCTGAACCATTCGGCCACCGCGACAGTGATATTAAATGTGAGCGGAAATAAACCCTATATTTTATTTACGAATATAGTAAATGTCAAGAAGTGTTCGATATGCCAAAAGAGAGAACATTCGCAATATTGCTTGATAAGAAACTTTTCATATTACTCTCAAAGTTCTCGACTTGAACAAAGCTTTAATAATAATTGTTTTCATAAATAAATATTTATAATCAACATATCAATTATCAATATATATATAAATATATATATATATATATATATATATATATATATATATATATATATATATATATATATATATAATAGAGAATCGTAGTTTGCTTGAAGTATTGCTGGGAATTGTAGTAAATATGTCAAGGAGGCCATCTGGACACCACACACAGCCGACACCACACTTGCTGTTATGCAAGATTTTAAAGAAAAATAAATAGTAAGCGCCCCCCCCCTCTTTCGATTTATTATTTTTGTTCTTCCCAGCTTATATCCAATCCAGCACTCTGCATTTCCCTCAGCCTTCTTAACATATTTACTATATATATATATATATATATATATATATATGAGAGAGAGAGAGAGAGTAGAGAGTAGTGCAGTATACGTACAGTTCCAACGAGAGAAAATGTATATTTAAAGAATTGAGACTACCAACATTTATATAAACACTTTTTTCAACAATTGTTAGTTATTTTATCATTCTATCATTTTATAATTTTGTGATTTTATAACGCGTTTCAAGCCTTGTGTGGCTCTCTTCAGATATATTTTCATTTTTAAAAAAATGCTTTTATTTTTAACAGTTTGATGATTCTGCACATTTGCGCGCGTATGTGTGTGTGTTTTCATAGTTTTTGCTTCTCTGGGTCAAAGTTATGTGTTTTTTCAAGTATGTGTGATTTTGACTTTTATCTTTCGGGTCATCTTCGTGCGGGGGTTGAGTACATTTTATTCTTCAAATTTTATGACTTTGTCGGCACTCTGTCTGGTTGCACGCGCGTGTGTGTGTATGTGTGTGTGCGTGTGTGTGGTTAGTCTCGGTCCGTGTACACAGGTGGACTCGCGCGCCTACATGCGAGCCTTCTATCTATCTATCTATCTATCTATCTATCTATCTATCTATGATCAAGTACAAAAATTGAATTCTACATGTATACATGACTGTTCCCGCCTGACCTTTATTTCCGCTCTATCTCTCTTTCTCTCTCTCTCTTTATATATATATATATATATATATATATATATATATATATATATATATATATATTTATATGTGTGTGTGTATTTCTATATATGTGTATATATATCTATGTGTGTGTGCGTGTGCGTATATGTATGTATGTGCGTGTGTGTAAGTACATGTATGTAGGACAGGGGCAGACCTTCATGTATGCGCGCGGGCCCATGAAGTAAAATGGATACAAAAGAGTTAAAGTCGCAAATACCCGTAACGTACTTATTTATTAAAATCAGTTGAAAACAAAATTTTGCTCGTCGCAATGGACCACTATTTTGTTATATACACTTGTTATTTTAAAATAACTCGCTATTAGTAAGTAAATTGTATTACTGAAATATAATTCTTACAAGAAATTCATATCAGAATGTGTACAGCCTGAGGTTTTATATAAAATGCAACATGGGCGCCAGCATCTGACACCATCTTCTCAAGCCCTCCTAATAGGAACTAACTTCTCGTCATGTAGTCAGCGTTTCAGGAGGTATCCATTGTCTCTCGTGATAGAAAGAGGCCAGTCAGTTAATTGAAGTCAATTTCTACTTTTCATTTTGGTCAAAATAAAAATTAAAAGTTTTTGACAAGGTTTGATTAAAAATTCCGGTTCTTTCCACAACTGATTTCACAAGGAACTGCTTTATTTTTGTTAAAAAAACTACAGGTTTTGCTAATGAGTAATGAGTAATTACTTATCAAGGCTAAAAACACTGGATGATAAGACTGAATAAGATGACTAGATTGACAGTTGAATGATGATGAATACTATGAGAGGATTGAAAATATCCACGTATCACCCACTCAAAACAACATCCGACTCATAAAACAGAAATTTTCCCTCCTTTGTCAGAAACATCACTCATGCAATTATTTTCTTACGCGAAGTCCGCAATAATGGATTTTTGTCTCCACTTAACACGATTACAGACTTGGTCCGGGTGAAGGCCGGTTTTACTGAGATTTTTGTGCAGGGTTTCTTCCCATCTCATCACCCGCCTTTCTCTAGGTCGCCCCCGGCGACTTTTAATGCAAAAAAAAATTTCGCGATGGTGTCGTTGTCGGTCTTCAACACATGTCCAGACCATCTGAGCTGACATTCCTTCATCTTGCCCTCAATCAATGCGATGCCGTAGCATCTTCGGATGTCCTCATTGCAGACGTGGTCGAACAGTGTAATTCCAGACATCTAGCGGAACTTTTTGGTTTCCATGACGGCGAATCTTCGCCCCGCTTTCTCTGTAGTCTGTAAGCACTCAGAGCTGTACAAAGCCACGGGTCTCACAACGATCGAATGTGAGGACTAAATGACAAAATGCGCGAGCAGCCCCGTAACTTTCACTTCCCTAGTTGTTTCCAACTAATAGTAATTATAATATATATATATATATATATATATATATATATATATATATATATATTCTAAAATTGAAAGTATGTATTTCTCAATCAGTTATGACCATAGGTTTCGCGCCGTAAGCGATTAATCTAATGATTGTCATGCTATACCGCTCTGCCCCAAAAGGCATGGAACACTGTATATAAGTAAATAAAACATCCTGAGTCGGTTTTAAAAGCTGATACTCATCAGCTATTAGTATATATATATATATATATATATATATATATATATATATATATATATATATATATATATATATATATATATATATATATATATAAATTGTTTGTATATAAGATTAATCCTCGGGCAATTCGATTTTCTCACAAAAGCTGTTAAAAAGAAAAAAAGAAAATGTAAGTTTTCCCAACAAGCACCTGACGGTGGTGACCTTAGCCTGGCTTAAATTTAGAAATTATCAATACGATTTAGTTTAAACATCGAGCCATTCAAAATTAGTTCATGAAAAGATCCTCTAACTCGGGCTGATACATCTAGACAAGTTTTTATTTTTGTTTAAATTTTGTCCAATTTCAAGATATTACACTCGTACACATTAAACGTATGGAAAGCGTGGAGAAAACATTCTAGAAGTTAATTCTTTATAGTTTGAAAAGAAAATCAAATATTTAATATTTTGTTTTTACGCCTTAAGTCATTCAATAACGTTAACTCGTTTTTTTATCCTTCTGTTCATTGTTTATAGGATTAAAGCCAATAATCCATTAGCATCGTTAATCCGAAGTTATCCAATTTTGCATCCTTCTCTTCCTCCCTCGCACTACGTCTGTCTTTCTCTTTTTCTCTCTTTTTTTCTTTTTCTCTTTTTTGAAAATAGTTTTTACCGTCTTCTCTCTTCATTTCAATAATCATTTTTTCTCATTTTTTACTTTCTACCTCTTTTCATTCCCTTTTCTCACGCTGATCATTTATCTTTTGATCCTTTTTCATGCCCTTACTTTGTCTTTTAATTCAATTTTTCACGCTTTTTCGTTTGTCTTTTCATTCCATTTCTCACGCTTATCCTTTTTCTTTTCATTCCATTTTTCACGCCTCTTCTTCGTATTTTCATTCCTCTTTTTTTCACGCTAATCATTTATCTTTTGAACCTTTTTCACGCCATTAGTTTTTCTTTTCATTCCATTTCTCACGCGTATCCTTTATCTTTCCATTCCATTTCTCACGCTTATCCTTTGTCTTTTCATTCCATTTCTCACGCTTATCCTTTGTCTTTTCATTCCATTTCTCACGCTTATCCTTTGTCTTTTCATTACATTTTTTACGCATCTTCTTTGCCCTTTCATTCTTTTTCTCACGCCTCTTCTTTGTCCTTTCATTCTTTTTCTCATGCTCTTCTTGTTTTTCGTTCCATTTCTCACGCCGAGGCTTTGTCTTTTCATTCTTTTTCTCATGCCCTTTTTGTCTTCTCATTCCATTTCTCACGCCGAGGCTTTGTCTTTTCATTCTTTTTCTCATGCCCTTTTTGTCTTCTCATTCCATTTCTCACGCCGAGGCTTTGTCTTTTCACCCTACTCACGCCTCTACCCCTTTCCTTTCTTTTTTCTCACTGTAATAAAAACGGATTAGTAATATAAAAACTAATTAAAAAGAGTTAAACATCTTCTCACTCTATTAAGACGAGCATTAGGTCTTTTCTTTTTGTCTATCGTATTGGATAGTGAGATTTGGATGGGTTCACCGAATTTGTTAGCGTCGATCATCAAAAAAAGACGGGCGAACGTTGACTAAAGCTCCTGCCGCACAACAACAAAAAAGAAAACAAAAACAGCTGAGACATTCGAAAGTATGGATTCAACCTGAAGGCGACTGTCTTGGAAAACTCAGATACATCACCATGCTCACCAACTCCACTCAAAAGGTAAGTAAAATAAATAAAAAATAAATATAAAATAAATAAAATAAAATATTTTAAAGTTGAAAGAGTCGACAAGGCTAAATGCAATATACAGAGGTAACCCCTTTTTCATTCACCCAAATACCACTCATGGGATCGTTAATAAAATTGACAATCCTTTTTGCAATCTAACCATATATTGTACAAATAAACCTCAGTCTATGCCTGACTTGTCCACCAAGTTTAAGTCATGAATGCTCAACAGTTTTTTTTATCGCCATTCAATGTCAAGCACTCGTGGACACGATATGTAAAATTGTTAATAACTCTGACGCACTCTTTCCTTTGAGCCGTGATAGCTCTCTTCACTTCAGCAATATTTTGGGAATTGTTTTGATTATTACTTTAGAGATAAAACACACACAGATAAACATCGGGGTGGGGGGTAAGGTAAGGTGAGCGTGAAGTCCATTGAGGATAATACATGCTACTGGTGAGACGATCATTAAAGTGCCCCCGCTTATAGAACTTTATGACTGTCGTTTCGGTTTATGCTAAAACTGTTAACAGCGACGAGGGGACTATCCTGTCATTAAAACAAGATCTCAGCACGGTGCTAACCTCGATCCCAGAAGCTGATCAAATCTTCTTCTGGGAGACGTTAACGTTCCGATGGGGAATGATCATAGAGCGTGGACAGCATTAGGTAAGTATGGAGTCGGAAGCGGGAATAGCAATGTCTTCACTTTTTCCAGATCTACGCTGGATTGGTCTTGTCATTTGAAACATCTTCTTGAGTCGGAAATCTGCCCATAAAGCAATTCGGATTGACCCAAGGTAAGAGCATGGCCCCATTGTTGATTATTTACGCGAGACCTTCACTGTGCGAGTCATGCGGAGTGCGGAATGTGGTTCAGACCGCAAGCTTGTGTGTAGTAACCTAATGTTCCATATTATGCGTTATGTGCCCCTCAGTTATCCCAGGATGCCAATGGATATGAACTGTTCTGCCCAACAACTCCAGAAAAAGTGTTTCGAACAACGGGTAGCACTATCACAAGAAGCTAGTGTATTGTGCATAGAAGTGAACATTATGTGTAGTCAGATGTGCTGGGCTGGGCTGGGCTCATAGTTAGGATGGAAGACGACAGGTTACCTAAGCAACTGTTATATAAGGACCTGCAGCATGGTTAACGTCCGAGACACAAACCAACAAGACGCCTGAAGGATGTAGTCAAATATAATATGAACAACCTTAGCATGAAACTAGAGGGCTGGAAAATGATGGCTTCAAAGCGATCGGATTGGCGAAATGGTGTCTATGACAGTTGCAGGGCATTTGAGGCAAATTATGTTTGTTGGATAATGGCCCTATGGGAATGGACGTATCTGTTGGAAGTCGTTGGATTGACTTGCGCGAATTAGCGCGGGGTGGACCCGTGCAGTCGAGTGCAGATTAAGGCCTGTTCTCACAGTCGGAAATAACAGACTTGACAGGGTCACCGCATGACGAGACCTCAGATCAAGGGTCAATGTGCACCTGCGAGAGGCTCTGTGACGTCACGGGCCATTGCGTGGGAAACAGAGGGATCCGTGACGTCACTCGTTCTTCGTGAGAAGCGAGTTTTAGCAGTCTGGGTTTTGGAGGCGGACCTATCAGACGTGATTGTTAACATGTAGTCTACAACAGACTACGGAAAATATTTCCCTAAGAAAATACAGGCGAAAGATCTCTTTTCTCCCCCTCCACGAATGGTTAAGACTTATTTGATAAGTAACTACGATAAAGTAGTAATTTGCTCTCTCTCCCTCAACGTTAGTGAATAACTCCCAGTTGATTTGATAACTAACGCTCGAAATAAAACTGAAGTTAAATTAAAAAGACTGTTTGTCTTCCGACCCGATCATGGAGTTTTTGTTGCAGCGGCGTGGTTCACAGCAGAAGAAGGAGGAAGGAGTTCAACCACTAGACGACATCGAGACGGCGACCCTCTACGCGGCAAGGGAGAAATTTAAAGGTATGCAAACTATATGATTTGTGTTTTAAAAATGACGTGTGTACAAAACGCGTACTGCCGCCGTCCAAGAAGGAGAGGGGCTATGCAACATTTTCTGAACCAAAAATCCATAAGCCACTACCAAACACTTCGAGAATAGTTTCAAAATAAAACTGATAGTGAATCAGTGCGTAAATATATGAATATACATTTACGCACTGATTCACTATCAGTTTTATTTTGAAACTATTCTCGAAGTATTCAACTCATATCTATTTAAAATTAACCCTAAAAAACAAAAACAACAAAAAAAAACAAGCAAAACATTATTATCATAGGACGCAGCACCGTATCAAAATTGTCGTCTTGTACAAATCGGCTAGTTAACTCTCGGGCGTTTTCGTAGGACAGCCGAATACTTCCGAGTCGAACCTCACGAAAACTGGTTCAGTATCGATATCAGTACCAATATTTGATATCCTAGTTTCATCATTTTTAGCGATGCAGACGTTCGGGTCTATAATTCTCTATTAAGGTGGTCGCCATTTTACTAGGCGTGTGTTATCGGTGATACTACACACGTGTATTGGAATGGAGAGGAAAAAGACAATAGTGAACCCCCCCACCCCCAAAAAACAGTTGGATTTACATATATGTGTGATTCCAGGGGGTGATCACACGTGAGTGTTTTTTGCTTTCTGTTGTTTGTTTATATTCTCCACAGACTTTGTGCTCGATATAACATCTTGTAAATGCTTTTCATTGTGGTTTCTGAAGAACAGCCAGTAATTACGTTTAATGGCTGCATTTTACTTTTTGCGAAACAATTGTAATACCATCGTCAATTTTGCCATCGCAAAAACTAAATGATATAAGTAAAGACTGAATTATTTAGTCATTGGAATGAAATAATCACTAATATATATATATATATATATATATATATATATATATATATATATATATATATATATATTCTCAGATATGCAGTTTGTCAAGCGAAACAGGAGTTACAGAACCTGCCACGAGTTACACAATATGGCATACAAAGGAAAGAATAAAAGGCATAAGTACTAAAGAAGATATACGTGAAGGCCCCAAATAGAATGTAAAAGAACACATTTTGCCAGGGTTGGAGATAGATACATTTTCGTGAGCAAATAGTTACTTATTTTGTATTTTGTGTTTCTGAGAGATTTAGCGACTCATCAGAAGATGTAGCCTAGAGTTTTGGAAGGAGGAACTGGACGAAACGTCCGCCCACCCGCTTTGAAGTACGCGTCCAAAAAAAGGGTACGATCGCACGTAGATGTAACGGGATTATAGATTTGCGCGTAGGATATCTTTTACGCTAACGTTGCCGAGACATAAATCTAAGGGAGATAAATAAGCTAATTCTGAGCAACAAGTGTATGAAGATGGTTTTAACTTTCTCAAGTTAGGCCTGAAAAATTGGTCAAATCTTAAAAGTATGCATCATTCTCTTTAAATCTACATATATGTTAGATCTCATCAAATCAAAGGAAAGAAAAAAATATTGTTTTAATAGGGTTTTTTTTCCATCTGATTGAGGACAGAGTAAATAGTAAACTGAATTATTATTATTCCCCCCTCCCCCCCACAATATTTTTTTAATTACAAATTAGGCGCAAGGCCATCAAAAGTGTGGGATTGGGCTGGGTCTGTAATCCCCCGTCAATTTTACTCTTAACTAGACACATTTTGACACATTCGTCCAAGCACTGTTTCTTCCAGTCTTTCACCACTTTCATTATTTTCAATTTAACAATCACCATAACACCACATTTACTCTAGGGACTACCTTATTTAACATATCCCCAATAGTTTGAATTGAATGTTGTTTGTAAATATATCGAAATATATGATTTCATTGGAATAAAAATGGGGAGTGGTTAAAAAAAACTAACACCTCAAAAGAAAGAAAAATCAGGTTGGTAAGACCCTCCTAACCCTTTGTAAAAAATAATAGACTGTCCACCGTTGTCCGATTTTTTTTTAGAACCGAGTACAAGCAAGTCAATCTCTAAATGGGAGAAGGACTTTATATATGTGATTTTTTTATTTTTCATTAATTACACTGATACGAGCCACCGGTCGAAATGTGTGCACAATTGCACTAATAACTCGTCTCCGTCACATTCATCTAGGGTGGGGGTAGGGGTTGAGATGGTGGTAAGAGTTAAGATTCCTTTTGTCGGCGTGATTGAAGAGGTGCAGCTTAGAGAGAAGTGGACGCCTATCGCTTCTTGGTCTTTAAAATGTATCAATTGAAAGCGACAGACCCGGTTGACTGACATTGTTAATCTGAGGTGGTGTCTGCGAAAAAGAAAGAATAACGAGACGACGGGTCGGTCGGCTGGTTCTCGGCGAAGAATGTCGAAGCGTTCCGGAGAATTACGTAAGAGGAGATCGCTGGTGCAGTGTGTCCGTGTGTGCGTTTCGCCTCGTTTTACGTCAGCGCATGAAAAAGTTGCAGGCGTGCGCCCCCCCCCCCAACCGTGCGGTAAACCGCTGTGTCTGTGTGTGCGAGTCAGAAACGCCCCCCTTTTCTGTTCGGGGGTGGATGGGGGAAGGGACTGAGACGCGTGTATTTGTCGGTCATACGGCTCGTGTGTGCACGTGTGTCTGAACCGTTATGTAAGCGTGCTGAAGCGCGCGTGTCACTGAATGGCATATAACAAGAACATCAACTTCTCTAAATTGGAGCAGAACCTATTCAAGACAGCAGATCTTGCACACGCTAAAAGACTCGATATCCTTTCAGACAGAGCTTTATAACAATAATGTATAATACATTCGGCTTATATGAGACCTTTAAGTGTTTAGATAAGTTATATATATATATATATATATATATATATATATATATATATATATATATATATATATATATATGGCGTCAACAATGACAGAACGCTATTCCCTGCCAGGCGTGCCTACAATCCTTTCAGCTTGCCGATGATTCCACTGGGCACGAAGATTTACTAAAGATGTCTAAATCTGCCCTTTTGGATGAAACCGCGGTACATTGCTGAAATATGTAATATACAGTATCTAAATAAATTATATTAGCTCTCTTATATGATCGAACACTTTATTTGATTTCTTTTCATATACAACCTGATACACTATATATATATATATATATATATATATATATATATATATATATATATATATATATATATATATATATATATATATATACACACACACATATACATATATATATCATGGACTCTCCCGTCGATTTCGACGTATGAGGTCTTGACAACTCAAAATTTGTTTAGTCTACGATGGATGTAGCATGATTACATTTACTCAATCGTAAATGGCATTTGAGTCCTGCGAGAGATTTGCAAACCAGCCCACAATGGATGCAAGAAGGAAGATCTTGAGAAAAATCGGCTGGGATACTTGTAGATGTTTTTGTTCTTTCGCGTCTTTCGCGCTGTTGATCAATGGCAGTTACAGAGAACCGCCTGATGCCCCTCTGGCAGTCAGATCGCCATTCCTTCCGTCGAGAAGCAAGCTGTTCAAAATCACGATAAGCAATATTGATAGATGTCAAATTCATTTTCAACTTGTCCTTAAAGCGAAGCAGCGGTCGACCCACATTTCGCCTTCCACTGTTGAGCTCGCCGTACATCAGTTGCTTTGGTATTCTATCATCTTCCATACGTAAGACATGTCCTGCCCAACGCAGTTGTGATTGCATCAAAAAGCTTTCAATTCCGCCAATACCGCAGCATGTAAATAGGTCCGCATTAGACATCCGATTTCTTAGGGTGACACCACAAATCGTTCTAAGGCAATTTTTGTGAAAGACATCAAGCTTCTGAATGTGGCTGCGATAGACTGTCCATGATTCCGATCCATAAAGCAGTGATGTTAGCACAACTGCTCTATACACAAGTACTTTTGTTCTCAAACTTATCCCCCTGTCCTTCCATAACCGATGACGCAGTTTTCCAAAGGCAGTGGTTGCTTTCGCAATTCGGTTAAAGATTTCGTCATCAAGGGAGGCACTCCAATTTATCTTACTCCCAAGATAAGTGAAGTTTTTCACATATTTCAGATCTTTACCGTCCACTTAGATTGGAGTATCTGGAAAACAGTGTACTGGTGGTCGTTGCTTTACTGGTGGCCGTTGCTTCACACCCTGAACTTGTTTAGGCATGAGGCGAGGTTGGTGAATCACTTCTGTTTTCTTGATGCTGATTGTCAGACCAAAAGCCTTGCAAGCAGCCGAAAACCTGTCCACAAGCAGTTGCGCTTCCTCCCGAGATGTTGCACAAAGTGCAGCGTCATCTGCAAACAAAAGATCCCTGATGACAGTTTGTCGAAGAAGGGTCTTAGCTTTGAAACGTTGCTGGTTGAAGAGACCACCACTTGTTCTAAATTTAAACTTCACCCCAGTATCTATATCAGCGAAAGCATATCTCAGCATAACTGAAAAGAACAAAGCAAATAGCACAGGTGCCATTACGCAACCCTGTTTGGTACCATTTGTCACATTGAAAGGTTCTGAAGACTCTCCATTTGAAACAACCGATGCCTTCATTCCATCATGGAAAGAAATAATTACATTCAGCATGTTATATATATATATATATATATATATATATATATATATATATATATACACACACACACACACACACACACACACACACACACATATATATATATATATATATATATATATATATATATATATATGGGAGATGAAAAAGGAAAAACCAAGAGATATTTTTTATATATTAATCAACTTCGTCTTTATTTCAAGACTTTCTCAGGATGATCATTTTAAGAAAAATGTCATGCAAGTACATCGAAATATTGGGTTGACATGATGAGTTGATGAGAAAAAGTAGTAGCCTTGGCTACTGAGAGCGCTGGACCAAGGTCCGGGCTGGGATAAATCAGTCAGTGACAGAGAGTTAAAATTATCATCCCGAGGAAGTCTTAAATTAAAGACGAAACGTGATGAATATATAAAAAGATATCTCTTGGTTTTTCTCTTTTCATCTACCATTACGTCGGATTACTCTCATCCTTCCTTTCTCATATATATATATATATATATATATATATATATATATATATATATATATATATATATATATATATATAAGATTTTCTTCATTTTATATGTAGCATGGTGTACAATTAATGTTTATATTTCAGTATAGATCTTAAAATGTGTGTTACAAATTACAATCAAATACTACCTTCGATATGTTTTTCATTCATACACTTATTTTCACATAGATCATCCGTACTACATGATGGGCTAAACAGTTTACAACAAATATAAAAAAAGGTTAATATTCTTTTAAATGATTATTTTTTTTGGGGGAGGGATGGAATCATTTTAATATATAATTGTCTAAAACTAAACAAACATGAAGATTCAATGAAAATCTAACTTATTTTCTGAAATAAACAGTAAATTTAAAAGTAAAAAGGGCGATAATTGTCCCTCACACTGCATTTCTATATTGCTTATAAAAAATAGGGGAGAAGGGTGATTATTAGCCAATGAAAACGCTTAAAATATGATTAACTACCAGTGAATCTCGAATAATGTATCTTATTAAATGTGTTTCTGGTGTTCATGAGTGACAGATGGAAAGAGATATAAATGAGAGTAAACCCTCATTTTATCAATGAAACTAATCAATAAGAAATCGAACGGGATTAACTCTTAAAATCGATTGGAAACACAATTTCTTTTTTAAATATTTGCCATGATTGACTTGCAAAACAGTATAACGTATCTATCTTGTATTTAAAGTTACTACGTCAAAGACACGGTGAGTAGACTGGATCTACTTTATGTCTAAGATTTGATGTATACTTATTTTATTGGCCAATCAGATAGTACAATTTAATTCAGTATAACGTCACATTTGACAAACATAAATTATTATGGTTCTTTTGTGCTCATCCTCCTATATACCATTATTATTTAAGCTATTTTTTTAAAATTTAAACTATTATTTACGTAATCACACCTTTGTTTTCCCGTTGACAGTGTAGGGTAATGAGCAACATATTACCTCTTAAGAAAAATGAACCCTTAAAAATAAATATTTCAATTCAGAGTTTATAGAAATATTTTTGTTTGTGTCAATGGTCATAGTGTTAAAACCATTTTACGTTTTCTTTATATAATAAAGTGACCCCTAATAAAGTCTAAAATATTATTGTTTACATTGTTTCAGGGTGTAAAAATAGAATCTCAGTTTTCTTTTTCTTTTGACAGCGTAAGAGGAAAGGGGTAAAATATTATCCTCCTACCAAAAAAAAACATTTTATTGGGACAAAGTATGTCCCGTAAGTGTTGTACTTTCAGGTGCGTGCGTACTGTTAGTTTCTTGCGTAGCTATTTTTAATCTAAACTATTATTTAAACTCATTTCCCCAAAAGTAACCATAATCAATGTTTGTTAATGTTAAAAAAAAATGTTATTGCAATCTCGCTTCTGCGTAACTTATACATTATTTAATATCAATCAGTTATTTATTTAAATAAAAATGCAACAGCAAGGCAAAGTGATGTTCCGGAAGTTTAATGTTTGCAAGCGCGTGAATACTGTACCTCGTTTTTATGCTAAACTCCTCATGCGTTAAAAGATAGAAACTTTCGGAAACTATTTACTTTCAATAATTTTATATATAGAGAGAGCGATATATATATATATATATATATATATATATATATATATATATATATATATATATATATATATATAGAGAGAGAGAGAGAGAGAGAGAGAGAGAGGGGGGGGAGAGAGAGAAAGAGAGAGACATTATTATATATAGATTAAAACAACAGTACCTTAACAAACTTTGTTCAATTAATAGTATGAACGATATCATAATCGAAATCGCATTAAAATATTATTTGTAAAAGAAAAGAAAACGAAACGAGAATGAAAGTAAAAACTCTCGGGCAACGCCGGGCAGAGACAGCTAGTCGAAAATAAGACAGGAAAAGACAATGAAGAATTATATAAATTGAAACGTTATGACAATTTTATTAATGCAACAAATAATTGTCTTATCCAAGTAAATGAAATACTTTTTACTCTGAACTCAATTTTTATTCCGTTAGATTAAGTAACGAATAACAATTCCAATATATATATATATATATATATATATATATATATATATATATATATATATATATATATATATATATATGATAATTTTTTATTTACACAGACATGTACAAAATCTGCGACACTAGCATGTCGATGTTATCGATCAACAGTTACTATAAACTGAGATCTCATCAGGTAGAGTTAGAATCCGATCTTAACCTCAGATCATATTTGGTGAGAAGCTCTGGATTACCACCCTGTGGATATTTTTACCTGGATTATTACCATTATATATATATATATATATATATATATATATATATATATATATGAAATTAAAAGTATACTTTTAGTAGATAGAACCTATACTGAAATGATTTAAGCTCAATATACGAGATAGAGCAATTATAAAGATAGATTAAAGAAGAGGGATAAACATGTACGAATGACAAATGTTATGACTGTCAACTTATCTATGTATGTAATTCCTCTGCTGATAAGATTTTAATCTTTGAAAAGACTTGGCTTAAGGAAAGAAAAATAAACATATTCTTTTACCGATATACCTTGCATTGAACAATCGAGGTTGAAATAAATTTGTCATTCATACATGTTTATTCCTCTTCTTTCATCTATCTTTATATATATATATATATATATATATATATATATATATATATATATATATATATATATTAAATATTTTTGAAAATCAACAATCGATTGTTGATTTTCAAAAATATTTAATACATTCTAATCCGTGCTTCAAAGATGTTAACTTCCTTACTTTATATATATATATATATATATATATATATATATATATATATATATATATATATATATATATATATATATATATATATATATATATATATATACCGTAACTCACTTTTTATAGCGATCTCTGGAACATTTACAAACCCTATTCTTTTACTACCTAAATGTGTACATAATAAATTTAATAAAATGAACAAGAAAAATATAATAGAGAATTTTGGGTTCGTATGTCTGTGACTAAAACTACGGCAAAAATATGGATTTATTTCCACATTTTTATTTTTTCTATAGTGAGAAGAATTTTATACTATCAAATATATACACGCTCCAAGTGCATATATTTACTAGTCTTGTTATATGAAACCAAACGTCCCAACAAAAACGAGCGGGAATTCACTCTCAAATTGACGAGAATTGCTTCGTCATCAAGCAAGAAGTTATTGTACAATTCAGGTCACGTTAGCGTGATCACCAGGTTTCGTAAATGAAGGTAGTTGATAAATATTTTAACGAGCCACAAGATCCGACGTTGCCCGGGATTGAATGAGGAATCCTATGCCCTCCTGCCCTCAACTATTAACACCATATTATCATTTTATTTTTTATTTTCTTACATTTCATAAAGTTAAATTTTGGCAGTGGGGCCCATAGATATACACAGCATTGATTGGGCGAGAATTGGTGTAAGTAAGATGACATTAATTGAAATAAGTATCGGTAAATTGATAGCATTTAACCCTTTGAGGCACACTCGTCATTTTCTGTGAATGAATGAGAACTTCTGTGTACTCCTGATTCAACCATTTACTCTCATATTACTATTTCTATTCTTACCATTTGTTTTTTTAATTATCAAGTTATAAATAAAGTAAAATAAAGTAGAAAGCCATGTTTTTAGGGATATTTGGGGCGAACATATATAATGTTATTATTGGAACCATTTTGAACAATAAACCAGGTCATCTGTTAAAACTAAAGGCGTATGTCTGCACCCTTACCAAGTCCTATATTACGGCTTGTCTCGATGAGCAATGACGACCTAAATACGAAAATGATGCTCCTCCCATTGGCGTGAATCGGAGGCTTTGATTGGCAGACCGATTTTAAAATAGTAGTAAAATAAGAAAATATCTGTGGTTGGTTGGCCAATCAGTGGTGGTTGGCCAATCAGTGGTGGTTGGCCAATCAGTGGTTGATGCCTCGAGTTAAACTTCTCTATTAAGCTAACTTTTTAGGCGTTCACAAGGACAGATAAATCAGCGACCGATTAAAGACAGAAAAGTAAAAGTGCTTGACATAAGTATTTCCAATTATCAACCACCTCTGTAAAATAGAAAAAAACAACAACACCAGTTAATAAAATAACTATTCATATTTCGCAACTTGTCTTTCCTCTCGAAATAAAAGCGGCGTAACTTTTATAATATATGATTGTTGCATAATTGTGTTCAAATAAATACTTGCTATTATTACCGATGAGTTTTTCTTGATTTTTTGGCTACCAACTGAACCGACCAATTACCAACTGAACGGACTAAGTTGCGTCAACTCTAAGTTTTGTAGATCATTTTACACAACGTGAGCACAGAACTATTGACGGAGAAACCAGTCGTAATACACGTGGTCGTCTTAGCATGAGACCACACTACTACTGCTACTACTAGGAATAATAAATATAAGCTCAAAAACTAATGATCAAAATTGCACCCCAGTTAGCATGTAGGATCCTTGGGATGCAGACTGTGTAATAGAGAATTACATTATACTACTAGTAGGACAACTATTACTACGAACACTAACTACAATACTACTAATAACAATACTAAATGCTTAGAGCCTCTAAAATTCATTAGGCAGAATTACACTAAATTTAGCATGAAGAGTCCTTGTGATTCCAAGTGTCATCCAGGTTAAAATATACATATTGCTACTAATTATTGACTCTAGAAATTCCACGGTGGTTTCTTCATTTGAATTAATTTTTTTGAAAAGTGAAAATGCTATAAAATGTTAGAATTTTAGATAATACTTTACTTCTCTATAGCGAGTTATGTATGTGTATATGTTTATATATTTCTATGTATATGATTCACTCCTAAACTAGTTAACCGATCATTATGAATTTTTAAATACAGCTACTAGACGTAGGAGGTCCAAATGTGGGCTATATTTTGTTTAATTTAGTTTTATGCAAAGGAGGTAACACAAAGGCGGTGGAAGCCCTTCGTGAACATTCAGATACCTCCGATTAAAAAGAACATTAACAGTAGGTATGAGACCCCAATTAATAAATATTCCCCAAATTTCAGTTCCTTTGGAGTATGTTAAAGTATTTTTAGATTGCATAATATGGACTAAATCTCCCATATCAAAATGCAAATATTTCAGATTTGAATTGAATTTGATCCATAGTCATTAGACACCCATTAAGCAAGAATCCCTGAATTACCATTTCTTCTTTAGTTCAAACCTTACATTTTAGACATTTTCTAGAATCAAAATAATGTAATGAATCTTAATCAAAATAAGAATAAGGTTTCTAAACATAAGGTTTAGTGTAAGTATATTTTATTTTAATGGGACATAAAAGTGGTGCAACTCTGTTCTGTTCGGAGGATTGACTTCACCTGCCCTGTGACGGATATTATTCTAGTTTTGTATAAAATGAAACCAATATATTTATTTTAGTTTTTTTTCAAACACATTTTTCTTCTACAGATTTTGATTAATAACTTTCTGAAGAAAGTCTTTGCAATTAAATTCACTTAAAAACAATCAGTTGTCTGTTTATGTATTTTTTATTACACCAATGAGTCACTTCTTATCAAGGTTCAAAAGTCTACTCGAGTATAAGGGTAAATGAGTTTTTAGGTGGACGGTGAGGCAACACATAGAAGATCGGTAACGATGGTTGACACTGGGCAGAATTTACTTATTCAATTACTTGTTCAATTAATAGCATGAACGATAACTTAATCGAAATCGCATTAAAATATTATTTGTAAAAGAAAAGAAAACGAAACGAGAATGAAAGTAAAAACTCTCGGACAACGCCGGGCAGAGAAAGCTAGTCGAAAATTAGACAGGATAGAACAATGAAGAATTATATAAATTGAAACATTATGAAAATTTTATTAATGAAACAAATAATTGTTCAATATGAATTGTAAGTTCACCAAGAAAATACAATTTTTTTTACTCTGAACTCAATTTTCATTCCGTTAGATTAAGTAACGAATAAAAATTCCAATATATATATATATATATATATATATATATATATATATATATATATATATATATATATATATATATATATATAATATGAAACTAAAAGTATACTTTTAGTAGATAGAACCTATACTGAAGTGGTTTAAGCTCAATATACGAGATAGAGCAATTATAAAGATAGATGAAAGAAGATGGATAAACATGTACGAATGACAAATTTTTCCACTGCCAACTTATCTATGTATGTAATTCCTCTGATGATAAGATTTTAATCTTTGAAAAGCCTTGGCTTAAGGAAAGAATAATAAACATATTTTTTTGCATTGAACAATCGAAGTTGAAATAAATTTGTCATTCGTACATGTTTATCCCTCTTCTTTCATCTATCTTCATATATATATATATATATATATATATATATATATATATATATATATATATATATATATATATACACTACTACTGCTACTACTAGGAGTAATAAATATAAGCTCAAAAACTAATGATCAAAATTGCACCCCAGTTAGCATGTAGGATCATTGGGATGCAGACTGTGTAATAGAGAATTACATTATACTACTAGTAGGACAACTATTACTACGAACACTAACTACAATACTACTAATAACAATACTAAATGCTTAGAGCCTCTAAAATTCATTAGGCAGAATTACACTAAATTTAGCATGAAGAGTCCTTGTGATTCCAGGTGTCATCCAGGTTAAAACATACATATTGCTACTAATTAAGTAAGTGGTGAAACAAGAATTTGTTAACACCGAACTTGAACACGATAATGTTGTAGTCAGCTGAGAAGCAGCCCCGTGATATTGTATTCAACCGGCGGGTGGTTCTTGGAATAAAAATTGGTACTACTCCAGATGAAGCGCCTAATTTCCCTGACTGCTCAGCGGCAACGATCGGGCAGGTCGCGGAAGCGCCCGAGAGCTGCCGAGACGAAAACTAGGCTGCAGCAAAGCTGACCGATCAAGTTGCTGTCAATTATCTGCGCTCAGCACAAGACAAGCGGTAGGAAAAGCTTTCGGACTGGCTGCAAACGTATCCGTAAACCCTGACCCTCGACGAGAAAATATATGAAATCCCCCCCCCCCCCAAAAAAAAATATACAAAAAAAAACTTGCCTAAATATCCTAAGGAAAATAACATACTTTTTTGTTTTATGTAAAAAAAAGACAAAAAAAATTGTCTAAATATCGTAAAAGAAATAGCATTTACTTCTTTGATTTATGTAAAAAACAAATACAACAAAAAATTAAAATGGTTCATTTGGCCCACGAAAAAAAAGAAGTTTCTTTATTGTTCTTCAGCTATGGTTTGTTAATTTTTTTTTTCATTTTTTTCAAATATATGTATTTTTTCTTTTGTATTCTTCGTCTTATATTGTCGTCTGGCACTCTTCCATTTTATGACTTTCAATTTTGCTTCAGCCTCGTTTTCGTCTTGGCAGCTCTCGGGCTCTTCCGCGATCTGCCCGATCGTTGCCGCCGAGCAGTCACGGAAATTAGGCGCTTCATCTGGAGTAGTGCCTAAAAATTTGCTCGCGGAAGTTCTGTTTAGTTTTAGGTACACAGAAGAAAGAAAAGAAACTTGTTTGCAGTGATTGTAGCTGGACGAAGTTTTGCTGTGAATTTATTTTACACAGGGAACCAGAGATTGTAACTTAGTCGTTTACCTATATAAAGAAAGTGTTCGTAATACTACTACTGCGTAGAGTTTTGATGAATTACCTCCCTTTGATTTAGCGGATGCTGGTTGTTAGCGTTACCGTTGTGCGGGTTACAAACAGAATTATAATATGGATCAGGGAGAACGTATCCTAAACAAATGACAATATTCTTTTTTTTTTCATTGCTTCCCAACTTATCTACAGCTTGTGTAATCACAGTAACTTGAAAACAAAGGCAACAAGGATCGTGCCCCTGGATTTTCTGGTCAGCATAAAATCCCCATCGTTGGCCGTAACTATATAACGTTATACCTGAAAGACTACAGGTTTTGTACCCCCGAATGCAAGAGCAGCAAGGCCCATCGGTTGCATACGATATCGGGGAAGGTTTGACACACACAAGAATGGCGGTTGCACATGCGCAGAAGTAATGTTGTTATACCAACTCCATAGATTTTCCGTTCCGCTCGTGACGCAGACTTGCTTACCACACGCAGAGAGAGATACGACCAGAGGACGAGGAATCCTACTGTTGATGCTTGCTGGATTTTCACAAGAGTTCCGTTAGCCAAGTATCTCTGACACTACTACGTTGTCACCGCCCCTACCACGTTGAGGAAAGAGTGGACTTCAGAGGGGGGGGGGTATGCTGATTATTATCGGTATAATATCCTTTGGCGAGCAGATGGATACATATAATAACATGGTGAGGACTTGAATGCCTACTAGACACCACCCTCGGGTGTCTTCGGTCTGTCTGTACAGGGGTTTGTCAGAGACTCTGACATGAGGATACTTTTTACTTGAAGTAAACCCTGACCAAATATTCAAAACAAATGGTGTGCTGTCTCTTCAAGCCATCCAGCACGTCTCCCGAATTGCGGACGGGGGCAGCCCCTCTATTAATAGAGGGCAGCTCCGAATAATGAATTAGAAGCCGGTGACAATGAGGAAAGGAATGATAAAAAATATGAATAAAAACAAAAATAAATACTAGCAGAACGGCAGCCAGGATAAAAAGGGACCATCCTACATTCATACACCAGGCGGGAAGATGTAAGCAATGGTGTAAACCTTCATGCCTCTGGAAATGGTGCTCCAGCCAATACAGAGGCCAACAAGGGTCAGCCATCAGGCCTTGATACAAAAGGTCCTGCCCCCCTATCTCCATCAAATACAGCAACAACAAAAAAGAAACATGAGACCCTTAAAAGCCCAACCATGGACTGTTGCACAAAAGAATGTGCTATTGTTTTGCTACCACTACTCAAAGTTTGAAAAGTAGAACAAAACATCCAATGAAATTCTAGCTGATAAGATCCAAGAATCTACTCTCCCCGAAGAAAAATTACATAAAAATATTTACAAATTAATGTACTTCCACAAAACATGTCTTGTAAACATTGTGAAACAAAACCAAAGTTGCGTTTCTTCTACAAATTTTGGTTCACTACTTTCCTAAACTTTTTCTAATTAGATTTATTTCGAAAAAAAAAAACAGTTGCCGTCTTGTTTACATACAAACAATACTAATGCTCCAGTTAGCGTCTACTGATGCTTGTTATTGCTGGGCGAACCGGATTTCTTCACAGAGATCCGAAAGATCGTGCCTTAGGATTGTTTGGTCTGCATGAAGCCGACTTTGTTGCAGGTATTAGTTATACCTGCCAGATTGAAGGTTTTTACCTCTAGCACCCAAACCAGCAAAGCCTAACAGCTGCATACGAAGTCGGGAAAGGTCTGGCCAAGAACACACAAAGGAATGGCGGTTGCTTGCACATGTGCAGAAGAAATGTTATCATCCACACTCAATGGATTTGCGGTTCCGTCCTTGCTTGCTACACGCAGAGGCAGAGACGACCAGAGGACGACGGATCTTGATGTTGATTCTTGAATTTTTTCACCAGAACCATGTTAGGCCAATTGCTCCCACTAACATTTTCTGACTTGTTTAATCATATTTTGTCAGTCAATCTCACTTTGCCATCCCGACCAAGAAGAAAAAGGGTTAGATTTTAGGGGGGGGGGGGTCAGTTGCTAATGCTCTCATTAATGTTACACGCGAGCGTATAGGTATTTATATTTATTAGTATTAAAATGGATACACAAGGCGTAATATACGAGATTGTAAAAAAAAAATTGCATGTGATGAAAATAATTAAAAACCATTAACAATTCTTTTTAAAAAAGGTGACAAACTAGAACAGTACCCAACTCAAAGTCAGCAGTAAACGTTGTTTGGTCAGATTTAGTTCCTGATATCACAGACTTTTGCGTCACTTACTCTTCTGGTTTGCCAAATTATTTAGTAATTATTATTTATTAATTTATTTGTTAAATTGTTAGGTGAAAGTACAGAATAGTTCACAAAGCCCCCTCCCCATGTTAAGAATGTCTTTCTAAATAATCTTCTGCAGTTTACGGATCGTGCTGAAATAATAATGTTATTATTTAGGAAGCCATTTTTTACCTGGGAATGGGGCCGTTGTTAGCTATTCTGTACTTTCACCTAACAATTTAATAAATAAATTAATAAATTTGGGAAACTGAAACTCTATCCGAAGTTATATTACGGATGAAGTTTAATATCAGGAACTAAATCTGGTCGAACACAGTTGGCTGCTGACTTTGAGTCGGGTACTCTTCTGGTTTGCCAAAAGGTTACCCGAGTGATAGGGTATATTTTGAAAATATAAATAATCACGTTCTGAGTAAAAAAAAACACGTGGTTGCGAAGGATTTTACGACTAGTATATACGTGTTCGCCGTGACAGGCGCCTAGCTTAAGTAATATGTCTTTTATTTCATTAGGTTCACTTGCAGCAGTGATAAATATTGATATCCATTTTCTCTGGCGGAGAGCAACCCTAATTAGGGTGTTTGGTCACACGATTACAAATCGGACTACATGGCCTAGTAATTTCTACTGGCTCTGTTAAGAACTCCATCCTTAGACGTTTAGGGTTCGTAAAGAAGAAAGAAAGTCTTCAGATAGCCACAGAGACAGAGGTATACACTCTCGTCTGCCACCTGCCGACTAGGCACCTCGAGTACGCTTGAAGATGTACAGCTCTCCATGTATCATACATGCAGGAAACCAAGTTGCCGTCATTATTACAAAAACACATAAAAGTTCATGATTATTATACATGTTTTGTTAGCTGCTTGTTCTTGGACGTGTCTCTTTAGTGACCCTTCTAGACTGAGAGCTTGTCATACTTAAATCAAAGCTCCTTATTTATACTTTCAAAAGGACTAAGCCAAGATAAAACTGATGGAAGACAGAGGATGTTTATTCGACTTGATCTTCATTCCAAATCACTGACAGAAAAGTGGGACAGAAAAAGATGGATAATCATTCTGTAATCATATTCTGTCAGCCGATTTCAATTTCTCATGTTCACACATTGCTTGCTTCAAAGGAACGACACTCTTCTCTATCTCGCTCACTTTCTCTTTGAACCATGTGATGTTATATTATTCCATTAATTCCCACACTCTCGTAATCCTAACAATAAGTTGACCAAGACTAAACTTTCATTTCCTGTTAGTCTTAACCACCAAATGTATATACTAGTAGGTTTACTCGCCCGATATCTAACACATAGACGATAAGATACTATCGGCAGCCGACACATACCCACTTTATTTAATGCCTTCAAACAAAAGGACATATTCACAGGTGCAACCTTTGGCCACATACACTCAACACTGTCTGCAAAATAAAATCAATATATTTATATAATTTATATCAATTTGTCTATAGAAAAGCCTTGTTTTTATTTTATTTTTTTAACACTCCTTTGCTTACAAATTATCATAGGAGAGATCCCTGTAATCTCCATGAAGAATCGCTCTTATAAATAAACTAATAGGAATGAGTTACGTAATATTAACATGTCGACATTTCTGGTCTTGGAGTGAGACACTCATCCACATTGAAGGTTACTTACATGCAATGAATATTGATACAAATTATCATCGAATTATATTTGGTTTTCGGTGAGACGTAATTATTTTATTATTTGATAAAATATATCCCAAAATAACCTACGCACCCTGTATGGAAAGGTTAGTCTATAAATGACTCACACGGGAAAAAAGGTTAATGGCTTGAAACAAGGCCGTTGTGCTAATAAAAAAGATGGATTCATAGAAATTTGAGTGAAAAACTTATTGTTTTTTTTTTACACGTCGTAATCAAATTTCACTTTTAAAGCATTCTTTTGTTTCTATCTTTCGATTTCGCACGGCATAAAAATGGATTATTTTCAAAGTTACAGTCAATAAAATAGAATACGCGAGGTCATTGAAAGGACGGGTTACGCCAAAAGGTTTCAGGGTAGAATTGGAGCGACAGACATGTATGTACCCAGGGCGTCACTTTCGGAAGAATCGGGTAATAGTCACATCAAACCGACTTCGTGTTACATCCAGCCCTCGTGGATAGGCGAGAAATGCAGACATCTATAAAGATAGGGTGGCCGCATTTAAAAGCACTTAAATATTTAATTGTTAGAATTGCACAACCCAGTAAATTATTTCTCAGCTCAACATTAGTCTCATATTATAAAAAAAATATATCACAAGACGATAATGCTATCCGTTAAAAAAAAGTGGAGAGGAAATTATTGATGACGTCATTAATGATGAATGGGGAATTTGCTGGCTCGTTTGTATCCGTGTACAGTGGATGCTGTCACAAAGAGAGACAAAGAGAAAAGAAGGGAGAATTAAGAAAAAGACAAAGAAGAAGAGAAAGAGAAGAGAAAGAGAGAGAGGAAGAGGAAGTGATATAGTGAGTGAGTGAGTGAGAGATAGAAGAGAGGGGGAGGAGAGTAGCGCGCATAAAAAACGAATGATTATTATCAATGAATAAATAAATATATGTTGTTACTTGAAAATGGATGACGTCTTTTAGAATAACAGGTAGCTTTGCAATCTTTATATATATAGATTAGACAACTTAATGGGTCACAGCTAGAGTTGAATAGATAGACAGAAGGTGGGGGAACTAAACTAAAGATAAATCGTCTAATGTTTTATACAGATCTATTCGTATTATTTTTCTTAACAACCTCTTCATGATTGATCTATCTCTATCTAAATGCGCGCCCCCCCCCCCACATATATATATATATATATATATATATATATATATATATATATATATATATATATATATATATATATATATATATATTGTATAGTACCCTTTACAAAGGCTGGGCACTCTGAGTGAATTTGATAACAAGCAGTACTACTAGCTTCATTGCGAGATCCAACAGAATTTGTTGTTGTTAGATCACTCTTCGCCGCTTGCTGTGAATACTCGCCGACTTGGTATTTACAAAGTTAAATATCTCCCAAAATTCTGAGCGGATTTCTGGTAACTCTCCTGACTGAAAATTGCGTAAGCATGAAACATCGATGTCTGTATGTAATAAATAATTAATATTTATTTATAAATCTCTCTCTCTTCCCTCTCTCTCTCTCCCTCTCTCTCTCTCTTTCTCTCTCTCTCTCTATATATATATATACACACATACACACATAAATATGTATATATATATTTTTATATATATATATGTACATACCCCCCCACACACACACACGCACATATATATATATATATATATATATATATATATATATATATATATATATATATATATATATATAAATACCATCCACAATAAGCGGTTTCGCCGTATCACGGCTCTTCGATGTGGTTAGACATAGTTAGGGTTTCAAGCCTAGTTTCAAAACAAAACCCAGTCAGCAACTTTATACGTACGCCATCACGCTTATGTGTATGTAATATATTGGTGCGAAAATATATGTGTTAGCATATACCTTTTATTCTCTATGTATACTAACGTCTTGCAATTCAAAGCTCGATGGTTGTTAACTTGCAACAACAGAGCATATATAAATAAACACCATTTTTTTATACTTCAGAATCCAAGATTTTATTTATCTTACGAAATATCTTTAAAAAAAGTCAACTATATATATACAGTGTGGGCCAAAATAAGGGTCCTATCTTTAAATTTGAATACTTGAATTTGAATAACTTCCACAAAATAAAAGTTAAACTCACCAAACTTTATGTGTGTGTAGACTGACCCTTCCGAGATTTTTTGAAATAAACAAAACAAATTTTAGCCGAAAAACACTTCTTAAAACTTACAAAAACTAAAGTATTGTTTTTTATACTGTTTTGAGTTTTTTAAGCAAAAATAATGTTTTCTAAATGAGGGTACGTTCCTTAGGGCTAATACGGCTCATGCTTGCTTCGGAAGGGGTCCTTTACTTATTCTAAAAAAAAAAAAAAAATCAATAAATAAAAAAGTTATGAATTTTTTAAAATAGGACCCTTATTTTTGCCCACCCTGTATATATATATATATATATATATATATATATATATATATATATATACATTTAAAAATGATACGCGGAAATCTCTCTAAGGCCCTTTCGACTATCATCTCGTCAAGAGAAAATCGATAGTTTTAATTAATAATATTGTCGAAAGAAAGAGCAAATGGGGATTTGAAAGTGCCTAAATTAACAATAGAGCGATTAAAAGCCAATTTAATGATTTACTTAAAAAAACGATTAAAAGGCACTGCGTTAGGGGAGAAAAAAAAAGAGTGAGGGAGTTCAAAGTTCCCCAAAGAGATTAAGCGATCTAACAAAATATTTCTGCCGGCACAAGGAAAGTATCTAATTTTTTATTTTTTCACATTTCCAAAAAAACATAACATTTCTATGAGATATATTTTTTATGGTCCGTTTCATTTGCCGTTAGCCAAACAACATTTTTATGTCAGTATCGTCCCTGCAACACTACAAAATCATCAGAAAAATTCATAAGTAGCAGATCTAACCGATATTGCTGAACTAAAAGTGTTCCTTATATATTAGAAAACAAAAGCAAAACTCATAATAAATAATTAATTTTATTTGTAATTTTTAAAACGGAAAAAGATAAAATCAAATCCCCGAAAATCACGCCATCATTGGATTCCTCGTAAAATTGTAGCCAAGAAAAGTTCTGATTAATTTTGTTACAGGGTTTTGTTATGAATGAGATCAAACAGAATAAAGTTTAACGCCGTGTTTGACGTAAATGAACATCGACTTTGCTGTTCATTAGGTTAGTTCGTTTTTTTCGAAAAAGACATTCATCTGATTTACCCAGACCTCCCTAGTCACTAATTAGGACCCTAATGACTCCTGATTGAATCGGAGGAAAATTATTAAAACGCTATGAAATTCTTTGGAACATTTTACTGTTATTTTAAGTAATTTCCATTTTCTAACCGTTAACATATCGATTTTATACCAGACAATCAAACAATTAAACTTTATATGTTAGACTATTACTGCCTAACCGGCGTTTCTCGGGCGCAAATACGTCATTTTCGTTTTAAACTTTGATGTTTTTTTACATTTGTTAAAATCATACAGAAAACGGGAATAACATTTTAGTTTTAAGGAAGAATATTTTTTATATTTTTCAATTAAAAAATATGAGTTATTCCCATTTATGATTTTGATATTTCAGTCATAACTTTAAACGTTTCCATATTACTAGTTGTCCGGGCGGAACTACATAAT
>OY744515.1:43944893-44074893 GCA_963556195.1 Sepiola atlantica | reverse complement strand
TATATATATATATATATATATATATATATATATATATATACGTAAGAAACGTTATTTTACCCTATTTCATTGATAAGTATGGCTCCGTATCCAAAAGTTGCAAATGAGAATCTACTTCAGCAACGATTTAGCCTAAGTCTTGATGTATGTTTTCGGAAAGTCTGCGTTTGTTTCATTTGCTTTTATTAATTATTACATTTTATCTTGTTCGACAGCTTCCAAGATTGTCATGCATACAGAACCTCGGAGGAATTTTCATTTTCACGTTCAGATTAAGTTCCATTATCACCAAGGATTTTTTTTATAAGACACATATTTTCGGAGCTCCGTTATTATTTCATTTTCACGTTCAGATCAAGTACCATTATCACCAATAATTTTTTTATAAGACCCATATTTTCGGAGCACCGTTATTATTTCATTTTCACGTTCAAATCAAGTACGATTATCACCAAGATTTCCTTTTATAAGACACATATTTTTGGAGCACCGTTATTATTTCATTTTCACGTTCAGATCAAGTACCATTTTCACCAAGATCTTTTTTTATAATAAACATATTTTGGGAGCTCCGTTATTATTTACTTTTCACGTTCAGATCAAGTACCATTATCACCAAAAAATTTTTTATTAGACATTTATTTTCGGAGCACTGTTATGATTTCATTTTCACGTTCAGATCTAGTACCATTATAACCAATATTTTTTTTTTATATAAGACACTTATTTTCGGAGCACCGTTATTATTTACTTTTCACGTTCAGATCTAGTACCATTATCACCAAGATTTCCTTTTATAAGACATTTATTTTCGGAGCACCGTTATTATTTACTTTTCACGTTCAGATCAAGTACCATTTTCACCTAGATCTTTTTTATAATAACCATATTTTCGGAGCACCGTTATTATTTCATTTTCACGTTCAGATCAAGTACCATTATCACCAACATTTCTTTTTATAAGACACTATTTTCGGAGCACCGTTATTATTTCATTTTCACGTTCAGATCAAGTACCATTATCACCAAGATTTCCTTTTATAAGACACATATTTTTGGAGCACCGTTATTATTTCATTTTCATGTTCAGATCAAGTACCATTATCACCAAGATTGTTTTATAAGACACTTATTTTCGGAGCACCGTTATTATTTCATTTCTTTCTATCTTGCTATTGTCTGTTACCTACTCTCTATTCTCCGCCTGAATACAGAACGCTCTCTTTGCCTACATTTTTTTTTCAGATTTATGTTTGTGTATATGTATTCAAGTTTTTATATATCTGTAGATATTCACATACGCACACAAAGACTTGTATAAGAGACAAATAGGTCTGCACCATTGTGAAAGTATTCGTATATTTATATGGTACTAGCGGGGCTACCCGGCGTTGCTCGGGATCATAAAAACATAATTGAAGAAAAATCGCGTGTGTAACATCTTTATATTAAAACTTCTATTTCTCTCCTTCTCTCTCTATAGCTGTCTCTTTATCTTTCTAATTTTCTCTACCCTGGTCGCTACTTTTAAATTTTGCCTTTTGCGAAAGCTGTTTCTTCCCCACCATTTCATCCTACGTTTCACAGGGCAATAGTATGACTTATTTCTATAAAAAGTACCACCACTGTCTGCGCCTTCTATATAGGTACTTATAACCGCCCCGGTGTTCATACTATATATTTTGAATCCCCTCATGATATCCTTCATCATTTTAACTCCCCTCGTTGTATTCATCATTTTCGATCTCCTCATACTATTAATCATTTTCAATCCCCTCATAATATTCTTCATCATTTTCAATCTCCTCATACTATTAATCATTTTCAATCCCCTCATAATATTCTTCATCATTTTCAATCCTCTCGTAATATTCCTCATCATTTTAAATCCGCTCATGATATTCTTAATAATTTTCAATCCTCTCATGATATTCTTCATTTTTTCAATCCTCTCATGATATTCTTCATTATTTTCAATCCCCTCATGATATTCTTCATCATTTTCAATCTCCTCATAATATTCTTTATCATTTTCAATCCTTTCATGGTATATTTCATCATTTTCGATTCCCTCATGATATTCTTCTCATTTTCAATCTCCTCATGATATTATTCATCATTTTCAATCTTCTCATGGTATACTTCATCATTTCCAATCCTGTCAGTCTATTCTTCATAATTTTCAATCCTCTCATGACATTCTTCATCATTTTCAATCCTCTCATGACATTCTTCATCATTTTCAATCCCCTCATGATAGTCTTCATCATTTTCAATTCCCTCATGATAGTCTTCATCATTTTCAATCCTCTCATGATAGTCTTCATCATTTTCAATCCTCTCATGATAGTCTTCATCATTTTTAATCCTCTCATGATAGTCTTCATCATTTTTAATCCTCTCATGATAGTCTTCATCATTTTTAATCCTCTCATGATAGTCTTCATCATTTTCAAACCTCTCATGATAGTCTTCATCATTTTCAAACCTCTCATGATATTCTTCATCATTTTCAATCCCCTCATGATATTATTGATCATTTTAAATCCCCTCATGGTATTCTTCATCATTTCTAATCCTGTCAGTCTATTCTTCATCATTTTCAATCCTCTCATGATAGTCTTCATCATTTTCAATCCTCTCATGACATTCTTCATCATTTTCAATCCCCTTATGATAGTCTTCATCATTTTCAATCCACTCATGATAGTCTTCATCATTTTCAATCCCCTCATGATAGTGTACATCATTTTCAATCCCCTCATTATAGTCTTCATCATTTTCAATCCCCTCATGATAGTCTTCATCATTTTCAATCCTCTCATGATAGTCTTCATCATTTTCAATCCTCTCATGATAGTCTTCATCATTTTCAATCCTCTCATGATAGTCTTCATCATTTTCAATCCTCTCATGATAGTCTTCATCATTTTCAATCCTCTCATGATAGTCTTTATCATAGCTCTATCTAGGATATTGAGCACTTTTCTCCCGGACAACGCCGAGTACTTTGAAAATCAAGGAGGCCTCATGAGTACTACTGAAATCACTTAGGTATCCTCTCTGCTTCTGATCTGCGAAATAGTCCAAAGGGGAACAAAGATGGCGTTAAAATATTTTCCAAACCTATCACTACAGTAGCTCTATCTAGGACATTGAGCACTTTTCGCCCGGACAACGCCGAGTACTTAAATAATAAAGGAAGCCTCCTGAGGACTACTGAAATCACTTAGGTATCCTCCCTCCTTTTCATCTGCAAAATTGTCCAGAGGGGAACGAAGATGGCGTTAAAATATTTTCTAAACCTATCACTACAGTAGCTCTATCTGGGATATTGAGCATTTTTCTCCCGGACAACGCCGAGTACTTTGAAAATCGAGGAGGCTTCATGAGCACTACTGAAATCACTTAGGTATCCTCTCTCCTACTGATTTGCGAAATAGTCCAATAGGGAACGAAGATAGGGTTAAAATATTTTTTAAACCTATCACTACAGTAGCTCTGTCTAGGGCATTGAGCACTTTTCTCCCGGACAACGCCGAGTACTTTGATAATCAAGGAGGCCTCCTGGGGACCACTGAAATCACTTAGGTATCCTCTCTCCTTCTGATCTGCGAAATAGTCCAAAGGGGAACGAAGATGGCGTTAAAATGTTTTCCAAACCTATCACTACAGTAGCTCTATCTAGGATATTGAGCACTTTTCTCCCGGACAACGCCGAGTATTTGAAAATCAAAGAGGCCTCCTTAGCACTACTGAAATAACTCTTATCGATTCCCCATCCTTTTCAGCGTAGATGCTGTTAAAATATTATCCAAACCTATCACTACAGTACCTCTATCTAGGACATTGAGCACTTTTTTCCCGGACAACGCCGAGTACTTTGAAAATCAAAGAGGCCTCTTGGGGACTACTGAAATCACTTAGGTATCCTCCCTCCTTTTCATCTGCAAAATTGTCCAAAGGGGAACGAAGATGGCGTTAAAATATTTTCCAAACCTATCACTACAGTAGCTCTATCTAGAATATTGAGCACTTTTCTCCCGGACAACGCCGAGTACTTTGAAAATCGAGGAGGCTTCATGAGCACTCCTGAATTCCGTTACGTATCCTCTCTCCTTCTGATCTGCGAAATAGTCCAAAAGGGAACGAAGATGGCGTTAAAATATTTTCCAAACCTATCACTACAGTAGCTCTATCTAGGATATTGAGCACTTTTCTCCCGGACAACGCCGAGTACTTTGATAATCAAGGAAGCCTCATGGGGACTACTGAAATCACTTAGGTATCCTCTCTCCTTCTGATCTGCGAAATAGTCCAAAGGGGAACGAAGATGGCGTTAAAATGTTTTCCAAACCTATCACTACAGTAGCTCTATCTAGGATATTGAGCACTCTTCTCCCGGACAACGCCGAGTATTTCAAAATCAAAGAGGCCTCCTGGGGACTACTGAAATAACTCTTATCCATTCCCCCATCCTTTTCAGCGTAGATGCTGTTAAAATATTACCCAACCATATCACTACTGTAGCTCTATCTAGGACATTGAGCACTTTTCTCCCGGACAACGCCGAGTACTTTGAAAATCGAGGAGGCTTCATGAGCACTCCTGAAATCACTTAGGTATCCTCTCTCCTTCTGATCTGCGAAATAGTCCAAAGGGGAACGAAGATGGCGTTAAAATATTTTCCAAACCTATCAATACAGTAGCTCTATCTAGGACATTGAGCACTTTTCTCCCGGACAACGCCGAGTACTTTGATAATCAAGGAGGCCTCCTGGGGACTACTGAAATCACTTAGGTATCCTCTCTCATTCTGATCTGCGAAATAGTCCAAAGAAGAACGAAGATGGCGTTAAAATATTTTCCAAATCTATCACTACAGTAGCTCTATCTAGGATATTGAGCACTTTTCTCCCGGACAACGCCGAGTATTTCAAAATAAAAGAGGCCTCCTGGGGACTACTGAAATAACTCTTATCCATTCCCCCATCCTTTTCAACGTAGATGCTGTTAAAATATTATCCAAACCTATCACTACAGTAGCTCTATCTAGGACATTGAGCACTTTTTTCCCGGACAACGCCGAGTACTTTGAAAATCAAAGAGGCCTCCTAGGGACCACTGAAATCAGGTATCCTCTTCCTTTTCATCTGCAAAATTGTCCAAAGGGGAACGAAGATGGCGTTAAAATATTTTCCAAACCTATCACTACAGTAGCTCTATCTAGGACATTGAGCACTTTTCTCCCGGACAACGCCGAGTACTTTGATCATCAAGGAGGCCACCTGGGGACAACGGAAATCACTTAGGTATCCTCTCTCCTTCTGATCTGCGAAATAGTCCAAAGGGGAACGAAGATGGCGTTAAAATATTTTCCAAACCTATCACTACAGTAGCTCTATCTAGGACATTGAGCACTTTTCTCCCGGACAACGCCGAGTACTTTGATAATCAAGGAGGTCTCCTGGGGACTACTGAAATCAGTTAGGTATCCTCCCTCCTTTTCATCTGCAAAATTGTATAAAGGGGAACGAAGATGGCGTTAAAATATTTTCTAAACCTATCACTACAGTAGCTCTATCTAGGATATTGAGCACTTTTCTCCCGGACAACGCCGAGTACTTTAAAAATCGATGAGGCTTTATGAGCACTCCTGAAATCACTTAAGTATCCTCTCTCCTTCTGATCTGCGAAATAGTCCAAAGGGGAACGAAGATGGCGTTAAAATATTTTCCAAACCTATCACTACAGTAGCTCTATCTAGGATATTGAGCACTCTTCTCCCGGACAACGCCGAGTATTTCAAAATCAAAGAGGCCTCCTGAGCACTACTGAAATAACTCTTATCGATTACCTCATCCTTTTCAGCGTAGATGCTGTTAAAATATTATCCAAACCTATCACTGCAGTAGCTCTATCTAGGACATTCAGCACTTTTCTCCGGGACAACACCGAGTACTTTGAAAATCGAGGAGGCTTCATGAGCACTCCTGAAATCCCTTAGGTATCCTCTCTCCTTCTGATCTGCGAAATAGTACAAAGGGGAACGAAGATGGCGTTAAAATATTTTCCAAACCTATCACTACAGAAGCTCTATCTAGGATATTGAGCACTTTTCTCCCGGACAACGCCGAGTATTTCAAAATCAAAGAGGCCTGTTGTACACTACTGAAATAACTCTTATCGATTACCCCATCCTTTTCAGCGTAGATGCTGTTAAAATATTATCCAAACCTATCACTACAGTAGCTCTATCTAGGACATTGAGCACTTTTTCCCCGGACAACGCCGAGTACTTTGAAAATCAAAGAGGCCTGCTGGGGACTACTGAAATCAGTTAGGTATCCTCCCTCTTTTTCATCTGCAAAATTGTCCAAAGGGGAACGAAGATGGCGTTAAAATATGTTCTAAACCTATCACTACAGTAGCTCTATCTAGGACATTGAGCACATTTCTCCCGGACAACGCCGAGTACTTTGATAATCAAGGAGCCCTCCTGGGGACTACTGAACTCACTTAGGTCTCCTCTCTTCTTCTGATCTGCGAAATAGTCCAAAGGGGAACGAAGATGGCGTTAAAATATTTTCTAAACCTATCACTACAGTAGCTCTATCTAGGATATTGAGCACTTTTCTCCCGGACAACGCCAAGTATTTCAAAATCAAAGAGGCCTCCTGGGGACTACTGAAATAACTCTTATCCATTCCCCCATCCTTTTCAGCGTAGATGCTGTTAAAATATTATCCAAACCTATCACTACAGTAGCTCTATCTAGGACATTGAGCACTTTTTCCCAGGACAACGCCGAGTACTTTGAAAATCAAAGAGGCCTCCTGGGGACTACTGAAATCAGTTGGGTATCCTCCCTCTTTTTCATCTGCAAAATTGTCCAAAGGGGAACGAAGATGGCGTTAAAATATGTTCTAAACCTATCACTACAGTTACTCTATCTAGGATATTGAGCACTTTTCTCCCGGACAACGCCGAGTACTTTGATAATCAAAGAGGCCTCCTGGGGACTACTGAAATCAGTTAAGTATCCTCCCTCCTTTTCATCTGCAAAATTGTCCAAAGGGGAACGAAGATGGCGTTAAAATATTTTCCTAACCTATCACTACAGTAGCTCTATCTAGGATATTGAGCACTTTTCTCCCGGACAACGCCGAGTATTTCAAAATCAAAGAGGCCTGTTGTACACTACTGAAATAACTCTTATCGATTACCCCATCCTTTTCAGCGTAGATGCTGTTAAAATATTATCCAAACCTATCACTACAGTAGCTCTATCTAGGACATTGAGCACTTTTCTCCCGGACCATGCCGAGTACTTTGATAATCAAGGAGCCCTCCTGGGGACTACTGAAATCACTTAGGTCTCCTCTCTTTTTCTGATCTGCGAAATAGTCCAAAGGGGAACGAAGATGGCGTTAAAATATTTTCCAAACCTATCACTACAGTAGCTCTATCTCGGATATTGAGCACTTTTCTCCCGGACAACGCCGAGTATTTCAAAATCAAAGAGGCCTCCTGGGGACTACTGAAATAACTCTTATCCATTCCCCCATCCTTTTCAGCGTAGATGCTGTTAAAAGATTATCCAAACCTATCACTACAGTAGCTCTATCTAGGACATTGAGCACTTTTTTCCCGGACAACGCCGAGTACTTTGAAAATCAAAGAGGCCTCCTGGGGACTACTGAAATCAGTTAGGTATCCTCCTTTCTTTTTCATCTGCAAAATTGTCCAAAGGGGAACGAAGATGGCGTTAAAATATGTTCTAACAATATCACTACAGTAGCTCTATCTAGGACATTGAGCACTTTTCTCCCGGACAACGCCGAGTACTTTGAAAATCGAGGAGGCTTCATGAGCACTCCTGAAATCTCTTAGGTATCCTCTCTCCTTCTGATCTGCGAAATAGTCCAAAGGGGAACGAAGATGGCGTTAAAATATTTTCCAAACCTATCACTACAGTAGCTCTATCTAGGACATTGAGCACTTTTCTCCCGGACAACGCCGAGTACTTTGATAATCAAAGAGGCCTCCTGGGGACTACTGAAATCAGTTAGGTATCCTCCCTCCTTTTCATCTGCAAAATTGTCCAAAGGGGAACGAAGATGGCGTTAAAATATTTTCTGACGTTATGATGACCTGATATAACCGGACACAATTTAGGTCAAGACCGGGTACATCCGGCAAGGGATTATGGGACAGGTGCGGATGTGATTGAGCAACCCTTGTTTCACTACACACTCTTAACGTAGGATTCCTATGTTGTTATTGATGCATCCGGACAGAAGTTATTGGATGATCTGATACAACCGGACACAATTTAGGGCAAGACCGGGTACATCCGGCAAGGGATTATGGGATGTTTACAATGACTCTGCATTTTTATCGGATTAGTACATAAATACATTAGATTATTTCGAATTTACTACATATTAACGTTGAAATTTCGTGTAAAATACGAAAAAACTGCTACCTTTTGTCGGAAAGTGGTCCGGTTGACTGTCAGCGAGTGAATCGTTATTTGCGATTTTGCGATATTATGATCCCAGGATATGTACGGTGCTGAAGATATAAACTTTTTGACATGTCGTCGCGTAGTTTTTGAGGAGAAGCTTCACATACAGACATACATACATACATACAGACAAGTGCCCTTTATATAAGAGATGTGTGAAGTAAAGAACTTTATCCTTATGCAAATTATTGGAGATTTTAAAACATTTCCCTCGATAAAAAGCGAACGCCGTTGCTAAGCAGCGATATCTATTGATCTTGTTTGTTTATTATCTATGTACATGTTTATTTTGAGTATTATCCGTCTCTGTCTGTCTGTTTCTCCTTCTCTCTCTCTCTCTTTCTCTCTCACGCACACAACATAACCCCATATATATATATATATATATATATATATATATATATATATATATATATATATATATACAAAACGTGCCCTGTTGCGAGATCTATTGAGCTCGGGTTAAATTATTTGAAGCAGAAAAATATTAGTTTGCAAAACCAGTTAAATAATAATAAAAAAATAATACAATCTAAATTAGTCTCTTTCTGCTTTGTTCCTCTCTAACTACAAGTTTAATAGTATTATTGCCCGTGGTGACATTCTCATCTCTTTCAAATATACTATTCTAATTGTATTTTGCTTTTCTTTATTAGATTTGATTGTTAATAAACACAGAGAGAGAGAGAGAGAGAGAGAGAGAGAGAGAGAGGGAGAGAGAGAGAAAGAGAGAGAGATGGAAACGAGAGTAATAGATGACGTATAAAGAGACGGGGGTCCAACAGCATACAGTGAGAGAGGGCGAATGTGATAGATAGATAGAACATTAGTAAAAGATTGGTCACTTGATGAGTTAATTGCAAATTACGGTTAATTAGAACAGTTAAAATAGAAGTTGTTTTTTCAAACTCACTTTCAAAGCTGATTTCAATAGTGCATATGTGTGTGTATCTATTTACGTAGATTAATTGCTAAGGTTGTTATTGGATGGCTACACAGGAAAAGCCCGCTGCACACAAATAAATGAGTGTTAGAGTAAGATAATGTCGACGTACATCAGTGATAATAGTTAAAAATTACAATTTTTTTTATCTTACTGAGATTTCATTTCCTATAAAGCATGCAGAGAAAATACTTCTAAAATGCTAGACGAATCCAGTGGTCGAACAAAACAAGTGCAGATTTCCAGTTTTATGTTACGTGACAGCTTGGGGAATTACAAGAAAATCCCTCCAACAAAAACAATAGCTACGTGACACATAACGATAAAAAGCATCGTCACGCATAATCATTTGAATAACATTACAGACTTTCATATGTGGGGATCCTAAAGAACATAAGGCATATAACGTTAGCCTAAAAGAAGTCTCGTTGTTCGTACATTAAAAAAAAATCAAAATTAACACATCAGAGTATTGAATTCAAACCAATCTAATATTCTATTGATTTAAATACAATACAATATTATCAATTTCAATAAATGAACAAAATATTGATACAACCCCAGAACTAATATTTTTAATTAATAATAATAGTCTTTCTCTACTCTACCGTTATTTTCATGGTAGATTCCTGACTGAGGTCCAATCTAGAGTTTACTCCTGTAAAACATTCACAGCAAAAACTCGTCTCTATACAACCACTATAAGTAATGTTTCTTTATTCCTCTGTGCACCTTAACCTAAACGGAACTTCTATGAGCAGAGTTTCTCTCCAAGAACTACCCGTTTGTGGAATTCAATACCACGGTGCTGCTGCTCAGCTGACTACATGACCGTTTTCAAGCCCAATATTAATCAATTCTTGTCGGGTCGTCCTCTTAGATAATCAAATTCTACCCAGTTTCAATCATGGTCGCCAATCCTCTAACTGATGTCTCACTCTCCACCTATCAAACTCGTTAAACCTTATCCCCGAGTTACCTTTGGACCTTGATTAGCGGTGACTCATTAGTACAAAAAGCATGTCCAGGATAAGCCAAAGCTAGTCAAACCTTCAAGTAGCAGTCGTAGTAATAGTTTCGTGTTTATGAATACAGAGTTTTGTTGATGTTGTAAAACAACAGATATCTCGGAATGGACGCAGCCGTTTTATTTTCATTGTAAAATGTCTAAACATGCACTAGGCGGCATGTCTAGTGGGTGTTCGGTGGCCCTCGGAACTCGACAATCAACTAAATCTCATTCATTCACTGTGGAGGTCCCCAGATGCCGGAGAGCCTTCTACTCAAATAGCTTTTTTCCTCGTGCTGCTGGCCTCTGGAACTCCCTCCCTGCCCCCTGTTTCCCCGACAGTACTGACATGCAGAAATTTAAAACTAATGTAAACAGACATCTCGCTGAGCAGATCCCAATTTAGGCTGACCCCCAACCTTCTCCCCTTTTCTTTTTCCCCAGTAGCCCCTTACGTCTACAGTGGCGGCCCGCCTTGTTTGGGGTGAACCATGTTAAAAAAAAATATTGCCTGTTTGTGTTCGGTTGGACTTATGTTTTGATTTGGTTCGGCTAAGAATTCTCATTTGTAAGTCTGTTGTTCAGTAGAAGAAAACGAGTAACTTTGTAAGCTACAAAAAATGTACCTTTATTGCTTGGAGTTGTAATTTTAATTGAAGGGAAAATTCTCTGTTGCAGCACTGACTGAGACCACACGATTGACACTTCGACCGGTGTCAGAATCGAGCATCGACTTTGAACCAGCACAACGAGCGGACGATAACGGCCTGTGCAGTGAACGCGCACACAGACACACGTCCATAAATTTACTTCAACAAAAAGTAGTAAACAATAAAATTACAGGTAATTCTCTGTTTTTATTTATTTCCTTTAAGATTTGCACACAGATTTATTGTGAAAATCGATAAAAATATAACCAAACAATCCGAAATCCTAAACAAATGTGTAATTTATTAAAATTGATTAGCCATGCCATTAAACTTGTGAACCAAGATGTTGTATATATATATATATATATATATATATATATATATATATATATATATATATATATATATATATATATATATATAAATTGAATTGGGTACAACAGTAGATAGATCAACGATGTAAATAGATTATTTCTTGATAATTGAAGTTTTAAAAGAAATCATTTGAAGTAAGAGTTAAAAACAAGGGAATTGTGGCGTAGGTAGTTCTGTCGTAAGGGTTACAGAACTTGGCCTTTTGGCTAAGATCAAAGTGTAGTATCTGTTCCGGTGGATACTGCACCCCATAGACTGGTATTGTCTTGGCCTTCGGAGCTTGGTTTACGCCGGTCTATGGGACAGTCCTGTGCAGTTCTAGGAGGTCCACCCTCCCAGGCTTCGCCTCCCCTCTTTGGGGAGGAGTAAGTTTATTGCTTACTGCCTGAGGCGCCCTACCGGGGAATTCCGACGGGGCTGCCCAGGCAATTTTAAAACCCCACTTTCCCGACCCAACCTTGGGTCACATCTTACTTATGGGAGTAAAATAAAAACTGGCCTTGTGCCTAACTCCTGGAGAGGAGTAAATCAATACTCTCTATTATAGTAAGCTATATTTTTTGAAGGATTGTTTAATTGGCTTAATGGATACCGTCGCGGATTATGAAATCGGCTATTCGGAGTTATCGGATTTATTGTTAAGAGCCAGCTCGTCTTAAGATGGAGTACTACTATCATAATTGAGGACGTGCCGCTCAGGGCACTCCTTTCTGCCTTGACAGAGCACAAAATCGACTTCGAAATCTAGTGGGGGATGATCTTGTTGAAATATTGACAAAGACAGAAATAAAGGAATTTCCCGTTATTATAATTCCCCAGTGGGGGAAAAAGAATTCTTCATAATATTGAATGTTTGCACACAGGCAACGATGTCAGGACGCGTCTATATGTGTATGTATGTTTGTGTGTCTGTATACCTGTGTGAAAGTCAGTTCACATGTAAGCAGTTATGTGTGTGTGTGTGTGTGTGTTATATTAAGTCAACGTGTATGAGGCAGTAGCCATTTTGGCTTCTCGGTACTTCGTGTCGAAGTTGCCAGGGCTAGGTAGCCCAGCCAGGTGTAGCAGTCGTCTACCTGTCGAGAGAGGCAAGAAAAAGAGAGGGACAATATTAATTCTAAGTGTATGCGGCAGTAGCCATTTTGACTTCTTGTCTTCTTGTCGAAGTCGAACCATGGGCCAAAGGCCCGGGAAGATGTCTGTTGCGTCCCCAGAGGCAGTGCAAAAGAAGGAAAGAGGGGACGTATTGCGCTCACGTGTTTATATGGTTATGCTAGCTACCCGAGATTAGCCTAAGAGAAGGCCACTGATTGGTCAGACCAAGGAGGAAGTATATTGCCTGAACCAATCAGCGGGCAGCTAAGACTCATTGATATTTAAACAATATGGCGGTTTGTAGCAAACTGCTCCAATCTCTTCTCTTTCATACAGTCCGTTTATCACAGAAAAAACGTTGATAGTCTCTCTCTACTCTATTTTTATTTTCATAAAATGTGCTCGACTGAACTCCAATCTCTGGTCCCTCATTGTAAGATATTCACAGCAATAACTCATCTTATTAACACAACGGATAAGGACTTTCCTCTCTTCCTCCATGTGCATAGCCTGTGGACCACATCAACGCGGGACTGCTTGCCTGCATATTACAACATAGTCGTCTACAAATCCAATGTCACCAAATACTTGTCAAAAACTGTCCTATAAGTAATCAAATCAATTTTAGTACTCCTATAGTGTTCTTAATCTTTCGGCTGACAATCATTCAAGTTCATTAACCCTTATCCTCGAATGGCTCTCGGTTTTAGTAAATGATTAACCAATAGTGAAAAAAGAAAATTACAACAAAAATAAAAAAGGACAACAAAAATCCCGTACACAAATTTTCAAATTATTCACCTTTCGACTAATATTTTAGTTGAACATTTTTGACTAAATACTTTAGTATCTAAGGTTTTGGGGTGAAAAAAAAGAGAAAAGAGAAAAGAGAAAAGAGAAAAGTGAAAAGAGAAAAGAGAAAAGAGAAAAGAGAAACGAGAAAAGTGAAAAGAGAAAAGAGAAAAGAGAAAAGAGAAACGAGAAAAGTGAAAAGAGAAAAGAGAAAAGAGAAAAGAGAAAAGAATGTCGAGAATGGAGATAAATTTAGTTTACATATTTATAGACTTAGAAATCAAAACTAGTTTTTTTTTTGAAAGCGGGGAATTCATATTCTGTCGGCTTATTTTTCGGTTACAAGGGAGAACTGAGCACGTCGCGCAGAAGCCACTAATTAACAGAAGTATCGTTTACAAAAGAAAAGGGGCTTTAAAAGGAGTGGAAAGGGGGGGTCAGAGGGACGAGAGAAAGAGAGGAGGTATAAATCGAGAGAAAAGGGTGGAGGAAGAAGAGGGGTGAAAGAAGGTAGAGAAGATAAAAAGACTGCAAGAAAGTGAATTGGATAGATAGAGAAAGAAGGAGGAAAAAAGAGAGAGATAAGAGAGAGGGGGGAAGAGAGAGAAAGCGAGAGGAGGAAGAGAGAGAGAGAGGGAGAGAGAGGGGAGAGGGAGAGGGGGAAGAGAGAGAAGAGAGATAGGGTAAGAGAGAGAGAGAGAGAGTGAAGAGAGATAGAGGGAAGATAGAGATAGAGATAGATGGGGGAAGAGAAAGAGAGAGAGAGAAAGGGGGAAGAGAAAGATAGATATACAGGTAAGAGAGAGAGGGGGAGAGAGAGAGGGAAGAGAGATCGATAAAGGGGAAAGAGAGACAGATGATAAAAAAGAACGTACAGAGAGATAGAGGAAGAAAAGAGAGAGAGTGTGTGTAAAGAATAAGGACAAGAGAGAGATGAAAAAAGGAGGCAAAAAGAGAAAAACAGGAAAGAGAGTAGAAGGGAGGAAGGGGGAGAAAGCGAGCAAAGAAAGGAATTGTATGAGATTGTGGAGAAAGAGAGAGAGAGAGAGAGAAAGAGAAGAGACGCAGACAGGAGAACGGCGATGATCGACTGAGAGAGAGAGAGAGAGAGAGAGAGAGAAGGAGAGAGAAAGAGAAAGAGAGAGAGAGAGAGGGGGGCAATGGTCCGTATAAATAAAACTCGTGGGAACGTATTTCAATCTCCTGTAATCATATATATTTTTAATTAATTTAGATTTTAATTTCATTATTTACTCATCTGGAATCAGAAAATGTGCTTAATTTTTTTTTTTTACATATTAAAATATTGAATTGTAAACGCTTCATAAAACTCATTCCATAAAAATAACTTCCAATTTCGATTCCCATAATGCATCAGTCAAAATAAATATTATAATGGAGATTTGGTGTCTCTCCTAACTTGAAGTAGGTCACAATTCTCAAGCATAATACAGTACTAAATATTTTTTTAGAATCTGAAACATTAATAATTATTGTCTTACTTGGAAGATTTACCCAGCCTTGTCTAGCTATCGAACAGTTCGGACATAATTAATACATCTGCGGAAAGGTATGAACCCCTTCGCTCCCCCATTTATGGATTAAATAGTTCAGCTACCGTTGTTCAAACAATTCGTTTACCATTTGTTTAAAATTATACAGAAAAAGGGAATAACATTGATCCCTATCATTAAATAAGTATAAAAGGTTGATATGCCGTTGAACAAAATAACCAAGGGTTTGATTATACACTAATGCACACCTCCCTTAAAAAATAACGGAGATAATATGCTTCGCCAGTGTTCGCACTCGCTATCTATCTAGGTATATTGCAAGAATATTCATATAAATAATAGAATTACGTCAGTAATTGAATTTTTCATATATAAATTATTATTATCATTTCTGATGACCTAAAGCAATAAAACACACATCGTTGGTTTTTGTTTTATTATAGAATGGAAGATCACCTTCTGAATTAATTTCAGGCGTAGGAGTGTTTTTCTGACTTACTATTTGCTTTCTAGCTTTCGTTCAGGAGCTGGAAAAACATGTTTTACTCACAAACTAATTGGAAGTACACCCCCTACATATATATATATATATATATATATATATATATATATATAGTATACATTTTTTATTCATACGAACATTATTGCTTACATATGTGCATACATGTTTAGGTCGTACTCTTCACAGAGACTTCACCTCTTTGGTCTGAAAAGGTTGATTCTCTGTGAAGAGTACAACCGAAACATGTATGCACATATGTAACCAATAATGTTTGTATAAATAAATGATGATACTAAAGAACAGCTCTACTAGTTATTGGGCACTTTTTTTATAAACACTGGAGTTTCAACGGATTTAAATATATATATATATATATATATATATATATATATATATATATATATATATATATATATATATATATATACATATATATATATATAATTAACTGGTCAATTGAGGAGAGGAGAATTAATGTTCTCAACTTTTTTACTAACTCAACGTTTGAGAAATAAAGGAGAATTGAATAGAATATTCGAATATTCATGTATCTCATATAGATATCAAGTGTTAGACCCAGAAAGGGGCCCTTTGATTACTGAGAACTTCGACTGAAGTAAAATGAAATAAACGTAATACATATATATATATATATATATATATATATATATTGCGTATAATTGGCAGTATTTTCTTATTAATGTAAACATTGTTAAAAATAACAGAATTCATCTGATTAATTATACCTTTCTTATTTTTTCAATTATTCTGATGGTCTTTTTTGTATTAAACTCAAAATAATTAATAAATCTCCTATAGGTTTCAAGAACGTTTTAGGTTTATCGTCGAATCATCCTTAGGTGTCAAAAGCAAATAAACAAAAAAGCTGGAGAAAGAAGAGAATTTTTAAAAAGACGACGGAGAACCGCACAGAGGACATTTTTCGCACTGTTCTAGGAAAGACGTTTTCGATTTAAATTTAGCGACGCCGTTATTTAAAAATAGTCTATTCTTTCTTCAGCTTTTTTTGTTCATTTGCTTTTGACACCGAAGAATCGAAAACTTTTGTGAAATCTATGGGACATTTATTAATTTAATTTATTTTTATACAAAAAAGACCATCAGAAAAAAAAAGAAGTTATAATTAAACAGACGAATTCTGTTATTTTTAACATTGGTCGCATATATATATATATATATATATATATATATATATATATATATATATATATGTATATATATATATTTATATATATATATACATATATATATATATATATATATATATATATATATATATATATATATATATATATGCACGTTGGTCTTTATTATTAAGTGTGGGACTAGTTGAACTTGTGTAAGGGTGTTGCCCGAGAAAAATTTCATAACCAACGAAACTTATGCTTCCACCTCTGAACTCCATAGAAGTAGTTTTTGTTGATTGTTTTTTACCAATCTACGTACTAATTATAGTGTTCTGTAAGTGTTAATATTATAAATAATAATGACCATGTAAACGTTAATATTATTTCATAACTACGTAAGTTTTTTAAAAGAATGTTTGAGAGAGAGAGAGAGAGAGAGAGTGTATTTAAGATAATAGTATCTATACACAAACACAGAAAGGAAAATACTATTTAATAGGAATGAGAGCTTTTGTCAAGTATTCTTTTTAAGAAGGTCAGCGTTTAATTAAAATAGCAAACCAAGGCTTTGTGCAAATATCGGCTCTTTATTGGAATAAGTAAAATTAAGTTATAATGATAAATAAATAGGAACTAAATGATTAAAAACTGAATATTGAAATCTTCCAATGATTGCATAACTAAGGACAGACATTCTCTCACGAACATACGTACGATGATTGTTTTGTGTTTTGTATCTTAGGAGGAAGTAAAATAATAGTGTCTATACACAAACACAGGAAGGAATGTACTATTTGATATTAATAAGAATATTTATAAATGAAGTAACTTGTATAAGTAATATTCATAATAAAAAATTGGTTAGCTTAAAGCACGGGCGATAACCTACTTTGTTATGCGACGCCACGACTGGTGATAACTGGCATTTGCTAGCTTGAACCAGCACGTGAGAATCACTCCTATGCAAATCAGCAAACTGCTGCTATGATGGACATGCATCGTTCCTTTTTCAACAACTAAACTACGCACCGATGTAATACAAACATTTGTTAAAAATAGTGCCTAATGTTTGTCGAAATCAAAGAAGTGTAGGGAACGTTTTTTATGCATATTCTAAGGACGTAATTTGAAACAAGGTTGTGGACGTTTGTGTATTATTTGTAATCTAAAAACCAAAGTTAGAAAAGTATTTCGTAATAATCGTTTTTATTGCTGATTAGGATAGTGATTAATATGAAGTGATCCGTTTATTTGATTACCCTCCCCCTCTCTCTATTTCTCTCTCTCTTTTTTTTTTCTCTCTCTCTCTCTCTCTCTCTCTATATATATATATATATATATACATATATATATATATATATATATATATATATATATATATATATATATATATATATATATATTATGTTCTGTTGTCAGCTCGCTCTATAGCGAGTTTCTGCTACTGTTCCGGAAGCTAGTTTCATTATATATATATATATATATATATATATATATATATATATATATATATATATATATATATTGTATTTATGTAAATGTTTTTTTCAAATTTGATAGTAGCGTTTAATTTGTTTATTTTCTATTTTTCACTTCCTACGTGATGGAGAGTAATGCAGAAGATGGCATTTTAAGTCGCCCTCAACTTTATAGGACGGATTTTCGTTGATATATGCACTTTTTTTTAATTTTATACGTACATTAAAGTAATTCACGGACACGTGTTTCTGTCTATGAGCCGTCATCAGCATGGCTAACTTGGATAATGATCGAATTTTCAATGTCAATGTCGATACATAAATACATAAAAGTTATAGGTTATAAAAATCGTACATATTTCCGGGCAAATCGTCATGGTTCGGAGGTAAAACTCCAGAATATAGACATTGATCTCGAAGGTCCAATCCTTGTCGAAGTTAGCCATGCTGATGACGCTCATAGACAGAAACACGTGTTCCGGTATTACTGCTGTGTACATATAAAATTAATATATATATATATATATATATATATATATATATATATATATATATATATATATATATATATATATATATATATACAGGGTTGGGCAGCTAAATTGGTACTTTTTTATTTAAAAAAATTCATAATTTAAAGGATTAAATATGGATAGATATCATTTTAACATTTATTTATTTAATTATTACAATCTATTGAACAAAATTATTCAATATGAGCACCCTTTGCATTAATTATTTTGGAGATTCTTTGACGAAAGCGTGAACAGCACCTCTTTATTTTATTGGGATCGAGATTGCGAAATGCTCGTTGAATGGCTGTCTTCAATGAGTTTATATTTGGGTGTTGATTGACATTAGTCTGTCTTTCGACGACACCGAATAGATAATAGTCGCAACCATTTAGAACTGGAGAGCTGCTGGGCCAAATATCCTGCGGAACAAACAAGGGAAGGTTCTCCTTCATGAAATCCTGGACTTTCTTTGATCCATGCGCTGGTGCCGAGTCTTGGATGAGCATGACTTTCGTAGGGTCTAGTTTCTACGGATCCAAGGCAATAAAATATTATTAAGAATGTTCAAATACTCCGCTGTGTTTATTTTAAGACCCGCTTCGATGAAATGAGGAGGCATCACCTTTCCATCAATTGCCACGGCTGCAAAAACCATCACATAAGCAGGATATTTGCTCTGCATCACAGGAGGAACTTCCGAAGGGTCACAGGCAATAACTCGAGTGTTCTGGCGATTTGGAACCTCATCCACGATGAACTTTTTCTCATCAACAAAAATGCGCACATGTCCTCCTTTGTGTTTCAGATGATTGATAAGCTTGGGGCATCTTTCAACTGTGATAGCTTTTGAACGGGCAGTAAGGAGATTACGGCGTCTCCTAACGTAGGACTTCATCCCAAGGTCTTTGTTGATTGCTCTGCTGATAGTTCTGCGACTCACATTGCGCTTTTTTTGCCAGTTTCGACATCGACTGACTTGGGTCTGCCTTTATCGACCTTTTTACTCCCACCAGGAAAGTTGTTGTGCGCTTTCGATCACTACGAGTACTGTGCCGATTTCTCTCAATCTTACACTCGGGATCGAAATTAGCCACAACCCGATAGACAGTCGTTTTTGCATAGCCAGTGCTCTTAACAATATCCGAAGGAGAACTCCCGGCGCGTCTCATTTTGCATATAGTTATTCTTCATGCTAATTCCGCCATATTAAAACAAATTTAAGTAAATATAATTATGCTATCTTGCAATAAAGTGTTTAAGGATCCTTAGTAAAAAAAACCGTAATCATATGATCAAAAATAAAGAAGATATTAGCATTTTAAATTAGTTCCAATTTATCTGCCCGACCCTGTATATATATATATATATATATATATATATATATATATATATATATATATACATATATACATATATATATATATATATATATATATATAGAGAGAGAGAGAGAGAGAGAGAGAGAAAGAGAAAGAGAAAGAGAAAGAGAGAGAGAGAGAGAGAGCGAGATTCTAAAAAGCTTTGAGTCATTTTTTCATCAGTAACAAAAAAGTAAAAATGAAATGCACAATCGGAAAGAGGTCACCCCTGCGCGGGGTATGCTAGAAATTAAACTTTTAAATGTTTTTTTTTTTGGGGGGGGGGGAAGGAGTGTGTGTGTAAAGTTGGCTAGGTATTATAGAAATATGTTTAGATGTTGTTATTAATTTTTTATATCAAAATATATATGTGTATGTATTTTTGTGTGTATGTATATATCTCATGAACTATTCCAGGTAGAAAAATGAAACTGGTGCCATTTTAAAGCTTGCTTAATCAAGTTTTTGGTCATACTAATGATTTTCGTGTTATCTTTCCAGGTGCAGTAATGGCGTTCTCTAAACAAGACAAGGCATTTTGCGTCCTCCAATTTGCAAAGACTGAATCGTGGACACGTGTTCAGCGTGCATTTCGCAGGAAATTTAAAAAAGAAGCCCCTGAAAGGAAATCCATTGTCAGATGGCATGCTAAATTTGTGAAAGATGGGTGTTTGTGCCCAAGTAAGCGAACAGGTCGCCCTTCAACTTCAGAAGATGCAGTTGAGCAAGTTCGGACAGCCTTTCAGCGGAACCCCCGTAAATCAGTGAGAAGAGCCAGCAGGGAACTTCAGCTTGCTCCAGGAACTGTCTGGCGTGTCTTAAGGAAACGACTGCAAATGGTACCTTACAAGCTCAAGTTGGTCCAAAAGTTGAAGGACACTGATAAGCCACTTCGCCGTGACTTTTGCATTGCAATGCAAGAGAAGTTGGAAGATAACGGCTTTGATGACCGGCTTGTTTTTAGCGATGAGGCGACCTTCCATCTGAATGGCAAAGTTAACAAGCATAACACTCGCATATGGGGTACTGAGAATCCTCATGAACTTCTTGGGCACGAGCGAGATTCACCAAAAGTGAACGTGTTTTGTGCAATTTCCAAGAAAGGTGTCTATGGACCGTTCTTCTTTGAAGAGGCAATTATCACTGGTGAATCCTATCTCAACATGCTGGAAGACTGGTTAATGGCTCAGTTGGAACAAGCAGAATCTGATGACTTCATTTTTCAACAAGATGGTGCACCACCACACTGGAGTCTTAGAGTAAGGCAGTTTCTTAACACAAGGCTGCCTGGTAGATGGATTGGGAGATCTGGGCGAGGTGATGACGTTCTCATGCCCTGGCCTCCTAGGTCTCCAGATCTTACCCCGTGTGACTTTTTCCTTTGGGCTTTGTCAAGCAACAAGTTTATGTGCCGCTCCTTCCAAGAGATATTGACGAACTAAAGGCTCGAGTAACGGCAGTTGTGGGAACCATTGACGTCAAGATGCTGGAACGCGTTTGGCAGGAAATGGACTATCAACTAGATGTCTGCCGTGTGACGAATGGTGATCATATTGAGCAACTTTGAAGATTCCCCACAAAACTTGAAACTTTAACCTTTCCAACGGTACCAATTTCATTTTTCAACTCCTAATAGTTTTTGAGTTATTAAAAATCGTTATGTTCCCAAGACTTTTGAAACACCCTGTATATACAGAATGATATCTTAAAATATTTTGGTTGCAGAGTGAGGTTAATTTCCCTGTATTTATTTAAATAGTGCTAAACAGTGATTTTTAATAACAATAACAAAATAGTAAATGGTTAAACAATTACAACAGTATTTCAAAATGAGATATACATAGAAGGCATTGTCAAGGCTGCTGCAAATAAAGTGGGCTCCATCTACCGTGCTAGAAAACTTCTCACACCTGACAGTATCCTATATCTCTACAAAGACACGCATGGAGTATTGTTGTCACATCTGGGGTGGTGTATCATCTACTAGACTCTCCTTCTTTGACAAGCCCCCCCCCAAAAAAAATAGTCGCTAATCTAATAGGTCGCTCACTATCCATTAAGCTTCAGCTCCTGCCCCATCACCGCAATGTTGCATCGTTTAGCATGTTTTACAATTTCTACAATGGAATGTGCTCCGATGAACATGCTGCTTTGATGTCACCTCGACGTAAATACACTCGACCAACCCGACAATCAGCTAAATCCTATCCATTCACTGTGGGGGTCCTCAGATGTCGAAGGACATTCTACTCCAATAGTTTTTTTTCCTCGTACTGCCGACCTTTGGCACTCCATCCCTGCTCCCTGTTTTCCAAGACTTTACCGACATGCAGAAATTTAAAACTAATGTGAACAAACATCTCACTGCACAGCTCCCAATTTAGAATGACCACCAAAACTTTCACCCTAATTTTTAGTAGCCCCTTACGTCTACAGTGGAAACTTGCCTTGTTTGGGGTAACTATGTTTAAAAAAAACTGATTAAGACCCGATTGAATTTGCACAGATATTCATCATGTTCTTTACATATATATATATATATATATATATATATATATATATATATATATATATATATATATATATATAGTGTGTGTGTTTAATAAGGTGCCGGGTAGGTTGTAAGATGGAAAAGATAAAAATAATCAATCGAAATGGGACTTACTATTTATTTATTTATTTTAAATCTTACATAACAGCACGTGTGGTGTTGGCTGTTTGTGTTTTGTCCATATGATTATTAAAAATCATTTATTTAATATTTCGGGAAAATCTTCCCTTTATCAAAATAATAATAACCACCAAAAGGAAAAATCCGTCTGTGTAGAGAATTCACCAAAATGGATGCCATATAATAAATAATCAAAATAAAAAAGCAAATCAATAAATAATTAGATGAATCCTTTTTAATTATTTATTATTCTGTAAAATCTGTATAAAACCGAATGTGTTGTAACCAAACAAAATCTGTCGCTTTGTCTCTATTTCAATTTGTCCAATAATTGTGTCTTATTTTATTCACACTGAAATCACACACACATACTCGCATATATATATATATATATATATATATATATATATATATATATATATATATAGAGAGAGAGAGAGAGAGAGAGAGAGAGAGATGTATATATTCTATGGGCTGATGCTCTTATGCGCTTTCAATGTAATTTCAATTTAAAATGGATAAAAAAAGAAAATCGACGAAACATGTAACAAACATGGAATTACAAAAAAAAAAAAAAATCCGTCAAACTTTCTTTTTAAAATAAGCTTCAAAAATTACCTGAAGGGCCCTTAAAATATCGCAAACGAAGAATGAGATAGAAAAAGAAAAAAAAATGCGAGTAAATATTTTGGTTTCACAAAGAAAACGTCAAATTCAAACCATCGTTATTTTTTGTTCACTACATTAAATACTGTCGCCATTTTAAGTTTTGTCTCTTCCCCTACACTCCCCCCTCTCTATTTCTCCTGCTCTGCTTCACTCTTTCCTTCACTGATAAATACACTACTTTCACCTTCGTTTTATTTTATTTTTCGCTGCGTATATTTTCTTTTTATATGCGTTCACGTATTTCTATGGAGATTTCCGTCGGCCCGTCCATGCATAAGTCGATCTGTCACGCTTCCTTGTGAAATAGCACTTTTTGGGTTTATCAAGCTTAAGTTTTAAATATCACGTTCTTCGGTCTGTCAGGCTTATGTTGGATATACCACGTTCTTTTGTTTGTCAGGTTTAGGTTTGAAATAGCACGTTCTTTGGTTAAGTTTTAACTAATACTTTCTTTTGTTTGTTACTTGAAATATCATTTTCTTTTAGTCTGTCACGCTTATGTTTGAAATAGCACGTTCTTTGGTCTGTCACTTTTAAGCTTAAAATAACACTGTTTGGTCTGTCACGCTTAGGTTTAACAGCACTTTCTTTAATCTGTCACGCTTTAGTTTGAAAAAGCACTTTCCATTATATGTCACGTTTAAGTTTTAAATAGCACTTTCTTTGGTGTGTCACGATTTGTTTGTATAGTACTTTCTTTGTCTGTCTTGCTTAAGTTTAAAATATCACCTTTTTAGGTCTGTCATGCTTAAAGTTAAAATAGTACTTTTTTTGGTCTGCCACGCTTAAGTTTAAAATAGCAGTTTCTTTGGTTTGTCACGCGTAAGTTTAAAATAGCATTTTATTTAATCTGTCACGCTTTAGTTTGAAAAAGCACTTTCTATTGTATGTCACACTTAAGTTTTAAATAGCACTTTCTTTTGTCTGTCACGCTTTAGTTTGAAAAAGCACTTTCTTTTGTCTGTCACGCTTAAGTTTTAAATAGCACTTTCTTTTGTCTGTCACGCTTTAGTTTGAAAACGCACTTTCTATTGTATGTCACACTTAAGTTTTAAATAGCACTTTCTTTTGTCTGTCACGCTTTAGTTTGAAAAAGCACTTTCTATTGTATGTCACACTTAAGTTTTAAATAGCACTTTCTTTTGTCTGTCACGCTTTAGTTTGAAAAAGCACTTTCTATTGCATGTCACGCTTAGTTTAAAATAGCACTTTCTTTGGTCTGTCACGGTTTGTTTGTATAGTACTTCCTTAGTCTGTATTGCTTAAGTTTAAAATATCACTTTTTTTAGGTCTGTCAAGCTTAAAGTTAAAAAAGTTTCTTTGGTTTGTCACGCGTAAGTTTAAAATAGCATTTTCTTTGGCGTGTCACGCTTAAGTTTAAAATAGCGCTTTTTTGGTCTGTCATTCGTAAGTTTAAAATATCATTTTCTTTTGTCTGTCACACTTTAGTTTCAGAAAGCAATTTCTTTGGTTTGTCTCGCTTAAGTTTCACATAGTATTCATCTCTATAACACGCACACTGAAATGTGATAAACCAAGGAAAATGCTATTTCAAATTTAAGCATGACAGACCAACCGACAGATGCTTCTATTCAATATGCGCGTTTAGCGATTATAATTTTGTTTAAACTTTAAACGAAAATAATATTCAAATTTAAGTGTGACAGACCAACAATTGACGGCCAACTGGCACAGTGTCGTGTAGATATACTTGGACGTATCTATAAAAAAAAAACGATCGCCATTGAAATGACTTCTTTACATATTCTCCCGCCTGTTTTCTCTGTTTTTACACATGGCCTTTCTTGATTGTTTTGTTTTGCTTTCGAATTCTTTCATGGCGAATGAATTAATTTCCCCTCATTTTATATGTTTAATTTTTTTTTAATTTAAAATTTTATTTATTTACTTTTAAAAATTTTATTTTTATATATTTTTTTTTCAAAGACGACAAGTTTTTGGACGGTGTGCCAAATTTACCCCCAGGGTCCCGGCAATGTACGATGTCTATGAAAATCTTTTCGCAACAACTATAACGATAACAATAAAAGACATTTCTGCAAAAACAGAAAAAAAAATTACATTTGTAAAATTAAAATGAAAACAAAAAATGAAACAAAAAACAAAGAAATAGAAAGCAAAAGAAGCTGTTTTATACGCCTTGAGGTCAAAGGGGTGAATGGGCTAAGTTTTCATGTTGAGGTTAGAAGTAAGAAGAAAGGGTTGCTAGTGGAGGAGTAAGAGAGCGAGAAAGAGAGTGAAAAAGGATGAGAGAAAGAAAAGGAGAAAGCAGCAAATAAAAGAACAAATGGAGAGAGAAGAAAGAAGAGATGAATAACAAGTAAGAAATAAAGGAAAGAGAAAAATAATCAAAGAACAGAGAGAAATAATAATAAAGAGCTAATTAAAAATGTAGGGGTTAGAAGTAAGGGAGAGAGAGAGAGAGAAAGAGCGAGAAAGAGAGAGAGAAAGAGTGAAAAAAGGATGAGAGAAAGAAAAGGAGAAAGCAGCAAATAAAAGAACAAATGGAGAGAGAAGAAAGAAGAGATTAATAACAAGTAAGAAATAAAGGAAAGAGAACAATAATGAAAGAACAGAAAGAAAGAAAAATAAAGAGCTAATTAGAAATGTAGAGGTTAGAAGTAAGAGAGAGAGATAGAGTGAAAGAGAACGAGAAAGATAGATAGATAGATAGATAGATAGATAGAGAGAGAGAGAGAGAGAGAGAGAGAGAGAGGCAAAAAAGAAAAATAGGAAATATGAAAGAGAGACGTAATGAGAAAAAGACAATTAGAGAGAAAGGGACAGAAAGTGTTAATTAGAAAAAAGAGAAATACGAGAACTGTATATGAAAAAACAAAGAAAGAGTAAAACAGAAGAATAAAAGAAAGCGACAAAAAGAAAGAGGCCATGAGAGAAAGAGAAAGATAAAAGAAAAACAGAAAGAAAAGAAGAGAAACAAGAAAGAAATGGAAAAGACAGAACATGGAAAGAAAGATACCGCAATAAAATACAACGAGAGAAGGTGGGTTTGGTCTTGTACCTTTGTTTACGGCATGCCAGCCCATTTTTGGTTATTTACGGCCAGGCCATCGTAAACAATTCATTAAACACAAGTTGCTATTTTCCCCAGAGCTGAGGAGGGATACAACCATACCTTTTCCAATAATTTTACAAGATAAACGAATTCAATAGATTTGACTGGATTTGCCCTATAGACCAAGTTTGTAGCAATTACATCATCAATTCCCCCTTCCCCCGGGAAGGAAAGAAAGTCTGTTAAGTAGGAGACGAAAAATATACACTCTTTGGAATATATATGTAATAAAAAATATAATTAAATATATTGTCATCTGTTTCGCTGTATCACACCTCTTAAGATCGGCGAGACAAACATGTGATGCGATTGAAACACGGTCCTTTATTTCGACAGTCCGAGCTTCTATCAGTAGAAGAAAGAGGAATCTTACTGTTTATACAAACAATATCAGCTACAGAAGAGCGCTCTATTATTATTTACGAAGAGTTTTGCATTATAGCTAATAGCAGCTGACGATTTCCCTTATCACAGTGCTCATCCTACGGAGGGGTGAGGAGCATGCATAGTTATTATATACAGATATAAGTTTTTATATTTTTATTTATCGAAAAATATTTTGCTACACAAATGCACTCATATTTCAACACACTATATATTTGTGTATCATCAGTCAATGGGGTATAAAGAAAATATAACAAAATGAGGCAGAATAAAAATGAAAGAGCTCTTCAATTTTAAAGATTAAACATTACGGAAGTAGGACATGTTACCTTATGTAATTAATCACCGACACCAACTTTTCACCTCTTCGCTTCATTCCACCCCCGTACCTTATAGACGTGTAATTATATTTAGATTTGAAACAACTTAACTGAATATATGTTTGTGGAAGTGAACAGTCAAATCAACTAATGTGAGGAATTTTAATATTTCGTTTTTATTATTGAAAGACTTCATCAAAAATGTGCGAGGAAATGTAATGAAACAAACATAAAAGAGAGGGGGAAGTAAATAGATGACGTGAGAAGAAAAATTGGAAAGCTTATATCCTTTCTGAATTAGCAAAGGAACATGGGCGTTTTAGAAGGAAAAATATTACTATATGAATTGATTCGAATGAGGTAGAATGAAGGAGAACGCAGAAATAAAAAGAAAAACATGGATTTAGAGATAGATAGATAGATAGATAGAGAGAGAGAGAGAGAGAGAGAGAGAGAGAGAGAGAGAGAAAGAAGAGATAACAAAATAAACAAGAAAAAAGGAAATAGAAACATAGCGAAAAACACAGAGAGAAAACAAAAGAAAGAGCTAATTAGACATGTTGAGGTTTCCATCATAGTTTATTTGTGTTTTTTTTCTTATCTCTAAAGTGGAAAGACAGAAAGGACCTTAGTAGATACATCCGTGGAATCAAGCTTACCATTTTCGTGAATTGTTTAACCAATTTATGCTAGTTTCTTTGCTTTTCCATGCAATCCGCCGTCCCATATACATAACTCTGGTACGACCAATTCTTGAGTATGCCATCCAAGCAACAAGTCTCTATTTTCAAAAAAGATATCGTACTCCTGGAGTGTGTTCAACGGTTGACAACCAGGGTAGTTACAGGATTCTCTACGCTTACTTACACAGAACGGCTTCAAAGACTAAATATGTCTTGCGTTGAGCAGCGATGGGACGTAATTCTGGCATGCAGCATCATCAAGGGGAATGTCAATCTATCTTTCGATGAGTTTTTCACCCCATAACCTAGTCGCGGTCTCCACGGTCACTGCAGAAGATGTACCATGATCGTTTTCGTCTCAACAGAAGAAAGGCAGCATTCTTTGTCCGTGTTTCTGCTTCCTGGAACAGCCTGACAGGAAGGTCGTGATGATGCTTACGATACCCAGCTTTAAAGACAGTCTATAGATGCAATATCTTCTATGCGCCTCTTTACATGGCTTGTAGCACTTTGCTATTATTTTGCAAATGAAATTGATTGAAGTATTAATTTGCTATTTTCCCAATCTAATAATACCTACAAAAACAATGACATCTGTGTTTATTCTCAATGCCATATCCTAGTTTTTCTCACTCGTTTTATTTTCGAACTGTTTTTCTCTTCGTTCAATCTTCTGCTGGCGTCTTCTCGCAAATCATTTTTATCGTTTGCCAATCTAATTTTATTACGAAATTCTGCCCTGGCGTCATTTATCTTGTTCAATATTTTATATTCTATGTCTATACAACCATTATCACTGCTGGATATATTTAGAATGGCAAAATGGTGAAAGATAAAAATAAATACAGATAACAAAGAAGAAAGACTATCCAAGAAACATGAAGACCTAAAACAGATGTTGGCAAAGGAAGGAAGACATCTTGAGAGTTATTCTCACAACATTTCGGCCGCTGTAACACCGGCCTTCTTCAGATGGGAATTTACGTTGATAGGGCACCAGTGTAGCACATTCGTTGGAGCACAGTCCATTAAAGACCATCTATAATTATCAAAGTTTCATATTCATAAAATATGCTTTAGGGTAAGTACTATAAACCTTTTATTCGGTTTGTCTAATTTAACGGCATATCAACTTAATTTTCTTTAGATTTATGACCAAATCAAAATGCCCTGAGAAATATTATGTTTGGTCTTGGTACAGAATTTTGTTTTCAATTGCATCGTCTATTTGTTTCCCATTTCGCTGCTCTTCGTATTGTTCACATAGGCACTGCTTTTTTTACGGTGGTGATTAGTCTCTTTGTATTCCGTGTTCTATACAGGGTGTCTCAAAAAAATGTACTCACTCGTAGAATGACGAGAAAACTTTTATTTATGAACATAGAGTGAAATGAAATAGCATCGAATACATGAGACAGATGTAATTGAAGAATCATGTTCGCAAATTTTCAAACTGATGACCATTATTGTTCAAACAAAGCTGATAACGCGCACCAAGGGATTCGCAAACGTCGCGAAACATGTCATTAGGAATATCACGACAGTTTCTTTCAATTTCCAATTTCAATGCATCAATTGTCCTTGGTTTGTTGCCATAAACTTTGTCTTTTAAGTATCCCCACAATGCAGACGCTTCATTATGCGGTTGACGCTATCTTTTGAGATGTGGGTTTCCCGAGCAGTTTGGCGAAGTGATTTCTGTGGTGATCGAAGGAGTGTTTCCTGCACCTGCAGTTCTTTTTCAGGGGACGTAGATGTTCGTGGTCGTCCCGAACGTTGTTTGTTGGTATTCTGTACGGTTCCATCTGCTTCAAATTTGTCTCTGATGCGCGCAATGGTCCGGCGCGTGGGTGGCGGTTTTGCGAATTCCCTTGTGAACCGGCGTTGCACTTCAGTGGCGTTTTCGGTCTTCCAATAGCATTTCAGGACAAACTTTCTCTCTTCGAAACTAAGTTGATTTCCTGCCATGGCTTCATTAATTCAGAATATCTGAAACAAACAAAAAAAGAGTGAGTAAATTTATAATGGACATCAATTTGAACATTTGCGAACATGATTTTTCAATTACATTTGTTTCATGTATTTGAAGCTATTTCATTTCTCTCTATGTTCATAAATAAAGGTTTTCTCGTCATTCTAAGAGTGAGTACATTTTTATGAGACACCCTGTATATATTTTTAGTAACTTTATTGCATCATCTATGCAATCCTTAATACTTTCCAATCCTCCTCCCTTTCTTTCTTGCTTACATAGAGTCGGTCACTATCACCATCTAAGCCTAGTCTAGTCATTAGTTTCCTGTATTAGTTTCCTGTATAATTTGGATTATTCGGACTACTGTGCTCATCTTGAGTGTTATTCTCGCTACATTTCGGCCGCTGTAACTCCCGGTCGTCTTCAGGTGTATCTGTTAGGACGCAAGAATATTTGTGTCGAAGAATGTCGGGGGTTACAGCGGCCAAAGCGTTGTGAGAATAACACTCACGATGAGAATAGCAGTCCGAATAATCCGAATTATACAAATTATCAATCCTCATCTAAAAAATTTAGAAACATTAGTTTCCTGGTTCATTGATCCAGATTCTTGTGTTCTTCTTTTGTCCAGTTTATGAATGGTCCAGAGTATTGTACTATAAATACTGCCCAAGTTACGGTTCATTTTCTTAGGTTTCTACTATATAATTAAGTTTCAAATAACTTTTTTGTTCTTCTTACATATTATCTTTTAATAGTGTATTTCATCTCTATTAAATGATGGTCTCTGCTTCTAGATGCCCAAGTAATTATAGTTACCGCGTTCACCAAGGGCCATCATAATTTCACAATTAGGTAGTTTTATGCAGTCTCTTGTTTCGATCCCCCCCCCTCATTTTATCTCTAGTAATGCACGGGTTTCTATTCCGAATTTCATTCCCATATCATGGCTAAATATTCTAGTGTTTATTGGTGTTGTTAGCTGTTACTTTTGCCGATAGTCTAAACTCTTCCATCTTTATGGGGTGATTTTTTTCTTTATATCTGTACATTTGTATCGTGCATTTCATCTTCTTAGTATGGCGGTGAGTTCTATCACAGCTATGGCGCAAAGTAGTTGAGACAGGAAACCTCCCTGGAAAATGACTCTCCGTATTCTTATCTTTATCAGGTGATATCCTCAAGCTGTCAGATGCAGTCAACACATTTTCATAGAGTTGGCGATTTTGTCTGGTAAATTAAACATGTTTAAGCACTCAATTATCCATGTCTTGATGGTTGTATTGCATGTTTTCCAGTAATCGATCCATACAACGGTTAGTTTCTTTATTCTGCTTTTTACTACATTCATTATCTTCTGGCCGATGTATAGTATGTCATTTGTTCCTCTTGTTGCTTCCCAACATTGTTCCTGTTCCTCAGAGAAAATTCCGCGGCTATTAAAGGAATAATTTTCGTCACTTTCCTAAGATTTTCCACATAATCGATAGGCAGCATATCGGTTTGGTATTGCTTAGGATATTTCCTTTCTCGCTGTCGTTTTTAAATCATTTGGTTTTTCTTTTAGTCATTAACTCTGAGATGCCTGCTTATCATATACATATCCTTAGTTTGTTTAGTAGTTTTTCATGTACGGTAGCGAATTTCTTAAACCAGAATAAATGTATTCCGTCGTCGCCAGCTACTTTTTCGTTTTACTTAATGTCCTCTTAAGTATTTCTTCATTAATTTCGATTTCTGTTTCTTCTTAAATTTTCTTAAATGTTTTTCTTCATCTTTTCAGCATCAATACCACCACAATACACCACAATAGCAATAAGGATATTGCTATTGTGGTGTTATTGTTTTCCCCATCTATTGCTATAGTAGTGTCTATTTTCTGTCAGACCTGGTTACCCCGTCCTTGCGTTTCCTCCGTTTACGTTATGATTAAACTAGCTTTTATTATTCGCATGATATATTTTTGTTTGTACTGTGGTGATTTGTATCTATATTCTATCAGTCTTCCTTCCTTTGCTAACATCTGTTTTAGGCCTTAATGTTTCTTGGATAGTCTTTCTCTTTGTCATCTGTATTTTTTTTATCTTTCACCATTTTGTTATCGTTTTAGCCCCGTTCACAGCTTGAGCTTCTATCATTAGATTTTCGATCAGTATAGTTTCTCAGTCGTGATTTGTTGGATTTTTTTATGTTTAATATCGTAATTAGAGATTTGGCCCCACTATAACATAAATTGTTCAGTTATTTTATATTGCCTGTTGAGATGTGTGAGAACAATCTGTTCACCTCATCAATTTCTGTTTTTACATTTTTTTTCAACCTAAATTCATCCCAAACAAGGCAAAGTGCCACGGAAACGTAAGAGTGTACGTAGGGAATTTTATATAGGGTGTTTTGCAGGGAGACGCTTGTTCATATTACATTTAAATGTATGTATGTTAGTACGGTCAGAGAAACATCAAGCAGAAATGGAATTCCAAAGGCTAGCAATACGAGGAAAGAAGCTATAAGCGTAGAACACTCACTGGCATTTAGGGACTTTAACAGTCAAGGGGTGGGATTATGCTCACTGACAGGTTGATCGTGGGTATTTACGTAGATAAGGCACCAGTGTAGCACATTCGTTGGGGCACAATCCATTAAAGTACTTGTAAAACAAGAACACGGATGCAACATTGCGGCGATGGGACAGACATGCTTGATTGTGAAGGGCCTATTAGATTAGCGACTCTTTTTTTTACTCTGTCCAAGAGGGAGATGTAGCGTTTGGTGTACCAGCCTAGATGTGACAACAATACTCCATGCATGGGAGAATAGTTGCTTTGTAGCGATATAGGATACTGGCAGGTGTGAGAAGTTTTCTAGCTCGGTAGAGTGACCCCACCTTCCTTGAAGCAGCCGTGACAATGTATTTTATGTATTTGTTCCAAGATATGTTATCTGTGAATGCTAACCCTAGTGATTAGTCATGGCAATCGGTGGTTGAAAATGTTTTTTATAATTATTGAAGGATAGGAGTTTTGTCTTAGTAGCATTAAATGTTACCATCCACTCATGTCCCCATTCAACCACAGACTGGAGGTCATTTTCTAAGAATTCAGCCATTGCCTTTGATACGCGTGGGTTCAAGTATAGAGCGTGGTGTCATCAGCAAATATACTAATCTCAGACACAATGTCATCAGGGACGTAGTTTATAAAGATCAGGAATAATAACGGTCCAATGACTGACCCCTGGAGCACACCCGTATTAATGTCAGGTTGTTTAGATGTCTAACCATCAAGGACAATCTGGAGCTTTCGTACGGCTAAAATGGATCTGCTTATACTAAATATATGTCCAGTAATACCGTATGATTTAATTCTCATGAAAAGACTATCATATATCAAGCGCTACCGCCCGAGCTTCATCAGCTTTATCCAATGTATGATATATGCGTTCCGAGATGACTGTTAGGATATCAGCAGTAGAACGGGCTCGCCTAAATCGATACTGTTGGTCAGAAAGAAGTTTAGCTTTAATGAGGTAGTAGACTAGGTAGTAGGCGAGATTGATTATTGATTCAAAGACTTTATCGAAGAACGGGAGATTTCTGAGGCGATAAGTTTTCGAGCCAGTTCTTTCACCAGAATTCTTTAACACTTTTACTACAGAGGTCATTTTGCAAGTGTCTTCCAATCTTCGTTCATTATGGGTGGTAGTTTCTTTTCATCTTTGTCAATGATTTCCTTGATACGTTCTATTTCTGTTGCTTTTTCTACTGCCGTTTCTATAGTCTCGTGATCAGTACAGTATCAGTAGTCATATTGTCTTCCACTTCCTGCCGTGAATGGGAGGCTTTTCTTAGTTTTCTATTATATTACTTACATTTCCACTCATTTCCATTAACTCTACCTTCGAAAATCATTACTCTTAAAGATATATCTTGCTTGATCCACAATCCACATTTTCGTTGCAGTCAACTAATATGTCTCATATGTTCTTTATGCGATTTAGAAAAACTTTTTGGTTCCCGTGGCTTTCGTAATAGCATTCTATTAGTGGTCAATATTCCTTTGTTGTCTGTTTTTCTACTGTGATGAATTGTTTAGTATATTGATCATTTATACTTACCTGTGATATTCGGGTACCTGAAATTAGAATGGCCAATTTTCAAAGGACGCCAACCGTGTCCCTCACGTAGGCCATCAAAGGACAACCTGTCGATCATGAACCTCAGAACTTTTTTTTTGAGTTCTATGTCTTTTTATTTGTGTTTCTTGTCATATTTCATTAGTTGATATATCTTGTAGCACCAGACCAAGGTTTTATTTTTCCGTGGCCTCTGACAATAATAGTGTTTACCTCTGACTAACGTGAGAGGTTAGGGTGAACTATCTCTCTCTCTCGCTCTCTCGCTTTCTCCCCTTGTCTGACACACGCCCACACATAATAGGGCCAATAAGACCTTGATATTACAAAATACTAAGGTCTTATGTACGACATGAAAATAAACTGGATTCTTAGGAAAATCTCCACCATACCAGTAATTATAGGAGCAACAGGACTAATGAAAAAGAATTTCAAAAGCTATCTGGCGAGTATACCTGGTGAACTGAGTGCAACAAAAATACAAACAATTGAACTTAAAGGGACGGTTAGAATCTTAAAACGATCTCTAGGCTGGAGTGTCTGAAATAGCCAGTGAATGTCTGGCATCCGGTAGGATGCCCCATCTCCAGCAAAAACAGAAAGATTTGAAAAATAAAAAAAATAGAGAACCAATATTAAAAGAAATATAGAGAGACAGTAAAAGTTTTCTTTACTCACTAGTTTTCACAGGAGTCATTACAAGTGATCGCTCACTAGCAAAAACTAGCGGCGATTTCAGGAGTCTGAGTGATAACAACTCTCCTCATATTTCGAGCACTCTCTGTTTCTTTGAATCAGTCGCCAATCGCTTTCCTTTCTCGCAATTGACAATAAGCCTACTAAGAATTCCATTACTCTCTGTGCCCATCCACTGGAGGTCTGGATGGTATTTTCCCTCCTCGGTCCTTCCATCCTCCTACACGCTTCACGACAATTTTGTATGGTACCAAGCGATTTTGGCGCCACCGTTACTTTTGTTGGCGGATAGCAGATTATGGGATTTTTCCTAACATACGTATCTATCCTGACAATTTCAGTTTTTTTGGATTCGTCTAATATTTATTCTATATTTTGTTGTTCTGTTCATCATTCTATTTCGAGTGCTGGGTCGGTTTTCCCTCGTTATGTGGGTTGGCTACTGCGCTTGAAGATTTTTCTTAATATTTCGGCTGTTTTCATTAGTGCTGTGATTTTTAGTATGGTGTTAATCTTCTCTTTGCTCCATTTTATCATAGTCTTTCTTTTCACGTTTTTCGGAACTGTTCCTAGTGCTCACACAATTATTGTCATTACTGTAGTTTTCTTCATGTTCCATATTCCCATCAACACTCTGGCAACTCTGTGTATTTGGTTATTTTTTCTGGTTCTTTAATCTTCACCCTGTTACCGTCTTGTACGGCGAAATATACTATTTGGCAGGTTGTTTCCTTCTTGTTGAATATTATCACATCCAGTTGTCTCGTTTGGATAAGATTATCTGTTGGTATTTGCATCTACGGGAGGATTTTATTCCTTTAATTTTCCAATACTGTCCCTGGTTTGTGCCTGTACCATTCGTCTACATGTTCAAAGTGCAGACGTTACAGAGCTCCCACTAGTCACGTCTGCTTTTATATTTCTGTTTGGTTAGTTTGCTGCACTTATTATGTGTTACACCATTTCGTCTCTTTGACCACAGAATCTATATTTACTATTTCCCTTGATCTTGGCTTTTATGTAGTTCGTTATGATGGCGTTGTTTTATGCGGCTCTCAATCGTTATACCGTTTCCCTGTTCAAGTGGTCCTTTCGTAGCCATTTCATGTATTTTTGTGCCCTATATCTTTGGCCAGTCTTATACATGTGTTTTACTGTTTCGTCTCTTCGACAACATAATCTACGTTTATCGTTTTCCTGGATTTTGTCATCTTAGATTTTATGTAGTATGTTATGATTTTGTGCTGGTATCAGTCGCGATTCCGTTTCGCTATCCAAGTGTCCTCTTCGTAGCTATTATGCCCTATGTTATATTTGGTCAGTCCTAAACATCTTCCAAGTAGCTGCTTCTCTTTCCATTCGGCTTTTCTCGCATTTTTGTTTCCTGTTTTGCTACTCCCGTATTGTCAAACCAGATTTCTAGCACTCCGTACTTCTTTGGACCACCATTGCGATTCATTTTGCATTCTCGCACCAGCTGTTTCTCGTTAAGATATCGCTGATAACGGCCGGTAGCTTTCTCTGGAATTTGAGTTACTATAAGCCTTCTCAGACATCCGGTACTCTCCGTGCGCTTCCAGTCGAGCTCATTATTTACAATTATTTAATCACTAGGAGTTCCCTTACGAGTCATTATAAGTGTTTGCTCACTAGTAATAACAAGTGGCATTCCCTGGAATATGAGTGAAAACAAGTAGAAACCTTTCTCCTGACAAACTCCCCGGATATCCTAGCTCTTAGTGAAACTAACCTTAAATCCTCAATCTCCTCACACCACTTTGACATGACTGACTACCTCCCACTCTACCGTAAAGACTCTGACAAACATATGCACGGGCTAAGAGTTTACGTTCGGAACACCCTCCCCCTGACTAGAGAACATAGGTTAGAATCAGATGCCCATGATTACATGTGCTTTAGATTGACTTTACATCACAGCGTCAGCTACTTATATTTCTTATATCGCTCCCCGTCGACCCAGGACTGTACTCTGTTAAACTCTGTCTCTGAAAGCATAGATAGAGCACTCTTAATTGACTCGAATGCCCAGATACATGTATTTGGGGATTTTAATGCCCATCACCGCGACTGGTTGGGATTCTCTAGCCTTACTGACGCAGCCGGCAACTGTACGTATAATTTCTCCCTAGCTCACACCCTCTCTCAGACTGTCGATTTTCCGACCCGCATCTCCGATCGAGTAGACCAGCAAGCCTCACTTCTAGACCTGTTCTTGACCTCAATGCCCGAAGCTTGTGTAACGAAAGCCCACTCGGGAATGCTGATCACATTGTGCTAATGATTCATATCACCCTAAAAAGTCGTCCAAAGGCAGATGAACCGTTGCTCAAAACAACAAGATACTACGAGCAGGCTGATTTCGAGTCAATCAGAGATCCCATCAGTGACGCCCCATGGAGGGAAACCTTCTCACTACCTGCAAACTAGTGTGCAAACGAATTAACTGAATGGGTCAAAGCAGGCATTGAAGCCTATGTCCCCATGCGAAAATTCTTTAGCAAGCCCCACTCTCCTCAATGGTTCACTTCAGAATGTGCAGCTGCCATTTCTGAGAGGCAACAAGCATTCCGTAAATTTGGCCGCCATAAGTCAGCTACTAATAGACATAAATTTATAGAGTCAAGAAATAATTGCAAGGCCGTGATAGGCGAAGCAAAGAGAAGGTATAATGAGTTAACAAAAAGATGCATCCAGTCACAGAAACTAGGTACTCGCGATTTCTGGAAAATCAACAATAGTGTAGTGAATAATGGTAAATCAACGATTCCCCCACTTTCAAACCACAATGATGTCGTTTGCACGGCCACTGATAAGGCTGAACTACTTGCCCAGCGTTTTGCTTCTAACTCTACTTTAGACTCAGACAGCCACCCTCTCCCTGAATTCCCTTTGCGGACCGAAGTCACACTTGATAACCTGGTCATCACCCCATCCCACGCCAGAGACATCATAAAAAACCTTGACACCCCTAAAGCTTGTGGGCCTGATCTTATACCTGTAATAGTAATAAAGAAATGTTCTGCTGAACTGGCCCCTGTCCTCTCCAAACTTTTCAATAAATGCCTAGCTGAATCTTGCTTCCCCGATATCTGGAAAATTGCCTCTGTGGTACCTGTTTACAAGAGTTCTGGGAATAGAACCTACCCTCAGAACTACAGCCCAATCAGTCTACTGCCGATCTTTGCCAAAATCTTTGAATCCTTAATCAATCTAGCGGTAGTAGGACACTTAGTTAATGCTAAACTTCTATCTGACCGCCAGTATGGATTTAGACAAGCACGATCTACTGCAGACATCCTAACGGTCATCTCTGAACGCATCTATCATACACTCGAAAAGGCAGGAGAAGCTAGGGCAGTAGCGCTTGATATATCCAAGGCCTTTGACAAGGTTTGGCATAAAGGGTTTTTCCTGAAAATACGCTCATACGGTATTACTGGGCAACTACTTAATATAATTAGATCCTTCCTAAACAAAAGAAAAATCCAGGTTGTCCTCGATGGCCGTTCATCTAAGCAACATGACATAAATGTAGGTGTACCCCAGGGATCTATCCTTGGACCTTTGTTGTTCCTGATCTATATAAACGATCTCACTGACGACATAGAGTCAGAGATTGGTTTATTTGCTGACGACACCACGCTTTACTCTCGCCATGTTGGTAAAACTGACGCGACCATATCCGAGGCAATGGCTGAATCTTTAGAAAATGACCTCCAGGCTGTAGTGGATTGGGATCATAAATGGTTGATAACATTTAATGCCGCACAGACAAAGCTCCTTTCCTTCAATAACTACAAGAAACCTCTTCAACCACCGATTGCCATGGCAAATAACACCCTACCTGAGAGTTCATCATTCAAACTCCTCGGCCTAACCCTCACAGGTAACATGAATTGGAACAAATACATTGAAGACATTGCCAAGGCTGCCTCAAAGAAGGTTGGCTCCCTCTACCGTGCTAGCAAACTCCTCACATAAGACATTATCCTGTATCTGTACAAAGCCACCATCCGCCCATTCATGGAGTATTGTTGCCACATCTGGGCTGGTGCATCATCTACTAGTCTCTTCCTTCTTGACAAGGTCCACAAAAGAGTCGCCAACCTAATAGGTCCCTCACTATCAACCAAGCTCTAGTCCCTGTCCCATCGCCGCAATGTAGCATCCTTATGTTTGTTTTACAAATACTTCAATGGATTATGCTCCGATGAATTGGCTACTCTGGTGCCCCCTCGACGTAAATTCACTAGACTGACTCGACAATCAACTAAATCTCATTCATTCACTGTGGAGGTCCCCAGATGCCGGAGAGCCTTCTACTCAAATAGCTTCTTTCCTCGTGCTGCTGGCCTCTGGAACTCCCTCCCTTCCCCCTGTTTCCCCGACAGTACTGACATGCAGAAATTTAAAACTATGTGAACTAACATCTCGCTGCACAGATCCCAATTTAGGCTGACCCCCCAACCTTATCCCCTTTTCTTCTCAGTAGCCCCTTACGTCTACAATGGCGGCCTGCCTTGTTTGGGGTGAACCATGTTAAAAAAAAAGAAAAAAAAAGAAGTCTCCTCAGATTTCCATCACTCTTCACATCTTTCTATAACAGTTACTAATCATTTTGTGTTATTACAACAGCCGTTTACCATTGATTTGCTGCCGACAAATCTAGAATTTTAGTGATAATAAGCCTCCCCATGGTTCCAGTACTCTCAGCACTCTTCTAATGGAAGTCTGGTTGGTGCCTTCTTTACTCATTCTTTCTCTCCTCCTTGACCCATCACGACAATTTTGCGTGGTACCATCCAAGGCTGTTGCAATCACATGTGTTTTTGGGGGATTATTATTATTATTATTATTATTATTATTATTATTATTATTATTATTATTATTATTATTATTATTATTATTAACAGCAACAACAAAATGGTTGATATATCGTCATAAAAAGTCGGCAAACCAAACCAATGCGTCGTATTATTGATATTGATTACGCATCCGCTTAGAAGATTTAACGATGAAAGCAAGAAGAAAATCGTATTCAAAAACAAAAACAAAAACAAAAAATGTAAAAATTAAAGCAAACACATTCGAACCAGAAATAAAATGAAAAATAAAAGAAATTCGTTAAAATAAAATTTAAAGAATACGCGGCTAATTTATTCCTATTAAAGACGCCTGGTTGCTTAAAAAAACAACAACAACAAAACAACGAACAAACACATTTAACCTTTCATTTGAAATGTAAGAATACAAGATGACACAAAATGGCGGCGATACTCTTAAAGTGACATTAAATGAAAACAAGCCGGAACACGGAAACAAACAGAAAACAGAATGGCGCGTAAAATGGTGACGGGGAAAAAAATGTAACCACGCCAAATAAAATAAAATTTTAAAACTAAAATTTAAAAATAAAATGTTTAAATAAATAGACAAGAAAATTTTGTTATCTTTTTTTAAAAATAAGGCGGAAAGAATTTCCAGTTGGTTATGGAAGTGGTTGGCAAAGATTTACACAGGAAAAGGCTTCAAGCAATGGATTGACGGAAGATACAAGAGACCTTCGATTAAACGCAAAAAACCTATAGTCACCCGACGCTTTGATGTATTTTGTGGTTTTAGCACTCTATGAGGGTCCGTGTCCGTGTCTGTCCATCCGTCTGTCACGCTTGGCTGTAAAATAGAATCGTTTATTGTCTGTTACACGGCAGCTTTGAGATTGCATTTTTCATCGCAAATCGCGCAGATTGAATGGACGCATCTGAGTTTAGATGCGTCCAAGCATCTTTATAAGAGGTTCTGAACGTCTGTTGCAGGTCACGTTCAGTTGTAAAATAGCATTGTTTTTGGTCTGTCACCCTCAAGTTTGTAATAGCATTTTTGTCAGTCCTTCACAGGTTGATTAATTGGATTTTAAAAATATAACTAAGCATTTCTATAAGTAGTTAAGTAAGTCCGTCGGTCTGTCTGTCACGTTTAAGTTCGAATCAGCATTTTGAGTAGGTCTGTCACGCTTAGCTTTTCAATAGTATTCTCTGTATTAGATAGTTTAAGCGCTTAATGCGCAGAGTGAATATACGCAATTTATTTTAGATGGCTCCATGGAATTTCGTATTACCCATTTCGTTGGTCTTTCACGCATTTTGACACCTCAGAAAAACATTCGCCTCTGAGTCAGCGTGCCGCTAATCCGAATTCACAACAGCAAGCCGCAGTCAATAGACTGTCTCTCCGGTTATAATTTCTAAAAAGTCAAAATCTTTTTCGTGTAAAACTTTATAATTAACACTTGCTGAAAGGAAAAGGTTTGTATTTTTATTTTAAATAACTTCTTTAAACAAAAAAAAATCAAATAGGTGTTCTTTTTTTTCGAAACATTGAAATATGAATTTTTCTGCCAATCATACTTCATATTTTATTTTCATTTAAAAAAAAATTACCAGCAAGTTTTAGTTTTAAAGTTTTACATGAAAAAGATTTTGACTCATCAAAAATAGTAAAGTTATGACCGGAGAGGCAGTCTATTGATTGCGGCTTGCTGTTGTGAATTCGGAATAGCGGCATGATTACGCAGAGGCGAATGTTTTTCTGGAGTGCCGCATTTTTCTTAACTAATAACTCGCTATTTATAAAGGCTAAAAGTCACTTGAGGATAAAAGGGTAACCAAGTGGATAGATTGACAGGTGAACGATAATGAATATTGTGCAAGGATTGATTCATTTAAAAATAACATTTTGTATGTGCCCACATATCTCTCTAATAGGCTCTGTCCGTATGTATATTTCTCACGCTTGACCCATGTTAATCCAGTCCTTGTTTAAGGGGCAGCTCAAATAAGGATTTTTATTTTTTCTTACTCAACTGCATTGATCGGCCTTTTGGCTAAGATCAAAGTGTAGTATCTATTCCGATGGATACTGCACCCCATAGACTGGTATTGTCTTGGCCTTCGGGCTTGATTTACGCCGGTCTATGGGTCTGTCCTGTGCAGTTCTAGGAGGTCCACCCTCCCAGGCTTCGCCTCCCCTCTTTGGGGAGGAGTAAGTTTATTGCTTACTGCTTGAGGCGCCCCTACCAGGGAATGCCGACGGGGCTGCCCAGGCAATTTTTAAACCCAACTTTCCCGACCCGACCTTGGGTCACATCTTACTTGTGGGAGTAAGATAAAAACTGGCCTTGTGCCTAACTCCTGGAGAGGAGTAAATCAATACTCAACTGCATTGATTTGTGTGTATAAGAATAGTTCTAATAACGCACTAGTAAACAACATGAAAGTTATCGATTTTAAATGCATATGCAATCAATTGTGAAATTGTGCATATAATTATATCGAGAATTACAGTCACGTTATTCGCTGTGATTTCTCTCTCTAAGACTGTATGTAGACAGGGTGGTTGGAAAGGAACGCTCTATTATTAAGTGCCCATGATTTATTGCTTAAATACAATTCTTACAAGAAATCAATACGATAAGAATGTGTACAAGTTATATTTAAAATTAAGCATGGTCTCAATCATTTACCACCAGCTTCCTAAATCGCCTGGCAACCGCATCAACTGATTTCACAAGTAACTCTATTTCTTTTACTAATGAGTCACCAGTTATCAAGGCTAAAAAACAATCTCGGGCACACACATAACGCCTCTCTCTCTCTCTCTCTCTCTCTCTCTCTCTCTCTCTCTCTCTCTCTATATATATATATATATATATATATATATATATATATATATATATATATATATATACAGGGTGTTTCAAAAGTCTTGGGAACATTACAAATGCGTATATCTCATGAACTATTCCAGGTAGAAAAATGAAACTGGTGCCATTTTAAAGCTTGCTTAATCAAGTTTTTGGTCATACTAATGATTTTCGTGTTATCTTTCCAGGTGCAGTAATGGCGTTCTCTAAACAAGGCAAGGCATTTTGCGTCCTCCAATTTGCAAAGACTGAATCGTGGACATGTGTTCAGCGTGCATTTCGCAGGAAATTTAAAAAAGAAGCCCCTGAAAGGAAATCCATTGTCAGATGGCATGCTAAATTTGTGAAAGATGGGTGTTTGTGCCCAAGTAAGCGAACAGGTCGCCCTTCAACTTCAGAAGATGCAGTTGAGCAAATTCGGACAGCCTTTCAGCGGAGCCCCCGTAAATCAGTGAGAAGAGCCAGCAGGGAACTTCAGCTTGCTCCAGCAACTGTCTGGCGTGTCTTAAGGAAACGACTGCAAATGGTACCTTACAAGCTCAAGTTGGTCCAAAAGTTGAAGGACACTGATAAGCCACTTCGCCGTGACTTTTGCATTGCAATGCAAGAGAAGTTGGAAGATAACGGCTTTGATGACCGGCTTGTTTTTAGCGATGAGGCGACCTTCCATCTGAATGGCAAAGTTAACAAGCATAACACTCCCATATGGGGTACTGAGAATCCTCATGAACTTCTTGAGCACGAGCGAGATTCACCAAAAGTGAACGTGTTTTGTGCAATTTCCAAGAAAGGTGTCTATGGACCGTTCTTCTTTGAAGAGGCAACTATCACTGGTGAATCCTATCTCAACATGCTGGAAGACTGGTTAATGGCTCAGTTGGAACAAGCAGAATCTGATGACTTCATTTTTCAACAAGATGGTGCACCACCACACTGGAGTCTTAGAGTAAGGCAGTTTCTTAACACAAGGCTGCCTGGTAGATGGATTGGGAGATCTGGGCGAGGTGATGACGTTCTCATGCCCTGGCCTCCTAGGTCTCCAGATCTTACCCCGTGTGACTTTTTCCTTTGGGGCTTTGTCAAGCAACAAGTCTATGTGCCGCCCCTTCCAAGAGATATTGACGAACTAAAGGCTCGAGTAACGGCAGTTGTGGGAACCATTGACGTCAAGATGCTGGAACGCGTTTGGCAGGAAATGGACTATCGACTAGATGTCTGCCGTGTGACGAATGGTGCTCATATTGAGCAACTTTGAAGATTCCCCACAAAACTTGAAACTTTAACCTTTCCAACAATACCAATTTCATTTTTCAACTCCTAATAGTTTTTGAGTTATTAAAAATCGTTATGTTCCCAAGACTTTTGAAACACCCTGTATATCCCTCTCTCTTATGTTTTTCTGTTATTCTATTCTCCGTTTCGATTAGGCATTGATGTTTTTTCCTTGTGTCGCTTTCTTTAATCTTTGGCTCGGCTTGATCGTCAACCAGCAATTTGAGGCCAATCAGCTTTTATGCCAAGTTTGCCTTACTATTGTAAAGCGGACAGCTGATTGGCTGTGAAATAAGATGCCATTCCGAAAATGTCTTAGATCACCCTGTATTCAGTGGGTTAACTCGTTCTAACTCAATTAAAAAATAGATCATCATTAAATAAACAACAACAGTGAAGATGAGAAGAACTAAAAACAGCATATGATAATGTACAATAAAAATTTGGGTTAATTTGTTTAACGACATATTAACCTTTACGGTCATTTAATGGTGCGAATTGTATTTCTGAATAACTGTTTTAAATTTGTAAAGTAATTGTTAAACTAATTAATTCGTGTTTCAACGCACATGCGTCTTCTCAAGTCTGTGTCAAAAAGCTTTTTGACACAGTCTTGAGAAGACGCATATGCGTTGAAACACCGTAAGGTAACGTACCATAACACTCCCCTCCCAAGCATTACCTCCGCAGAAGTATCAGTATAGTTTTCTTTTTCATTGATAACGATAAGATCTGGAGACTTCCGTTTCCTTTGAGATTGTCGCTGTTCTCGGGCTGATTGTGGTATATGTATATCGCAAGTCTACTATATATGGTATATATAACTTCTTTTTTTACTGGAGAGTGCTGTCGTGTCACCCGACAGGCGTTTCCTAATTTGATTTGGGTATCTCTTATGAGAGTACTGAGGGCCTTGGAGTAAGTAAACCGTATTTCGCTTTTCAGGTTCCTCAAAAGATGTGTTATTTCTAAACATCTTGAAAGATACCTTTTCCCCTGGGATGTAACGTTTTTTTTTAGTACAATAGAAGTTCGTTCTTGTTTGTTTTGTTTTGGCAGCAATTTGTCGAAAACGGATCTTATTTTACGCGCAAACATTATTTCTGCAGAGGATAATTAGGATGGTGTGTTAATATTCGGCGTGATCCTGTATACTTTTAAAAATTGCTGCAGGGCTTTTTTCCGTGGGAGTACCGCAAACATTTCTCCGTCACACTATTTGACTTGGGTTGTACGTAGTGATGTGTCTTATCTGGAATATTTCACAGAATCCTTTAAAGTCGGCCAACGTAAATTAAGTTCCATTCTCACTGACCTAAAAATCGACCCCCCTAAAACGGGCGAACAATTCGTGAAGGAATTTATAGTTACCTCTGTAGTGGGCTTTTTACATCGGAACATTTCGGGTCATTTGGAAAAACTATCTACTATAATTTGATAGTAAAAACTCTCTAACGGACCCGCAAAGTCCAAGCGCATCCTTGACCAAAGTCGGTTCGTTTTGGGCCATCGACTATGTTTTATAGGATGTGCCGCCAAGGCACAGTATTTGCACGTGTCGACGATGTTTCCAATGTCCTGGTCCATTTTAGGTCAGTATATTTCATCCTATTTGTCCCCGGGTGGCCAAAATGAAACTCTTTCAGAATTCTCCTCTGTAGCTTTTTAGGGATGACGACTCTTTCGCTGTACAGGAGTACGTCGTCACATAGAGGAAAATTGTCTTTTTCTGTAACTTTTCATCGAGGGTTTCGTGTTTTATTTCATGTAGAACCACAGGGAGTTCTGTAATTGTGTTGCACAAATTAGTTTTTATTTCCAGATCTGTTCGTAAGGAAGCAATCACGGAATATTCCAGTGGCTCTCTATATCTCGGAACCGGTCTTGATAATCCATCAGCATAATAGATTTCTTTCGAGAGTAAGTATTCCATTTTAAAATTGTAATTTAGTAAGATTGTCCCCCAACTCTGCAGTCTATCTGCCGTGTATACGGAAATACCTTTTTTAACCGAAAATGGTGAGTAACGGTTACTGATCAGTTTGCAACGTGGAAATTCTTCCGTGTATGCAACGGTGGAATTTGGTTACTGCAAAGATTATTCTCAAAGCCTCCTTTTCAATTTGGGAGTAATGTTTCTCAGCTGGAAGCAGTGTCCTCGATGCATAAGCGATGGGCTGTGAGTTCAGTCTGGCATTTTATAAAGGATGCATGCTCCTATTCCATATGAGCTTGCGTCGCTAGCAATTATGATTTATAGGTTCGGGCTATAGTGTATGAGAAATAAATCCAACGTTAGAACTTTAATAGTTTTATCGAATGCCTTCTGAGTATCCATTTTCCAACACCTTTTCTTAAAACTTCGTTCAACGGAGCACGGAGGTTATGCATGTGAGGGATGAATGCTTGGTAATAATTTGCCATTCCCAGGAAACTCTGTAGAGATGTGATATTTTAGGGAGCCGACATATCCTTAACTGCAGTGGCTCGCTCTGGGTCCGGCTTTCTGCAGTCTTTATCTATTATATGTCCCGGATATTTGATTTCGTCTATATTTTTATTTTGAAGCGATAGTCTTGGATGTAGGAAAACACTTTGGGAATGTGTTCCCGACGTTGTTCCATATTTTTACTATTTATTAGAATGTCGTCTAAATATGCGATCGTGAAAGAAAGTTTTCCAAGCATAGTATCCATAACTTGTTAGAAAATTGCTGGTTCCAACTTGCCCCCGAAAGCCAGCTTTTAAAACTTGTACAATCCGCGATGCCTGTTTATACAAAGTAATTTTGAACTTTTTTCTTTAACGGGTATTTGTAGGTAAGAAACGCTAAAGTCGCGTTTTTAGAAAAATTTGCATCCATTTAGTTTTGTAAATATATATATATATATATATATATATATATATATATATATATATATATATATAAAATCAGGTATGTTTGTATGTTTATATTTATAAAAATTTATATCCTTGCTTTTACACGTTTTGCGACCACGTTTTTTGGTATATATTTCCCGTACAGGTGGTAGCTATTTTGTGTGCTGTATTATCATAGAGACGATACGAAGGTTGAAAGAAAGTGCAAAGGACAACAGTAAAGCCACTTTTATATTTATATGTATACACAATTATACTTACAATAACAGTTTGCTGAGGGCAACTGTAATAAAGGGGACATGAAACATGTAAAATGGTACGAAATATGACACATCAAGGTAATAACGACAGATATAAGTAACAAAGGAAGAACACATTACTGTTATAATACAATCTATAAAGACATACGTGTTTATATGCTCGTAAATAGAAAACATACTTGGACGATGTCTAAGTAAATATGACTTACATTTATATTGGATTTGGTGTTCTGAGAGTCTAAGCGACTGCTATCAGAAAGGGAGTCATAATACGGCTTCTATCGGGGTTTGTGAAAGCCAGGCTAAGATTACATCAGATGTGGCCACGTTGATCGCATTGAAGCACTAGACAGAATAGGAAATATATCTTGTTCTCATTTCCGCACATGCGTTGGAGAGTTTACTTACTTCTAGACAACAGAACGTTTATTGTGTAACGTTGGCAAAAATACTTCAAGTTAGATAACTAAAGTCTATAGGCTAAGGAAAGTCAACAGATTTATACACAAGATAAACTGATATATTAATATGATCTATGTTAAAAACAATCTACTTCCAAGGCTTGTATGAAAAATCGCATATTCTAGATTTAAATAATAAACATGTATATTTATTTTAAACTGTGTTTTGGTTTTATTTAACTTCTGCCTGAAAAAGACGATCATTATTGATAGAATAGATTCATGGGCGTATTTATCATTCGCGTGTGTATGCATATTTGCGTATGTAAACATATTTACATAAACATGTGTATGTTCTTGTGTATGGGCTACGTCTATTATTGCAAGTTTATGCAGAGGTACGTGTGTGTGTTTGTGTATATATATGTTTTATACATACATACATACATACATACATATATACGTACATACATACATACATACATACATACATAAATTCATACATTTATACATACATACGTTTACATATATAAGGATAATACTGCTGATTGCATGTGCACGTGTCGGCATATGTTCCAAGTGTATGCATTTTTACACTTGTATGTTATGATTTTCTTGAGTATGTGTCGTCCTGTGTTTAATCTACGTGTGTTCACTTGTACGTACATGTAAATGTGTGTGTATGTTTGTGTATGAGTGTGTACTTGAATACATATGCATATGTGCGTATGCGTGAGCTTTATATATGTGTCTTTGTTATAAATGTTTATATGAGTGAGCGGGATCCTCAGGTTGAGCGTTCACGTATACACACGTGTGTTGCATTTGGTACATCTGCATTTGTGTGTACGAGTAGACGACTGTGTGTGCATGTGCGCGCATGTTTCTTTTGTGTGTGGGTTTTCTAAGTGCATGTGTGTTTCTTTTGTGATGTGACTTCGTGTTTGCATGTGTACACGTTCATGTTGGTGTATGCGCCTTCGTGTATTTTTTATATACGTATATTTTATGCGTGTATGCGGACAGATTTCTGATCATGTGTGCGTGTGTTATATATACATATGTCTTATCATGTGTTTGTATATGTGTGTGTGTAGTTTACTGTTCATATGTGCATGTGAACGCTATGTGCATGAAGTCAAATCTACAACTGTGTTTTTAAATTCAAAATTTTACTCTTTCCGTTCGCACATGCGTAGTTGACACTAGAACACTTTATACACTTCCTGTGTATAAAAGTACGTGCGAAATATGAGCGCAGTTGTAACTCGGGGAGCCTCAAATTTTAAGCGTGTGGTCCTCTGTCGTGCGTGCGTATGTGTGTATGTCTGGGTATAAATTTCGTCATGTCCTAAATGAGTGTTAAGTATCTCAAAGTCGTACGTGCGTCCACAATCGAGTGCTCGGAGAAACAGACGCTGTGAATGGGTGGGTAGTACCATGTCTCCCACCCTGTTTTCTTTCACTCGTCTCTGTTCGAAATCTTGGACATTGTTTTTTTTTTCATTTCTTTATTATAGGGACGCATAACTTTCCTTTTTTTGTGCCAACGCTTTGGTCATTAATGAGCAGACGTGGTTTAATTAGAGTCGTTTACAGGGTAGTGCTTCCTTTGTACCCGTTTTAGAATTATTTTTTGAACATTGGCGTCAAGCATGTGTACTGGAAAGTGGACTCAAGAGAGAGAGAGAGACAAAGAGAGAGAAGATAACGTGTGTCTGGGGGTTCAAATGATGATAAAGGACAAGAGACATAAAGATTAGATTTACGAAGAACGTGATTTATGTCATAAATAAAAATATATAAATATACCTGAACAGAAGTAAAATCGCCAACAACCATAAGCGATCATGTTAATATATTCTGCTCTCAGTTACTGATATTGTCTATATAAACATTTCCCCCGTAGAATGTGATGATGGCGTAGCGTTTAGAATCTCCAGCTGTCGAAGCCACACTCACTTGAGACACTGTCTGGCCACACTGAAGAGTTGTGATACAGTGAAACAGTCGGCATATGGACGCCAAGTAGATATATACAGTCATTAACAGACAGCTGTTTCGCCGTATTATGGCTTTTCATTGTGGCTAGATGTACTGAGTGTTTTCACGCTGAGATTCGAAACACGATCGCCAAATCATTTGAACATGTTATCAGCAATTTGATATGTCTTCTCTACACTATTAACCGCATACCGACAGCAAGGGCCATTATAGCGTCTATGATTTCTTTGATTACAAATGCGCTTCTGGTTACTGAGAAAAGTCTTTTCAAAATTACGAAGAGTAATGCTTTACGCTAAATGGACACCGCTATTCCCTCTGCTATATATTCTATCATAAAAAAACCGTTAGTATCTGGGATTGAATAAGCAACCATAGGTCAGCTACCTCTCCCTGGACTCATATCACCGTTTAATTCTCGTTTTTGCATTTTAAAATATTCAGTTTTGGGATAGGTCCCAAGTGAGTTTAAAGACGGAGATATTTACTGAATTAATGTTAAGTAAAATTACATTCTTTGGCCGCTCAAGGCACACTCGGCGTTTCCCGAGAATCAATGAGGAATCTTGTGTACTTTTCCTCGAAGCCTTAAACTCATATTACAATTTCTACACTCATTTATTAATTTCTTTAACTTTCAAGTTATAAATAAAATAAAATAAAAATAGTGTTTTCTGTTCATGGATTTCCAAAAAAACAAAGAATATACATCTCCAGTTATCCAGTTTTAAGTTATTAGAACAATATATATAGTTATAGGGGTCTATCTCCATTTTAAAGTAATAGATAAAATAATACGCAGACTTAATCTATGTATATATTTCTATCTTATCAAAATAACACTAGGTTATGTACTTTCAGAATATATATATATATATATATATATATATATATATATATATATGAAGCAATCCAACAAAAGATATAAGCGTCAACTAATATTGGATATGGACACATTTCGCGAATGGATAACCTTGCCGGCCCCTTCAATTTCACATATTTGGACTGCTGTTTGTATCTTGGAGTAATGTCCTTCCTGATTATGCTTCTCAACTTATATGACCTGGATGGACTGTATGGATTCAACAAAAGTATGTTTTTGGATTGATATGTTTGATGTTATGTATTTTTTATATATTTGTGTATATAATTTTATATATTTTCAAAGCGTAATTTTATTGCCTGTAGTAGTATAACTGCGGTAATGGTCCTCTGAAGAGAAGAATTATCTTTGAAAACTCATGAGCTAAGGACTTAAGGATGCTTTGCATGAACTTTGAATTCTAATAAAATTTGATTGACACCTTATTTTATTACTTCATTTTATATTATATTATAATATATATATATATATATATATAGGATTTTAACAAACACAGAAACATGTATTAATAATATAACTCAAAATTTAATGTATAGCAATTCTTTTCTCTATTACATTTTTTTGTATCAAACTTATTTTAAAGGGATTTTGGAAAACAGTGCCAGATCGGTTGATTAGTTTAGGAGTTTATCCTGTAGAACGATATATATATATATATATATATATATATATATACATATATATATATATATATATATATATATATATAAGGTTAATACAACAAAAGATATAAGAGGCAACTAATATCTTTAATTAGTGAACATCCGGATAAAAATAAAGCTCAATATACTGGATAGAGCATTAATAGCAATAGATGAAGTAAAAGAATAAAATGAGGTGCGAATCAAATTTTATTACAATTCAATGTTCAGGCAAAGTTATTTAAAGTCCTTAACTCATGAGTTTTCAAAGAAAATCTTCTCCTCAGAGGACCATTACCGCAATGACATTACTGCAGGTAATAAAAATTAAACTTTGAAAAAAATATATAAAAAATATATATAAAAAAACATAAAGGTATATAAAACATCAAATGTATCGGCCCAAAACATACTTTTTAGTAAAACTATACAGTTCATCCAAGTCAATAAGTCTAAAATAGCTCCAGGCAAGATATCAAAGTGATTGATTAAAAAATAATACATATACCTAACTTTATATATATATATAATAATGTGCTTATGTTATTCTCCGTATTTTTTCCAATATATATTCTAAAACTCATTATAATCCATTCATTAGTTTAGAAGATTATCCTGCATATATATATATATATATATATATATATATATATATATATATATATATATATATATATATATAAAGAACAGGTAGATAAAGACATGATGTATACCTTTTAATTGGAACTTATCATCAAAAATTGATGCTCGATATACGAGATAAAGCAATTATATCAACTAGTAAAACATGAAAATAAAGATTGTAAAAATACAATATCTTTTACGTCTTCAGTTGGTAAAAACAAGGGGTTTCAAATAAAATAAATCTATTTTTCCTGTTTGAAAAGCCATGGCTTAAGGAAAGACAAATACATTTCTTTTATTTGAAACCTATTGTTTTCAGCAACTGATTGCATAATAGATATTGTATTTTTACAATCTTTATTCTCATCTTTTACTTCTCTCTCTCTCTCTCTCTCTCTCTCTCTCTCTCTCTCTCTCTCTATATATATATATATATATATATATATATATATATATATATATGATGGATTCTCCCGTCAATTTCGACGTATAAGTGTCCCGCCAGGGGCTGCCCGCGCGTGTAATTGTAATTGCAAGGGTTGCGCAATCGCCATCAACACCTCTCCTGAGTAGGCACTGCTTGATTCTAATGGCAAGCAGTTCAAGACGACTGAAAACAATGCCGAGATAAGTAGAGAGTACATACAGCACCTGATATTCCACAATGGTCACCTATTCAGTACTGGCCAGGCTCGACGTCGCTTAACCTCGGTGATCTAACGGGAACCGGTGTGTCAGCGTGATTGTACCGTATATATATATATATATATATATATATATATATATATATATATATATATATATATATATAAGTTTATACTCAACAATTATTGCTTTTTTCTTTTCTTTTTGTACCGTTCGAAGCACATGTACAGATATAAACAAAATCCACTTAAAATTGGGGCGCGTCTAACTCATGGCTTGATGATTGGTGAGACGTACTTAATTTGGGATTGACCTGCAACGGGTAAAAACGCATCGACCTACCTTTCCTTTCATAAACACTTACCTTCTATTTTAGCTCGGCGTTGTTCATTTGTTTCAATAGAACGGGCCTCTTTTTGTTACGTACAATAAGATACATAACTGATGAATAACAATGAAATCTTTGGCACAAAAATAATATGTTGATGACGGAAACATGGTTCCGGGAATTTTACCAACGCGTTTTACCAAGGAAAATACGAGGCGGGGGAGGGGGAGGGGGGTGGCGGGTAACATTTTTCTGAAGAAGACGCGATGAGTCTTCCGGCCTGAACAATTTCTGAAGAAGACGCATAGACATGTTTATTTCCATTTTCTTGTTGCCCAAATCCCCACCCAGGTTGTCCCTATAAATCTGGCCCATATCACAAGATTAGATAACTTGTTGTGGGTTCATTGACCTAGCCTTGTTATGAATTTCATAAACATGGTTAAATCTAATTAAAATCTGAGGTACAACAATTTTAATGCTAGGTTTCACGCATATCTCAGTCACACAGTTCCTATTTACTCCCTTCCCCGTAGAGTAAAACATAAGGTCGGTTTTTAATGTAGGGAAAATCCAGCATCCCAATAGGGCCATTTTGGAAAGGAACAAAAATAAAAATTGCCTAACTCTAGAAAAACTTCCCCTTCACTGACAGAAGACAGAAACTTATATGTACAGCATTAGAACAGATACAACACTTTGCTCATAGGCAAAAAGTACAAGGATACAGTTAACACAGCCTTATCACAGATATACAGTTTCTTGATTTGTTGTAAACCGACAAATTACGAAATAAGGATATTTGTGATACGTTCACCTGAAATGATTCTCCCGACGTAATATCAAACAGGGCAGAGAGATTTTGCTGGCTGGTAGGTTGATTCGGGTCAGTTGATAACTCCTGTCACATGCTGTCTCTGTCTACATCTGTTTCGTCTTTGCATCCTCTACTATCGCTCCTATCAGCAGTAGAGAATTCCAGTCAAACCTGCATATTCCCACGCTCCTAATTTTATCAGCCTGCAGATGTTTATTCGTCCGACCCTGTGCATCGACCATCCTTAACCTTCAACCTACCATCGTCATGCTCGCGCAAGGACATTCAGCATAATAAAAATTTAAAATAATAATTATATTAAACAAGATGGAATGCTCAATATTCGATATATAACACGTAAGTATCGTATCATTTTTTTCCAAGTTTCAAGTTCCTTGGTTGACTATACCAAAAGTAATTAACGGACCCACAAACAAAGAACCCTTAAACGATATTGATATTAAACATCAACGTCAAAATTCAGTCATGATTTGAACCCACGACAAACGAATTTACAATCACGTTCGGTCACGACTTAATCAGGATAACACTGAGCGAATAAAGTCATTAAATGCTTTTTTTTTTAGTAATCTCACATTTTTACCGATCACTTGAATGAGTCACATTAATTATTTTTTGAAAATAAATTCCTGTTAACATTTAAAAAAAATATTAAAGAAAAATATTTTTTCAAAATAAAATAAAATGAAAACGAATAAAAGGGAAAAGAAAAGATGAACACTGAATAAATGAAATTTTAATGAGTCATCTTAATTAATTTTTAATCTTTTCCTTTTTTTATTAATTCAAGTCCAAATCTCAAAGTGTTCATTACCTAAAATTTACAACAAAAAAATTGATTAAAAAAAATAAATTCAAGATTTCTAGATGCGTCCTAGGATCTCTATGATAGACTTCGTCCGTCAGTCAGTCTCCCGGTTGGTCTGTCACGCTCAAGTTTTAAATACTATTTACATCACTAAACGCGCAGTATGAATGGTTGAGATGCGTCCAAGTATCTTCAAAAGAGGCTTAGTCTGAAGGTCACTTTAGCAATCTTATATTTGAAATAACATTTTCGTTAGTCTGTCATGTTTAAGTTTGAAATAGCGTTTTCATTGGCCTGTCACGCTAAGGTTGGAAATAGCATTTTCATTTGTTGTCATGCTTAAATTAAAAATAGTATTTTTGGTTTGTCTGTCATGAGATTGAACTACAATTTGTGTTAGTTTGTCGCACTAAAGTTTTAAATAGCATTTTCATCGGTCTGTCACATGTAAGTTTGAAATAGCTTTTCCGTTTGTATATCTAACTTAAGTTTGAAATAGAATTTTCCTTTGTCCGTCTCGCGTAAGTTAGAAATAGCATTTTCGATTGTTTGTCATGATTGAAATTGAAATGGAATTTCTGCTTGTCTGTCACACATGAGAGTGAATTAGCATTTAAATCACTAAACGGCAGATCATATTTTTCACGTCGAAGCATCAGAATAAGAAGTTAGTATTCGTCGATTAGTCTGTCAGCTTTAAGTTTGAAATAACATTTTCCTTGGCCTGTCACTCTTACGTTGGAAATAACATTTTCTTTGGTCTGTCACGCTTAGGTTTAAATAGTGTTTTACTTGGTTTGTCATTCTTAAGTTTGAAATAACATTTTCCTTGGTCTGTCATTCTTACGTTTGAAATAACATTTTCCTCGGTCTGTCATTCTTCAGTTTGAAATAACATTTTCCTTGGTCTGTCATTCTTAAGTTTGAAATAACATTTTCCTTGGTCTGTCATTCTTAAGTTTGAAATAGCATTTTCCTTGGTCTGTCATTCTTAAGTTTGAAATAACATTTTCCTTGGTCTGTCATTCTTAAGTTTGAAATAACATTTTCCTTGGTCTGTCATTCTTAAGTTTGAAATAACATTTTCATCAGTAAACGCGCAGATCGAATGGACGCATTTCAATAATATTCATTCTTGTTTATAAATTACGAATTAAAATCTGAAAATGTAGATTAAAAAAATTTACAAACAAAATCAAAAATGTCGCAATTAATCAAAATTTATTATTTTTTAAATTTCTAGTTAATAGTGAAAATAATTATTGATTGAAAATCTCTTTTCGAAGAAAGTCAACAACATTTTCGTATTTCTTAAGCGTTTCAAAATAATTAATTTTTATATTTAAGTAATTTGATAATTTGGATAACTTTTGAATTTAAATTTTTAAGATATATTTCAGGAAAATCTGGCGTTACCCGGGAATGAATGAAGACTTTTGTACTTATGCTCACAGTCTTAATACCCACATCACTATTTATATTTTTAAAAATTAAGTATATTTTTGTATTTGTTGTTAACGGACGTCTAGCGCGAACACAGACCCCGGCATATTATTGCAAAAAAGTTTTAATACAAAAATTAATATCACTGTCGGGGTCGGAGGGTTTTCTTATTTGTTTGCCTGGCGCGTTATTTGAGACACGTCCTGTAACAGAATATATGTCATAAGAAAGTGTAAGCCTCCACATTAACTTTTTACATGAATAATTTGTGCATTCTCCTATTGTATGGGAACAATGTATTTGATAATAATCTTATGTCTTATTTAATGTCTTTATAGTTTGACGTAGGCAAACTATTAGTACATACAATGTCTTTGTTCACCACAGGCTTTTAAACTGTTTTTTTTTAACTTTCCAACACGTGTACGTATAGCCAAAGTAATACACGGTGCATTTTAGCAACCCAAGACGTGCGGAGACAATAAATAAAAAATTTTCTACCCACGCGTTGCTAACCTTTATGACATAGACTATCAAATTTTCTAGTTCTTCAGCATCAGCAACGTGTGTGTAGCTTCACCGACGTTTGTTCTTCGTAAAATTTAATCGAGAAAAGTTATGTTTTATCTGAGTATGGAGCAATTTTTGTAATTGCATTCTCGGATAAATAGACAGTCAGAAAGACAGGAACAATATATTACTATTATAGATTTATTTAAGAAATTTTAACATAACTACACGTTAAATTTATGAGACATCTATTAAGATATTAACATATTATTAAGATGTTATATTTTCACATACGGATGCGTGTATAAACCATATACACCCGTGTCATCGTAAAACCAGAGTTCTCAATTGTCTGCGGATTCAAAACCACTCAGACGCTCATATTGATTTATAAAAAGGTTTATTTAAAAGAGAAAACAATCGGAGGGACGGGTTCCTTCTGTACCTGTGAGAGAGAGTAAAAGACAGACAGACAGATAGATACACATATAATTCATCTCCTAAGATTCAGCAACACTGTGTGCGCTTGCCTCAATTGGGGACAGCGTCATAGACACGTCTTTCCTGCTTGAAGTATCGTCAGAGAAAGAGATAGCTAATCTTCGCCCGGTGGTAACGTGGTTTCGTGAATACTATCTTGGCTCACCTCTGACTTTTAGGTGTCGCTCAAATATTTCCATTCAAAAAAGGCTCTCATTATGTGATTTATATATAAACTAAAACTACACTTTTAGCAATCATTTATACACGAATACTAAATACACACACACGCATATATATATATATATATATATATATATATATATATATATATATATATATATATATATATATATATATATATATATAATGAGGTAACTGAATGGGTCAAACCAGACATAGAAGCATATGTCCCCATGCGGAATCGCTATTGCAAGCCCTACTCTCCCCAATGGTTCAATGCCACCTGTGCAGTTGCAATTGCGTGTAGACAGCAATCATTCCACCGATTCAACCGACTTAACATTCATAACGTCAAGAAAATATTGTAAGAACATAATAACCGCAGCTAAGAGTACTATACCGAGATGACCAGAAAACGCATTTAGTTGCAGAAATTAGGAACTCGTGATTTCTGGAAAATATTTGATAATGGGCAATCAACAATTTTTCTCCGCTATCTCACCACCTCGATGTCGCCTACACGGCAACTGAGAAGGCTGAACCGCTTGTCCAGTGGTTCGTCTTAAACAATACCTCGGACTCCAAAAACTACTCTCTCCCAAGTTTTCCACGGCAAACAGAAGCCAAACTCGATGATCTGATAATCAACCCTTCCAATTTCTGTTATGTCATAAAATAACTGGGCATGTGTGCCTGACATGTTATCCTGCATTAGTAATAGAATAATGCTCTGCTAAGCTGACCTTACTTCTCGACATACAATATAATAAATGCCTTGCCGAATCTTACTTTTTGTATAGCTGAAAAATTGCCTCTGTGGTACCAGTGTTACAGAATTCTGGTGAGAGAACTGACCCACAAAATTATCGCCCTATCAGTCACCTATCGTTTTTCGCTAAAACCTTTGAATCATTAATTGATATAGCGATAGTTCACCACCTTGTTACTGCTAAACCTTTTTTCTAAACAATTTAGGTAAGCCATTCTTAACAGTCATCTCTGAACGTATATACCATACACTGGACAAGGCTGGTGAAGCCAGGGCGTTAGCGCTTGATATATCCAAAGCCTTTTACAGGGTCTGGCATGAAGGTCTTCTCAGGAAAATAAGTTAGTACGGTATTACTAGACGAAATATTAACATAACCAGATCCTTCTTAGCCAAAAGATAGCTCCAGGTTGTCCTCGATGGTCGTGCATTCAAACGACACGAGATAAATGCAGGTGTACCTAAGGGGTCGATTCTTGACCCTTGTTATTTCTAATTGTAATAAACGACCTCCCTGATGAAATGTGTCCGAGATGGGTATATTTGTTGATAACATCACGCTCTATTCTCGACATGTGGGCAAAATGAACACAAACATCTCCAAAACAATGGCTGAAAATTACACTTAGCCTGTAGTGGAATGGGGTCATAAATGGTTAGTAACATTAAATGCTACTAAGACAAAGCTTGTTTTCTTTGAAAATCATAGGAAACTTTTTAAGCTACTGATTACCATTGCAAACAGCATCCTACCTGAGAGTTCACCATTCAAATTCCTCGGCCCTACATTCACAGGTAAAATGAATTTGAAAACATCATTGATAAGGCTGCTGCAAAGAAAGTGGGCATCGTTACCGTGCTAGAAAACCTCTCTATCCTATTCACTCATTGTTGTCACAGCTGAGCTAGTGCACCCACCAATAGCTTCTCCATCTTCGACAGGGCAAAAAAGAACCTCTAATTTAATAGATCCCATACTATCTAGCAAGCTCCAGCCCCTGTCCAATCGTCGCAATGTTGCATCACTATTGTTTTACACGTACTTAATAGAATATGCTCCGATGAACTTGCTGCACTTGTGTTCGCTCGACGTAAATAGACTAGAATGATCTGTCAACCAGAAAAATCCCATCCATTCACTGTAGAGGTACCCAGATACTGAGAGGCTTTATACTCTAATAGCTTATTTCCTCAAACCACTAGCATTTGGAAATCCCTACCTGCTACCCGGGTCGCTGACTGTATCAACATGCACAAATTTGAATGTAATTTGAACAAACATCTTGCTGCACAACTCCCCAAATTGGATGGTTCTGAGGGATGGCCCCTAATTAAAAGTAGTCCCTTACGTCTCAGGGGTAATGCACCTTGTTTGGGATAAATTAAAATGTCTGTGTATGACTATATAAGCTCCCCCTTCTTGGTAGAGCACTGTCGTTAAATGATATCGCCTGCTTTTACTTAAGGATATCGCCTGTTTCTTACTTAAAGGTGGGGGTCAATGCTTATATAAAGATATTGTAGATGTCATTTACAAGCGTCGATCCCGTAGTTCAGTGATAAGAGCTGCCGGCTATCAACTAGATGGTTATAGGTTCGATTCCCGGCTTGGAATCGGTGCTAATCTAGCCGCACTGAAGAGCTGTGATACAGCGAAACAGTCTGTTTATGGTTAACTATATATATATATATATATTTATATATATATATATATATTAATTACTTCTTTTATGAATTACATTTTTACATACATGAAAACGTCATGGACACGTGTTTCTGTCTACGCACCGCCATCAGCATGACTATCCTGGCAGGGATCGAACCGTCGATATAAATGTTCATAGTCTACTTTTTACCCCCATAAACACGTGTCCATAACTTTCTTTTGTGTACGTAAAAAAATTAATTAAACAAAAAAATTAATAAATATATATAAAATTGATGACACGTCTGATTAAATGCAATACACTGCATATTCTTGACCGCTCAGGGAGCGAAAAATGAAAAAAAATAATAATAATCACCGATGTTGTATCGCTAGCAAAAACAATAACAAACAAAATATCTCTCGAATGTTTAGATATTTATGCTCGCCGCTTGATTTCTCTGTTATTATGTGATAATCTCTCGTGGCCTAATGGGACTAGGTGAACAGGGTTCGCGCCCTATGACCGTCTGAGATTGTTATTTCCCTTCGATGATAAAAGCCATAAGCTCGAAAGTCCGTCGTACGTATGTAAAATATCAAAAATTATATATATATATATATATATATATATATATATATATTCAGCATTATTAATACAATGTTAGTTAAAAATATCTTCGTTTGTACGTACTTTGTCTCCTTCCATGTCATTTAAATAAATGAGATTATGGTAAACATTAATTGTATTTGACATCGCTGCGTGCGAAAAATTAAGATTTTCCCTATTTTAAAATGAACTGTTCTAATCTAGAATAAGATGTCACGTAACTATATCACACGGGATGATCGGAGAAGCAGGATCAATGAATAAGAATTCGAATCTAGATGGTAATGAGCAATGTGTGGTAAGAGATTGCATTTGAAACGCGACTGTGATTGTTTTCATAATTTTAAGGTTGGAGAAAAATGTAAATATTAACATTTATTTTTTGTTGTTTTAGTTATGCCTGATTGAGGAATGTGTGAAGAATTCTGTTTTATAATTACGGTCACCGATCGAGAGAGAATCTGAAGAAAACAACAGAGCTAGTCTGTAGATCGAGGTGAACGGACCTTCCGCGGGTGTCTCACTCTAGCTGGGGCTGGGGAGATGACTGTATATGTACAGCTGATTCTGCAAAGAGAATTTCGGCATTCCACCGGAATAAAATATAAGTTATGAAAAAACTTCCTTGTTTCGGCCCTTCATTCTTGCTGCATAAGAATGCGTCTTCAAAGAGCTTTCGTACTTTGCGATCAGGAAAAGAACGGGCTATAACGCCACAATCGCGAATGGAATTGTCTCGTAGTCGACTTTCGCATTAGTTTAATTTATTTGAAGGATATTAAACTGACAATTTGTTTTATGGTAAAAAAAGAGACGATTTATTGTGAAAAGTGTGAAATTGTTACGATAAACAAATAGATTAAAAAGTGAAAATGAAATAAAGTTAAAAAAATTGTGGTTCACAAGTATTTTTGCCGTAAGAAGAGAGAGAAGACCGTGGGTAAACGATCGTGGATTTTCAGCAGTTGATTAATTTAAAAAAAATAAACGTGAACGTTATTAGATTTTCGTGAGAAATATCAGCTTACAAAATACACAAATAATCAGCATTGAATAATATTTAAATACAATAAGAAGATATCAACGTACATAAACGAACCATACGTCTGAAAAAGGCCGAAGAGTACACCGATCCAAACGCAGTTCATGTGGACAACAGTATGATTTTTTAAAGATAAGTATGCAGGGTTTCAAACAGAAGAAAAATTGTTCGAAACTCATAATCTTATTATTTATTATTTTTAAACTGGTATCCCTATCGTAGTTATTTGTATCACAACGAATTAAATGAAGTACGTATTTTTAATTACTATTGACTCAGTTTTTTTCGTAAATAAAAAGAATCTATTAGAATTATTTCAAAAGTACTAAAACCAATTCAATCATAAAATAATTTATACGCTTTTTTCAATACTTATTTTTTTATAAGGTGATGTTGTTTGCTCGGAGCATTGTGTGTAACGTGTCTATACGTTGCAAAATCGAATTGATTTTAAAAAAATGTAATTTATTTTTTGAATTTTTATTAATTTTTATATTAATTTTTTCTTTCTTGACATTTATAAATATAGAGTTGGATTATATTTTTTTTATAATACAATAAGTTTAAAAAGTTACAGCAACGTTGCTTCTGTTATTTGATTTTCTTCAATTATTAGTAATATAAAATCACACCTTCCGTTACTATAACGATCGAAAGAGTCGACTACTGCTACCCCTCTCTCTCTCTCATCTTTTTTTCTTGTACTCCACTCTTTCTATATTGACGAAGAGAGACGACGAAAAGACAAGAAAGTGGCAACGGCAAAGGTGTCGACGACTGCAACTATAAAACTCAAGATTATTTCCAGGCAATATCACTACAGGGAGCAATACTATTTAAGGCGTAGCTGGAGAGAAACGGAGAGAGACAATGGAGAAAATAGTGAGCAGCAAAAGACTAATTTGTGATTTTGTCTTATTATTAAAAAAATAATGTACTGCGAACTAACCTTTTCTGTATTCGAACAATCTAACACGAGCTGAATGGTTGACCAAACGGGTCGCGTGTTTTCTAGTTATTATACTAAATCTGAAATAATACACGTTTGTTTTGCGAAGACCGTTTTCTTATATATTTAATCACAACAAACACATGCTAATATATATATTTGATATTTGAGATTGAGTTATGTTTTAAAAAATGTCATTTTATGTATTCTGATTAACTGTAATTTGCAATTGGCTAACAAATTGACCAATCTCTCACTAGGATTTTGTCTATCATTTTGCTCCTGTCTAACTATGTTGTTTTTGTGTTGTATGTTCTTGATTTATTTCAACATTCTATGCCTCTTTCTCTCTCAATAGGGAAAAAGTTTCATGACATAAGCAAGAGTTAGTACAAGCATAATAGTTGAAGCGAGTCGTCTTGTTTTGAGATATCTTTCAAACAATTGGAACTATTATTGTTTTGAAGCCGTTCTCTTCGATGATCAATTCCTTTAAAATAATCTTCTGCTCATTTCACACGTTGTTTCCAATCCTCGCGTGTTGGCGTTCATCGTCCAACTGACGATCGCTTTAACCCTTATCCTCGAGTAGCCACCGGGCCTTGATAAGCAGTGAGCCATCAGTAGAAAAACAACAATTAACACTACTACACAACGTCGGGGAATCATTTTGGTCTGTTTTGTGTTTCGCTTGCAGAGTTGGGGCTTGGCCTTTTGGCTAGGAGCAAAGTGTAGTATCTGTTCCGATGGATGCTGCACCCTATAAACCGGTATTCGGGCTTGATTTCCGCCGGTCTATGGGTTTGTCCTGTGCAGTTCTAGGAGGTCACCCTCCCAGGCTTTGCCTTCTCACCCTTTGAGAAGAGGTTAGCTTATTGCTAATCGCCGACGGGGCTGCTCAGGCATTTTTTTGTAGGCCAGAGTTCTTAAATTCTCGGGCGCTAGCTTTTCAAATTCCACTTTCCGACCTTGTGTCACATCTTACCGCTGTGGGATGTTGATAAATAACATGCTTGTTAGAGGAAGCCATTTTGTCGCTGTATCTGTATTCATCTGACTGGGCTTGCTTGACATGAAGATAAAAAGGGTCACCAGAATTTGAACAAAGGCAAATCTTTTCTCTATAATTTATATCAATTTTATTTCACAGTTTTATAAACACAGGAACACAAGAATATAAGACAGGTTGGTTCGGCTGGCATGTATTAGAGAAGAGGAATTGAGTCAAGATATTTTTGTCTCGCCTACCGACTAAGCTACGACGAGAGACAAGCAAGAAAATGTCACGCCTTGTCACGTTGGCATCTCGGCTAGTCCTTTTTATATTTGGCGCGAAAACAGGATTGGATTGAAATGCAGAAAGGCGCACATGATCACAAGTCTTTTAATCACCCGATGTATTACTACGCGAGTTTTAACATGCCTGTGTTAGCTTACCAAACCACGTACAAATTACTACGCGAGTGATTACATGCAGATACAAAAGAAAATAGATCTTAATTATGTTACTGCGATACGCTTTTCTTTTCCTTTCTTTATTTTAATCGACTTATTTATTTTTAAATACAGCTTTGTGAATATTAAATTTAATTATTACGGTATTGCTTGGTCATTAAATTATTAATTTCCCCAAATGAAGGTTGTGTCGTTTTAATTTCTATTTTTAAAATTATTAGATATAAAACACTCTTCTCAAACCTTCAATCTTTAATACATGAAGATTTGTAAAGAATGTTAAAGCCAGAGTAAATGACCTTTTATCTGACATTTAAATGTTTCCAATTTTCCTTTTAATGGTCACAGAGTTATTCATTCTGTTTTTTTTATCAACTATTTATAAAAGTTTAAAATGGCTGCCTTGTTTACGAAGAAACCGAAATAAATTCTGATCGATTTAATTTCGTAATTTAATTATTTTTTGTTATTTCTGCAGTTTACGGACCATGCTATTTTTTTAGATAGGATTTGCAAGTTATATCCAATTTTAACGGTATCATTTGTTTATCAAATTGTTCGGTGAAAGTACAGAATAGTTAACAACGACCTCCTCCCCATCTTAAGAATGTTTTTTTTATTTTTAAATAGTAACGTTATTATTTCAGCACGGCCCCTAAACTGCAGAAGTACCATTTTAAAAAATAACATTTTCTTAAATTTTATTTAAACTTACACTATTAGATTTTTGATTTAAATAAATATTCGATTAATGGTAAATAAATAAATAAAAAATAGAAATTATATTCTCGTAGTCGCGATTAAGAAAGACACACAGACACACTTGAAGTTTTCTCATAATCTTATTAATCGAAAGAAGAGAGTATATTTTTCATGTCGATGATTGTCTGATAGTTTTTTTTCTGCGTGGGGAGACATGTTTTATTAAATAATGGAGAATTAAATCTCATATGTTAAGTAAAGCGAGAGTGTCACTATTTGATTTGACCATTATAGTTCCATAAACAAAAGCTAAATACGGAAAACAGTTCATCTGTCTCTGACTCCCGATTTATTTCCCTTCTATTTCTTTCTCCCCCCCTCTCTCTCTCGCTTTCTTCGATGTTTTTCCTCCATCCCCGATAACGTCATCTCTTTTCGTGACATCATCCCATGTGCATGGATACAAACAAACAATCAAGCAAGTTCACCATACATAATTTATGACGTCATTATCTCTTTCCCCCTTTTTTTTCTTCAATAATAAGTAAAGTAAAGGAGTGCAGTTACAAGGAGAGATTAGACAAATTGGAATTGACTACTTTGCTAGAGAGAATAATGAGAGGTGATATAATTGAGACTTTCAAGATTATTAATGGTATTTCTAACTATGGTGGCCATTTTTTTTAGGATTAATCTTAGATCTGGAAGGTTATTGTCAAGGCAGTTTTCAAAAAACTAGATCTGTTAACCAGTTAAATTTTTTTGCTCACAGAGTAATATGTTTTGAGAATAAGTTGCCATATCGGATTAAGAACAGCAATAATGTGAACCAGTTTAAGATGAGGTTGGATAAATTCAGAGAAGGTGGTAGGAGAGAGAAATTGAGAAGGGACTTTTAGGAGTTGTCAAATGAAATATTTGATATGGATATCGATACTGTACTAAGAGTTTAATTTTTTTAACAGTTGAGTTAAAAAGATAGTTAAAGGGGAGATGCCCAAGGAGGCATAACAAACTAATAATAATAATAATAATAATAATAATAATAATAATAATAATAATAATAATAATAATAATAATAATAATAATAATAATAATGAATGGCATCACGAAAAGAGATGCCATCAGCTGTACAAAGTAACAATCAAGCAAGCTAATAAAAAGATAACAAACAAGCAATATGCACGTTTGTATGTGTATGTGTGTTAACTAAGTTGAGAATATGAACTGTGAAAGAAGTGGCTTTTATTTCATTTCTTGCTTATTTATTTTTAGTACATAACTAAAAAAAAGAATATCATTATGACAACAGATGCTATTTTTTTAAACGACTTAAATTAACTAAAATGTCTTTTCAAAACACAACGAGACTCCTTCTAAAAAATAAATGGAAAATGATTATTTAATAATCTACAGCCATTCACCGACTTAAAATAGTGTATGTGTTTTTTTGTTTTCAAATATTCACGTTTTATCTTATGATTTCTTGTCGCCCCCCCCCCCCGTTAGATTGCGCCTCTGTCTGGGTGAAATTGTCTTTGTTTTAAGCGACCCATATTTTTTATTCATTTATTATTTTTCCCCTTAACAAAATCCTTGCCTATCACTTTATTGTCTGGATGCTATGGGCCCGAGCACCCGTCTTTGACTGAGACTCTGACAGAGAGAGAGAGAGAGAGAGAGAGAGAGAGAGAGAGAGAGAGAGAGAGAGAGGTGTTTCATGGAGACAAAGATGGCGTAAAAATACAAAATTAAACAATAAAAAAATAAAAGGATGTGGGATGGATGGATGGTAGACCCTTATTTCTTTGATATTTGCGTTAATGCCGCGCCATTACATCATTCTGTAAGCTCGCGCAAGTGCAAGTGTATATACAAGCACGCATGCGTGAGATTGATTCACGGCTACACTGTCGTCTTAATGTGTGTACATCATCTGTGCACACATGGTAAAGGGCTTTATTTACTAGCAGGGTTAACCAGCGTTGCCCGTGTATTATCTATAACCTGGACAATGGATGACGTCACAAAAAGGATGACGTCATAAATGATTACGTCACTGAAGGATAACGCCATGCATTAAAATAGATATAGGGGAATAACCGTGCAAAGTAGATGACGTCACGAAAGGTTGACGTCATCTATGAAGGGTGGAAGAGATATGTTATTACGTGTTATCGAGACGAATAAATAACGCCAGTAATATTAAATATTCAGAATTAATCCTGAACACTATTAAGGACATTTCCCCTTCAATTCGTCCTTTAAAACGTAAATGGGGGATAACCGTGCACAGTGGATATACGTCACAAAAGGATGACGTCATCCATAAAGAGTTGTAGAGATCCTTTATCCCGTTTAATCTAGGCGAATAAATAACAGCGTGTCAGGTTCATAATTGACCGTGAACACTATTGACAACATTTTGACTTTCATTCATTCAAACAAGAATCGAAAGGTGCAAAAAATCCAGAGAATCAGCACATCTTGTGTGATTTAACTAGAAGTTTTATTTACTCCTCCCCAGGAGTTAGGCACAAGGCCAGTTTTATCTTACTCCCACAAGTAAGATGTGACCCAAGATCGGGTCGAGAAAGTGGGGTTTGAAAAGCCAGCGCTCGAGAGGTGAGCACTCTGGCCATTTAAAAATTGCCTGGGCAGCCCCGTCGGCATTCCCCGGTAGGGGCGCCTCAGACAGCAAGCAATAAACTTACTCCTCCCCAAAGAGAGGAGGCAAAGCCTGGGAGGGTGGACCTCCTAGAACTGCACAGGACAGGCGTGCAGTATCCATCGGAACAGATACTACACTTTGATCTTAGCCAAAAGGCCAAGTAAACTTACATCAAAGTCAGAGGTTAAAAAAAGATGACTGTTTCTCACTCCCTCGGGGTCACCTTTATTAAACACACATATAAAAAAGGTGAAATTCAACACGATATTGGACGTGCAAGTGCTAGAATCACGTAGAAGAGGGCATTTAAATCTAGAGTAGAGATTAAGTTCAGGTGTCAGGAAATAACGTAATGTGCAGGAAGTACCTAATGAAACGTGGCGAATAAGATAGTAAAGTTATTAGACGAATTGCTATCAAACGTATCACATAACAACACAGCTGTTTACAAGACTTCTATCGACGAGATGACGCCAACATCTTTGTTACGGACACAAGACTAATATATCTCAATCGTAACCTAACACGAAGTCACATCGTATTCCACAAATTTCAGTTTTGGGGAGTGTTTTAAAAAGTTTTTAGGAGATATTATACAGGCCCAACATTCCATTGGAAAAGTTTATTTCTTCAGATTTGCATTAAATTTTATTCATATTCATAAACACAAATTAAGCAAGATTCACTAAACATCTTTTTTTATTAAGACCCCTTAAGCTTAAGCCTTCATATTTCGACATTTTCTAGGATCAAAATCATGCTATGAATTTTGATCAAATTCTGGAATAAGGATTCTTGACATAAGGTTTAGTATCATTATATATTGATTTTGATCTTCAAAATAATCTAAAGAAAAACAGAATTTTGAAGAATATTATTAATTGATGACTAATATTAATTTTCACAATAAACTTCCACCCCACTCTCTCCCCCATTGCATAAAACTAAATGAAACTAAATATAACCCGCATTATCCAGCTTACGCCTACAGCTGTGTTCCAAAATTCATAATGGTCAGTTAATTAGTTTGAGAGTGATCCTATACATTATACATAGAAATATATAAACATATACACATACCTTCTATCTCTCATATATATATATATATATATATATATATATATATATATATATATATATATATATGTATGTGTGTGTGTGTGCGTGCGCGCGCGTGTGTGTGAGACCGAGAGAGTTGAGGGGTGATTGTACTGTTTACTTCTCAACTAAAACCAATCTCTGGCTCATTTTGTTTGAATAAGCTTACATGTTCAGATGAGTGGTTTTGGTAGGTTGGTCCTCTTCTAACGGGTGGGGTGGAGTACGTTTGAGGTGAGTGAGGGGGGCAATAAGAGTGTTTTCATCTTGAAACGCGTGTCTGTATTGATGCAAGTCTGTAAGTGAAAACTCTCATTTTTGCATGGGTTAAAAAATCATAATTGAATTTGCGTCTACATCGATTGTTATGTGCGTACTCGATCGATGATATTCACTTAATCACAGAAGTCTACAAAGGTGATGATGGCATTTATTGATATTTCGATTTAATTCGACACAGCGTCATATATGTAGGTAATCTTCACATTTTTAACCTCAAATTAAAATAAAAGCTGAAATCCAAATAAAAAAATGTTGAACAAGAAATTATAAAAGTCAGTGGACGAGAAATTTGAGAGAGAAAATGACCAGAAATTTGAGTTAGATTAAAAAAAAATACTGTGTCACGAATAATCAAGGCCAAAGGCCACTGAAGGATAAGGGTTAATGATACGGAATGATTGCTAGCCGACACATGAGGAAGACTATGGGAGAACTAACACTGACCAATGGTATGAACTGTGTTTGAATACTTATGAGGCGGTTAATCACAATAATTTGTTGACATTGAATTTAAAGATTGGCAAGTTCAAATCAGCAGGGAAGCAGCCCAGAGGTATTGTGTTCTACAGTTGGGAAGCCCAGCTCTTGCAAAGAAGCTCGGATTTAATATTAAAAAAAGCTTAAGTTCAAATTATAATGATCAAATTCTAATTCAATGAAACTAAACTTCTAATAAAAAAAATCAACTTTTTCGAAAAGTTGGAATTCAAATAAAAAAGCTCAACCTAAACTGAAGCAAACTTTTAGTTGTGTTCATCTATAAATTTTCACTCTCAACTAGAAAAGTTGAACCTCAAATAAAAAGGCATACTTTTAATATAAACAGGCTCAACTTTCAACTTGACTTAAAATTAAAAAGCACAATTTAAATAAAAAAAGGCTCAATAAAATTTAAAAGGCTCAATTAAAATTTAAAAAACTCCACTACAAATTTAAAAAGCTTCATTTAAAATTTAAAAAGCTCCACTTCAATTTATAAAAACACTTCAAATTTAAAAAGTTTTATATCAAATTTAAAGAAGCTCCACTTCAAATAAAAAAAGTAAACATGAAATTAAAACAGCTGAATCGCAAATGTTAATACAGCTTAACTTCAAATGGAGAAATCCAATCTAATAAAACATCCCAATTATCATCATGATGGACGACCCTTCCTTCGTTAGGCTCCGGCGAATATGGCCCCTCACATTGCCATATTATCTATTGAACAGACTAGTCCAATTGCATTCTGTTTTGTCCACCTACACATATTGTCCATAAACTTATATTTTGGTCTGCCCATTGGCTTACAGCCAGGCACTCTATCAGCAAGAACTAAATGTTCGAGTCCTTTGTGTCTATATATATGGCTGATAAAAGTTGTCTTTTCATGAACGTCTGCATTAATTGCCCAGGTTTGTATCAAGATCGCCCCCACACCTCCTCATTTGTTACAAATACTTACTATAAAATTTAAAAAGATTACTTCAAATCAATCATTGTAACTATTTCGTTATTCTTTCATTCTAAAATGAGAAATTAAGGCTCTAATAAAACATAATTTCGATTTTCATGAAAAAATGTCGTTATAGTGAGTGTCCCGGCGCCGTGGCCAAAGATACCAGAACCTTACTGAATGCAGCCTCAAACTTTCTTAGAGGATGTCAAATTCTAACTTTGTTGATTTCATATCTTTTTAGTGAGTATATTAGTAAGGCAGTAAACGTTTTATATTCTCCTACTTTTAAACTCTTGGTCACAAAGTAATCTATACAAAAGGCTAATTACGTGATTATGTCGAAGGGCAATGGGTAAAATTAAGAAATTTATGTTGTTTACTATTTTAGAGTAACGTTTAAATACCAAGAAATTTCTGTTCTGTAGAAACAAAAACAACACTACATTGCTGCATTACGAGTGCGAGAATGTTTGTCTTTCCTGCACCACACATCTGAACGGCGTGTCACAGAAACAGCTTTGTTGTGTTGGCACGTCTACTCTTCGTGGTAGTAATTCTCTTTGCTTTCAACAACAGTCGTCGTAGTGGCGTGGTGCCTGCGGTGTGTACAATTTGTCAGCCTCTCTCTTTTTATTTTCCTTTTCACAACCACAATTATAGCCGTGATGGTCTGTTGATAGTCGCAAAGAAAACAATGTACATATAATTCTCTGTAGATTTACATTTTTAATTTGTATCTATATAAGTTGTTTCCACTGTAAGAACGTTACGGAATGCAACCTCGAATTTTCTTAACGTCTTTAGATGCTAGATTTTACTTGGTTTACTTCCGGGTCCTTTTTGTGAGGTGGTAGAAGTTTTATATTCTCCTTCTTTTAAACTATGGTCCTCAAAGTAAACAATACTAAAGGCTCGTCACGTGATGATGGCTAAGGGTAAGAAGAAGGCTACGTCACTGAAGTTTTGCAAATGGTGATGGCATAATATCAAAAAAAGGTTCCATATATAATAATATTTCTAGCCCGGAAATCATTTTGCATCTTATTTGCAGATGATGGAGAAGTAGAATTTTTTTCTCTTCTCTTGACAGGAACTAGAACAGACGTTGCTGACTTTTAAATTAGTAGACTGTTGTCTGCACTTGGTGGGTGTTAGGGTATTGATGATACAAACGTATGAAATGAGCGATGGAGACACATTTATGTAACTCATTAACTCATAATGGTTTCCCGTTATCCCCAGAAACACAAACCTCGAGTTGCGCGTTTCAGACCTTACCACTCCAGTTTCGAACGAAGCTACCCGTCGTGGTTCACGAACCCAGGACATCATAAAAATTAATGATTCCAAATTTCATTAAAATATTCCTTTTTATTCCGTATGACTTTTATGAAATAAAAATGATATTTACTTATTTATATGCAGATTCATATGTATATACATATGCATGTAACATTCATTTTCGATTTCACACACACATATATTATTTATTTATTATTAAAACTGTGTTCTGCGCCTACGGTAGTCAAATGACATCCCGTAGCTGCAATCAGTCCTCCATGCTAGTCCAAAGTCATCTGGCCTTGTCATGCGCAAGTTGTCGTAGGCAACGAAGTTGTTTCGCTGTACGTAGTGGTCCTAGTCCCGCCTGCTTGACGTCAGCACGCCTTGTTGCACAACCTCCTCGTGGTGAGGATCGAGCAGAAGGAGTGTGGAGGGCCTGGTCACTGAGGCCGAGCGGCCGAGAGTGCCAACGCACCGCCCCGGTGGGTTAACCTCTCGTTAGAGGGTAAAATGGATTACTGAAAGTACAGAAATATATATATATACAGAGTAATAATATCATCAGAACAAATTGTAAAGCATTATACAATTATACAGGTAATTTATAGAAGTCTTATAACAGTATATGAACTGGTAAGTAGAAAACACTGAATACTAAATAACAAGGCGACTTATATATATATATATATATATATATATATATATATATATATATATATATATATATATATATATATATATATATATATAATTAAGTCTTCCCTGAAGAGGAGCCAACAGGTTCTGAAACAATTGTCGGATACTCTAACTATGATTATTTATATATATATATATATATATATATAGTTTATTACTATTTCATGTATATACACATTTTATATTATAAAGTAATATAATACATTCCGTATATATATTTTTCAGTATTCACTTCAAAATGCTCAATGCGTGTGTAGAGCTTAGTAGTAGTATGCATATATATTTATGGCCAGTAAGCTATACAGAAACGTTCATGTTTCATTCCTGAATGACATCATCAGGATGAATTAAAGGTATTTAGACTAATGATCTTTCGGTAATGAAATATTAACGTCTCGGTGTAGATGCTTGGCTATAAATATATATTTATACTACTACTAAGCCCTAGCTGTTTCTGCGTTGCTTAATTGCCATAAGTATATTTTCTTACTATTAATATATTTTCGTACTATTACTACTACATATATATATAATAATAATTACTAATAATAACATTTCTTTTATTTAAACTCCCTTGTCTTGAACAACAAGTGACTTAATAGATATTGTATTTTGTATAATTTTCATATTTTACTTGTTTATACACACACACACATACATATATATATATATATATATATATATATATATATATATATATTACTTTCATCCAAATTTCCCTTGATCATTAGAGTTGTATTTGTAAAGCCTGATATTACGAAGATATTACCACCAGTGTTTGTATTTCTTTATCTCAAGCTACTCTCTGCGATGGACCATTTCATCTTTTGTTTGTATCTTTTGTATTGTATATTATTCAGACCGCAAATAGAATTTGGTAGTTTGGTCATTGATATTCAGACTTGCGTAACCTATGAGAAGTCCATTAGTGAGCATTCCTATCAAAGTTTATTCTTCTTTTGTGTGAATGAGATGATTCTGGTGTTGGCATTAGTTTCCCCGATGTTTTTCTAGTACTTACGGGAAGGACTACGAGAAGGTTGCCAATATCCCTACGTGAAAGTGGTACTGTGGATTCGAATTTGGAACACCCAGGTCTTCAGTCCGTGTCGATATCCACTTAACCACCGTCACCTCCCATCAAAGTTTCTGAATCTAGATGAGTAATTAATGTGTTTTGTAAATATGGAACATACTTTTGTAATAGCTCTTCTTGCACTAACAATTTACTGAAAAGAAATATTGAAAACACTAAAAAGGCTACTACAACATTTGCTTTGTTTTTCTAATAAAGTAACGTATTTTTGGAATTAATTGCTTAATACTATTAAAACTAGATCTAATATAGATTAATTTAAGAATGACCCGGATGAAATAATTCATAAATAACCGTAAGTAGATGAATCTACAAGGAAATCTTTGGGGTCTATCTGATGAAATATTTAAGCGAATTTGATCAGTATATTCATATAATATATTCTATAAAAATGTTTAAAGCTGCATAATGAAGATTTTTTTTAAAATAAACAGTTTGAAGAAATGAGAAAATAAAATATTTGTAAGAAAGAGTTTATATTTTATTTTTATAAAATTTTACGTGACACATTAATATTTAAATGTGTTTATATCTGAATAATAATGTTTTAGAACTGATATGGGATCTTTTGTATAAGATCTCCGTTACTAATGAACAAATGAGTTTTGCAAAGAAATAAATCTGTCAGTCATGCGCAGTGCGCACACACGCATATGACCTACTTTTGTGAGGTCTGTGTAGACATGCGTCGAGTTAGGGTCAGGTTTCAGGTTGCTACGTCAAAATCAATGAAGCCCTCATTTCTCGCAGCACAAAATGCAGAATTAACGCCACCATGGAACGCATCATGGAATGATGTACGACTATCTGGGTGTCTAGGAATAAATATAAGGGAACTGATCTTTTTTGCAAATAAATAGATTCCATTTCTCTTGAGTTATTAGTAAAATATTTTCGTTCACTACAACCTGCATATTTTAATTTTTTTATATTTTTTAGGTGACACGACTATTTATTTATCGAGGGACTCTTCAGCAAAAGCTTTCAGACATGTATTCCTGTTCCGAAAGGTTTTAAAACCACGGTTTTCGATGAACAACAAGCAATCTTTATATTCCAATAATCTCTATTCCACAGTGCCTGTCTAGATTTAAAATTCTAATTAGTGGAGTGGTTTTCGCATATCGATTCGACATGGAGACGATTAATGTCTTCTTAGTCTTCTTCAAACAAGCACGTGACACGCATGAGCGGATGCGATGCGCAAATTAACCCTACAATGTTTCCCCTTCTCTTCGTAGTACTATCCCAATTTAAAAATAAACCAGCAGTGACAATGTGGGTATAGGCATATAATATAAATGTAAACATTTCACTAAATGACGCTAAAAAAGCGTTCGTAAATACATTAGATAGAAAAACAGAAACAAAGTAATGAGTATCAAGAATGCGATACAATATATATGAGGTATATTTAGAAGATGTAAATCAGGCAGAATATGTAGGTAGGAAATATTGAAATAGGGGGGAGGCAAAATATAATTTAAGTTTATTCTTGATAAAGCTCGTACTGAGGCGAAATATATAAAAAATATGACCCTGTGTTGATCTCTTTTTGTTTAAGTTAATCACTTTTTTGTATGTGATATGAAAACAAGAGAATAGGGGAAAAAGTAAAAAAGAAGAGACTAATTTGAACCCCCAAAAAATAACACAGAGTCAGGATTTGATTTAATATTTCGTTGTAATCATGTGTGTGTGAAAGAGAGAGAGAGAGAGAGAGAGAGAGAAAGAAAGAAAGAAAGAGAGAGACAGACAGATAGAAAGACGACAGACAGACAAACATAGGGGTGAGGGGAGACGAAAACGATAGTGACAAAACGGTATGAAATAAAAGCGCGTGAGTCAAACAACGTACAGGGAGAGAGGAAGGGGGTATGAGACGGAAATGTGATACAAAATAGGTTACTTGGTGAAGTAAAGTGTAATTTAAGTTATATATGCATATATGTATGTATATATATTATATATATATATATATATATATATATATATATATATATATATATATATACACATTGGAAATGAATGCTTGAAAAAGAATAATACTCAAATTGTTTAAGAATCCAAATGTTGTTGTTAAGAGGCTGATATTTAAACAGCAGTTGGTAAAGTCCAGTTTATCTTGTCTGTGCAGTAGTTTGGTATTGGAATTATCCGTTTAATAGAGTTCAGAATGAAGTTTGTCACTTAGAATCGATATATATTAAAGAGTGCATTACGTACATCTCTAGCTCCCAAGTTGATCAGTGTATCGATAGGTTATAGACATGGATTTAGATCCGATATTTTTCAAATATAACAGCTGTTTTTATTTTTTACGTGTTTTTGGACGGCGTCCACTCTCACTCTATGCTCTCATCTAACATAAGACTTTTTACGTTTTGGTCTTTATTTTGTTTTATTTCATGTAAAATTTTCAAACTTAAATGTTGCCGATAATATTTACAATTACATTGTCAGTTTTTCTCTATCCTCTGATGAATAGAGTTTATATTTGAAAATCCATGGAGTTAGGATATGAAGCTCCTTGCTCTGAACTTTTGATGTTCTAATAAATATTGTATCTTTACAATTTTTTATTCTCATCTTTCATCTCTAGAATATATATATATATATATATATATATATATATATATATATATATATATATATATATATATATATATATCATAATTTAATGCCATATCGTGTATTTGATTCTCATATATATATATATATATGTATATATATATTGAGCGAGACAGAGATATATAGATATAGATTTATATTATTATAAGATTCTCAGATTCATAGTTGCAATAAAATAGAAACTCAGTGCTCATCATGGAATATACACAGCTTAATATATAGCTTTATTATGAAACTTATTATCTGAAACAGCTATATATATGTGTGTATATATATACTAAATGTTCAGTATTACCGAGGCCAAAATTCATTCGAGGATAAGTGTTCGTGAGATTTTCAATTGGATGATGGAACAGTAATATGAAATGTTTTCGAACTATGATTAATTCACAGGACGAAATTACAAACACTTGTTTACATTAGGTGTTAGTAGTCTGTAGGGTAACATTTTCTTGGAAATAAGCTATGTTCATAGTAATTCCATTTGATTCTAGGTACACAGAGGAAGAAAGTAAAGTATTGTGCAGTGATGGTAGCAAGATGAGTGCTGAGAATGTTTTCTAGGGTGCGGGGGAGTCAGAGCTTGAAACTAAGTTGATCACCGACCATGAAAATTGTAGAGAAAGACTTGCAACGTCCCTTCTGTGAAAAAGGGGCTGCAAGGAAGAAAATAGATAATCTCCCACGAGATCGCGAAGTCGATTTTGTACTACTGCCACACTGAGGAGGTACTGCTTAAACCACTCTTTCTTACAAAGAGTGCTTTAAGCAGTACCTCCTCAGATGTGGCAGTAGTACTCCATCTTTGACTGAATCTGACATATAGGATTGCATCAGTGATTAACTAAGCAGTTTTCCAACGACTTTACTTTAGCAACGAGTTTGATGTGCATCTACTATTTCAGGTTTGAGGTGAAAGTCAGTGCTAGGAGCTAGTCAAACCAAGAAGATTTGCATTCATATCAACAAGGATTTGTGCGTTAGTCGTGAAATGAAAAAAGCTTGGTTTGAACGGCATTAAAAGAAACACGCCACTTGTATCCCCATTGCACCACCTGCTGAAGATCAGAGGAGAGATTATCGGCAAGATGTGAACCATCAGTGTTCTGCGAAGTGCTTTCGTAGACAATTGCGTCATCAACTAATGGTCTAAGAATATGATTCGGAAGCTCATTAATGAAGATCAGAGAGACGGTTAGGGCCAGAATGGATTTGTGAGGCACGCCAGCATTGGTTTTATGTGCTTCAGACTCCAGCCATTCAATGACTACTTTCATAGACGTATCAGAAAGAAAAGGCATGATTGTTGAGAAGACATTTACGGATATTCCAGAAATAGAAAGCTTGTAAAGCAAAGTCTTGGGCCAGACTTTTTCAAAAGCTTTTGATACATCAAGAATAATCGGTCTTGAGACGAAGCCCTCATGGATAGATTCACTTATTCTGTGTGACATTACAGTCAGTACATCAGCTGTTGATGTTGCCGGACGGAATCCATATTGTTTGTAACTCAGCAGATGGCTTTTGCTGAGGTGATTGACAACTTCTTAGTTTATCACAGATTCAAACAACTTACTCATGACGCACAGGAGATTGATCAGTCGGTACTGAGATGCAAGATACAGGGCGAATCAAAATAGTTTTCCAAAGAGATGTGAAGTTTTTCTCCTTCGTGCAACGATTGTACAGTTTTATGGCTGTAGTTTCATCAGCACAATAGCCAGAATATTGACAGAAGTTGCTTTACTTGAATCTAAATTCATGATGAGTTTGGGAAAATCCCGGACAGATATGTGGATATCCCTCAGACTATTTTCAGTTTTTGAGGGAAATTCTGGGAGTAGGTTGTCCTGATTGCTAAAGGTGGAATTTGATGTAAAGTTCTATGCAAACAGTTTGGAGTTGTCTGATGCTGAGGAGATCATCTCTGGTCCGTCAATGAGGGATGGAATCGATGTCTTACATCTGTTAAGTACCTTGTTTGCTACCCGCCAAAACTTATGGGTACCATGCATCTGTTCAGCAGGCCTAGATCTAACAGATTAGACATAGAACTCTTCATGCTGGACTTAAAGTGACACACCTCCAATTACATTTTAGTCTAACACTATCTTCCCCCGTTCTTATTTCATACCGTTTTTGACACTGGCACTTCCGTCTCCCTCTTCCCCTCTCTCTCTCCCTCTGTCTCTCTGTTTAGAAAAAACGATTTGCATAATCCATTATAAAGAAAAGGGAAGAACACCACAAGAAGTAAAAAAATAGTTAACCCGTAGCAAGAGAGATAATGAGAGAAATACAGATAAAGAGAGTAAGGGAGAGAGAGGACAAGGTACAGAGAGCAGAAAGCGACTAATTTGGTCATTTGTCTTTTTATTTTTTCTATTTAACTAGCTTTACAAAGTAACTTTTTCATGATTTATGCAATCTAACTCGAGCTGAATGGATGATCCAACGGGTCACATTTTTTAGTATATATCTATGTACATGAGAGTGCATCTCCCTTATAATAGCTTTTATGTTATATAAAAAAATATAGAATCCAATTGACACTTACCGGCATAACATGCTTCAATATTCCATATGCAAATATTGCTTGAATGAAGCAATATTTATATTATGAATTATCCACTCGTGGACCGGCAACCAATCAGAGCTCAGATAATGGACTTGCCCATCTTGGCATAGTGAACCATTCCAGTTTTCATATAAACTGGCTTTTTGGTGTTTCTTCAGTTTTACTTATTTTGTTACTCAACTGGTCACACAATTGAGCTCTCTAGGTACTAAATTCCATATGGCGCTACGAACAGGATATATGGATCCTGATATTGGACATTTTAACTTGTCAAGGCAGGGATCTCTGCTGGATCAGCTAAAACCTACGATATAACACTTGTACGTGGAAATCTACAAATTATGGATCCGGTCATGTTAAAAGAGCTAGGGGTTCAATCAATGGAAGTAGCCATCTCAATCCTTAAACCATCTAAGGAAACTGTCAGACAACTAATGCTAAGGCACCAGTAGCCAAACTGCCCCAGCTCCATCTTGGAATGGCCCCATCAATTCAGAAAATTCAGAATTGATTATGAAGTATTCACCAAAATGACAGGTATGCCGACATCCTAGGCCAACATCCAACTATGCAATTGTGCTGATGAGTCAGAATGCTATAGTAACCCCCTACCCTAAATTCTTCACCACTGACCTAGATAAGCTACAAGGAGTAATAGAAGCATCGTTCACCCAGAGTTCAAATCCTATCGCTCATCGCTTTACTTTTGCCTCCATGTCACAGGGTGAGACTGAGACAATACAGAACTATTTCGTCCATCTCTGGGCCAGAGCTCTGGACTGCAATTTTTTATGTGTCTCTTTTGTGTTCATGATCTGTCCTATACGTACATAAAGGACCAGGCTATCAGGGGAATAGGGAACGACACACCCCAAGGAGACCTGCTGGCCAAAGCCGGAACACTTCAATCTCTCTGTCTGCTATTCTGAGGTATTCTAATCAGCACTGAGAGACAAAACTTAAATGACTGTCACCTCCGACATGGCTATTGAGAGGATGTTTACATACCGCAAGCACAAAACCAGTCCTCAAGCTAATTAAGGCCATGTTCGTATCAGCACCTCCCATAACCTGTATAATACCTCTACTAAACACAACCCCTTTCGAGTTTGCATGGGATGTAGTTGTCACCATCATGACACCCCGGTAACAAGCTCCCGCCAGTTAAAATGCCCAAGCATGCAGCACTTGGAAGAAACCTAACCACCTTTCAAAAGTGTGCCGAGCAAAGAAACTTTTTACTAGTATTGACGAGGCTCCCATGGATACTCTTATCGCTCACATCACGTTTAATCAAACAAGGGATACATATACAACCACAAGCAAACATCGAGTAATAGAAATAGATGCGTATGTTATCCCATTCTCACTAAATCTAGATCCCAGATAGGCGACGAACATCCTTGGTGACTACTGAACAAGGCTGAAGATCTTATCTGATAGTGGGGCCACTATATGTCTAGGTGGACAAAGACATCTGTTTTACATGGGGCTTACAAGGAATAACTTTGTCCCATCAAGAAAAATCGTTCGGGCTGTGGGAGATTTCACACTCATATTTCAGGGATGGTTACCTGTGAAATTAGAGGTTCGTGGAAGAATAACCAAGCAAACCCATTACATATGCAAGGGACCCAGTAATTTTATTTAAGCAAGGCAGCATGCATTGATGTGGGAATTCTGCCTGAAGATTTCTGAACCCCTACAGCAACATTTTTAACCCAGGCAAATATCGCAATACAACACATTGAGTGCGTCTATCAATTGCCAAGCCGTATTTTCCCCCAACGAGAGAAAACATTGGTTGGCTTAAGGATTGGATCCTAGAGCATTTGGCCAAGAAAGCATTCAAAGACGATGGGGTGTTCGAATCTTTGTCTGGCCCCGCCGTCCATATTAACATTAAAGCTCCTAAAGCCAGTCACAACCCAATTCCTGTGCCTTATCATTCAGGGAGCAAGTACGACACGCATTTTAGGATGATGTAAAAAACGCATTTTTACCTTAGTGGCCGTTGGTATCCCGACCTATTGGTACAGCACTATGGTAATAACTGCAAAAAAGATGGAAAACCGAGAAGAACGATGAACTATCAACATTTAAATGTGAAGTGCAAATGAGAGACATACCACACTGGCTCGCCATTCCAATTGGCATTACAGGTACAACCCAACAAAAAAAAACTGTCTTGGATGCAATGGCTGGTTATCATTCAATTCCTCTAGATGAGGACTTTTAGCCACTTACATCTTTCATCACGAAGTGAGGCAGTTTCATGTATCTCCAGATGCATCAGGGATACTTATCTTTCGGTGATACTTATACGCGTAGATATGATGAGATCATTAAGAACCTTTCTCGCAAAGTAAAAGTCGTTGATGATACGCTACTTTTTGACAACAGTATAGATGTCTTCTATATCCGAAAATTTACGCAATGCAATTACCAAGTTTCCTATCCCAAAGAATATAACTGATGCAAGGTCTTGGTTTGGATTAGTTAAACAAGTAGCATGGGTACACTACCTAAGTTCCATAATGTATCCCCTTCCAGACCTTGCCAAACAGAATTCACGCTTAATTGTGGATCAAGATCTCTAGAATATAGTTTTCACATCCAGGCAAATTAGTGTGAATTTTGTAAAGAAGGGTGTTGCAATCTTTGATATTAACAGAGCAACCTGTCTTGCTGTAGACTGGAGTAAATAGGGTATGGGTTTCTGGCTATTATAAAAGCACTGTATATGTTCCATCAAGAAAGCACCGGTATGTTACCTTGGGGGATGGCACATCGTATTTGCAGACAACAGAGTTTGCATAGATGCAGAGCGCCGATACGCGTCCATTGAAGGCGAAGCAACAGAAATTACCTGGGCATTAGATACATGCCGTATATTCATTATCGGCTGAGCTAACGTAATAGTAGTAACATGGTGCCAGCTCTTAATAAGAGTATTTGGTGACAGGGACCTTAGCAAGATACATAACACACGCCTCTTTAAGCTTAAAGAGAAATAACTCAGGTATTTGTTTACGATCCAACACTTCTAAAAAAAGTTGTATAATGGTTTGATGTCGTCTCCCGGAAGCCAGTCTCCACAATGAGTGCCCTTAGATCTGTGTTACACAATACAGTAAGGCTTTTATCAAAACGTTCACTTACTGACCAGAAATCCGTAACTTCTGGGAGGTACGCCATCGACTCAGTACCGACTGAGGCTTAGAACTAATGGATGGGAGAATCATGGTGTCCAAATCTCCTCAGAGGAAAAGTATCACACTATTTACACTCAGCCCATCAGAGCGTGGTTAGCATTAAAGCCCGTGCCAATGAATCGGTATATTAGCTTGGTATGAACGCATCCATACGCAACTTTAGAACCAATTGCCTCGTATACATAAGCATTGCCTCAAGTCAGCCACGGGAACCACTCGTATTTTTTTTTTTTTTTTTTTTTTTTTTACATGGTTCACCCCAAACAAGGCAGGACGCCACTGTAAACGTAAGGGGCTACTGAGAAAAAAGGAAAAGGGGGGGAAGGATTGGTGGTTCAGCTTAAATTGGGATCTGAGCAGCGAGATGTCTGTTTACATTAGTTTTAAATTTCTGCATGTCAGTACTGTCGGGGAAACAGGGGGCAGGGAGGGAGTTCCAGAGGCCAGCAGCACGAGGAAAGAAGCTATTTGAGTAGAATGCTCTCCGGCATCTGGGGACCTCCACAGTGAATGAATGAGATTTAGTAGAATGTCGAGTTAGTCTAGTGAATTTACGTCGAGGGGGCACCAGAGCAGCACACTCATCGGAGCATAATCCATTGAAGTATTTGTAAAACAAACACAAGGATGCTACATTGCGGCGATGGGACAGGGGCTGGAGCTTAGCTGACAGTGAGGGACCTATTAGGTTGACTACTCTTTTTTGGACTTTGTCAAGGAGGGAGAGACTAGTAGATGATGCACCAGCCCAGATGTGGCAACAATACTCCATGCATGGGCGAATGGTGGCTTTGTAGAGATACAGGATAATGTCAGGTGTAAGGAGTCCACTAGCACGGTAGAGGGAGCCAACCTTCTTTGCGGCAGCCTTGGCAATAACCCCCGCTCAAGATTGGCTTTTCCAGCGGATAGTGATTAACCTTTTTTTACGTCGGACACATTGCATACCTTGTCTTTGTAGACAGACTCATTGGCTGAATTATTTTGTACCATCTAAAACCAGGTCATTCCATCACCTCAAACCTAATATCTATTTGCTGGAAACTATTCCACACATATGACACCCCATAATAACTAAGCAGCGATTGTGGCCGACCTTATAATTCCAACATGTTTCAGCAGTTCTATCAAGACATGGTGTGTAAAGCACAAACAGTACTCAGTGGCATACCCTCAATCGTATGGTCGAGCAGAGCTCGCTGTAAACACAACAAAGAGGAGAATTCATAGCTATACATGTCTTCAGGGCTCGTTGAATAATGACAGTGTCGTCCGAGCCATCCTGCAATATTGCAACACAGTTATCCAAGGAATTGGTCTATACCCAGCACAACTCTTACACCACCGCCGACTTCATGATTTCATACCATCCCAACCTGCACTATATAAGCCACACGCAAAATTGATAGCTGAAACTAGGAACCGTGAGATAAACTTATTACAACGCGACGCTCACCTCACCGAGCGGTACAACCGCACAGCGCATACTCTACGCCAACTCCGAGAAGGAGAAAAAGTATCAATACAACACGCAATGAATCGTCGATGAGACACATCAGGATTTGTTGTCGAAACTCTCCCTAACGTTCAATATCGGAAAACGAATTGATGGGTCAGGCAGAATGACTTTGCGAAACCACAGATTCCTTAGAAAACGTGCAACATCTGTAATTCCATTCTCCATTCCCAGTGCTTTGCCTGAAACTCCCAATAAAACGGCTTGGGATTCCCATACACTTGGTACACCAGTGTCGCAAACCAGAGGACACGTGATGACATCGCCCAAGCATAAAACATCACCCAGCACTGCTAAACCAATGCCAGCAAAATCCGTCCGGGCATTGTCCAAGTTACTTCCTCACAATCAAAGAGGCCAAATGGAACTCATTCTTCCTCAAAGACCATTGATATTTACCGGCATAACAGACTTCAATATTTCATGAATGACCGAGCATTTATAATCATCTACTCATGGACTGGCAGCCAATCAGAGCGCAGATAATGGACCTGTCCATCTTGGCAGTGAAACATTCCAGCTTTCATATAAACTGGCTTTTTGGTGTTCCTTAACTTTTATTTATTTTGTTACTCAACTTGTCACACACTTAAGCTCTCTAAGTACTAAATTCCATTAAAAAGTGTTTTTCTTCATCCCAGTAGTATTATGCCCATTGCATGTAATCTTACATCTGTTTTTTTTCACTTTGGGTCCAACTGTACATCCCTTAATATTATTTGTTACCCGGTCTGTGCTGATTTTATGTATACAAACTTGTACAACCCTCATTATTTCTAATTTGCTGTATAATTAAGAGTGTTAAACTTCATAACCTTGATGTTAGCTTGATGTCTAATCAGTGTGCTGATGAAGTGCACCGATATTAATAAATGGTATCTCGTTTCAGAAACGATCATACACACACAGCTGTTATATTGAATTCTTGGAAGGTCAATAAATGATCATTTAATAAAGTTTACAGAAGAACAATCTTATATTTATATATATATATATATATATATATATATATATATATATATAAATATATATATGTATATAAATATATATATATATATATATATATATATATATATATTTATATTATATTTTTTATTGAGAGATGATATATAATTATTTCCACGCTCAGCCCACAACCCACACTAACCATGAAAGGCACAGACCGGAAGCCCTATACTCAAGCTTTGTCCTCCTTTGGACTGGTCAGTAGAACACATCTGAACTCACTATTAGAAACCCGAGTCACGAGCTGCGGCGTTGTCTTATTGTAAATAGTAATTAGTAATCTAGTCGCACTGAAGAGCAGTGATAAAACGAAACAGTCTGTATGTGAATGACTATATACAGCCCCCATACTTGGGTAGAGCTTAATTGTAAGGATATCGCCAACTGCCATTAGCTTTAAGGCATAGCTCATTGGGTAAAACTAATTCGAGCTTCCAGCACCTGACAATGTTTGCATTGAGATATCACTTACATTCAGTCATTGTCGTATGATAGCGCAGGGGTAGAGGCGCCGACTGTCAGCTCGACAGTTGAGTTTCAACCCCGGTTTCAGGCACTAGTTGGTCTAGCCGCACCGAATAGATGCGATACAACGAAACAGTCTGTATGTGAATGACTATATATACAGTATCTACAATAAGTGAGTACACCCAACGAATTTTTTTACTTTTTACTTCATAGAACTTTAATTTTTCGTAGGATTTAAATGAAACTCAATGTGAACATAGCCATGTAGTGGTTTAATAGCTTTATAAACTATGAAGGAACACATATCTTTTCAATGCAAAAAAATTGAACAAAAACATTTGGAACAAGTAACAAAAAGTGAGTACACATGAGCATTTTAAACAACTGATCTTATGTTTGATACTTTGTATGGCTTCCAGTGTTATCAATAACAGCAGACAACCTCTTAGGCATTGATTCGACTAGTTTATGACATGTGTCCGCCAGAATTGCGTTCCACTCACACTTGATGACCTCCTTTAGTTCGTTATTATTTCTCGGATTTTTCCCTTCAATTTTCCGTTTCAGATGCTCCCACATGCTCTATTCGGTTCAAATCAGGTGACATACTCGGCCATGGTAAGGTATTCACCCGTTTACTGTCTAAGAACGCCTTCGTAGCCCGAGACGTGTGCTTAGGGTCGTTATCTTGCTGGAAAACTCCACGTCTGCCAACACTTGTTAGACTTGGTAACATTTTTTCCTCCAATATCTGGCAATAGAGTTTGGAATGCATTTTTCCTTCGATGAAAGCAAGTCGTCCAACTCCTTTGGCACTCATACACCCCCAAATCATTAAGCTCCCACCTCCATGCTTTACAGTTGGCACGGCACACTTATCCTTGTAAGCTTTCCCTTTTCGTCGCCACACACGCTTAACGCCATCTGACCCGAATAGATTTATTTTCGTCTCATCAGACCAAAGGATTTTGTCCCAAAACTGCATGTCTTTGTCTTTATGTTCATTAGCAAATTCATAGCGCTTTTTTTTTGTGAGAAGTTTTAAGCCGAGGCTTCCTCCGGGGCATGCAACCTTTAAACCTGTCTTCATGTAGAATGTTTCGCACTGTCTGAGCACTCACAGTTACGTTTTAACTGTGCGAAATTTCTTATGCTATGCTAGCAGCACTCCGACGTCTGTTTCCCTGTATTAGTTGTTTAATGTGCCTCTTAGTTCGATCAGAAAACTTATTTGATCGACCGGGACGGTGACCATTTTTGACGGTTCCAGCTTTTTTGTACCGTTGAACAACTTTTGCTACCGTATTTCGGCTGATATTTACATTGTCATTAATTTCCTTATATGAATGACCACTCTTGAATAAATTAACAATAGTTTCACGAGTTTTTTCATCTAATTCATTGCCATGAGGAGCCATTTCCAAGAATAATATGAAAAAAACTTTGGTAGCAATAGATCCAAGCAATAGCAGCGGAATGTAAGCAAAAAGCCGGTAAAATGCGTTAGGTTATCTATTAGAGTACAATAAAAAGGTGTCAACAGAAAGTTCTGCTATTTATAGCTAATTGAGTACATATTTATTCATGATAAGTGACTTTCATAACTGTGTACTAATTTATTTTACTGTGACTTTATGGATTTTTTCCCCTATTATTTGTAATAAACAACAAATTCGAACCTTAACGCTTATGCATATTAAAATTTAAATATATGGCTATGTTTATTTAAATCCTACGAAAACTTTAAATAAAGTTCTATGAAGTAAAAAGTAAAAAATTCGTTTGATGTACTCACTTATTGTAGATACTGTATATATATATATATATATATATATATATATATATATATATATATGTGATTTTTTATAAAACATATATAAATATATAAACTCTTTACAATCTTCGAAATTATTTACAAATTGCAAATTTAATGAGGTTGTGTTACAAGCTTCATAGCATATATACAATTACAGGTTAAAAGGCATGCCGGGGTGATTCGAGATATATGTGAACTTTTGATGGGAGTTTTTTCGTGCCTTTTAACTTGCAATTGTTTTTATCAAGGGCTCTTCTTGGGATTTTCTTATCTTCCTTCCTTCTGTTTTGGATTGATGTTTTTTCCATTACTATTTAATGAACAGTTTCTCTGATGATCAGCGATGTGAAAATGCAGACAATATCTTTTTTTCTTGACGGGGCTGTAAAACGCACGTAAGATATGAAAACGAAAATATAGAAAAAGTAAATATAAATTCTGTTTGTAAGACGAACGAAAAATACAGGTGTTCGTCAAAGTCAGAAATTGAGGAAATTGATAAAAATAAATAAATAACAATTGTGTTTATAGGTTGATTTTCCCTTTGGTCATTGGAATATAACTAATATATATATATATATATATATATATATATATATATATATATATATATATATATATGATATTTGTTAATTATTACCTACATACACCAGTGTTTAATGCTTATGCACATTCCAGTGTAGGAAGTGTAATTCCTGCCGGACCAATGATTCGAACCATATATATATATATATATATTGTAAGAAAAAAAAAGAAAGTGCTACATACCGTGGCTGTTGCCGACCTTCAAGTGGGGTGGGGAAAAGCCAATAAGAGCACAGATAAAGACCTGATATTTATATGTGTTAAGATGGGGGGTGGCAGGTTGTTAGAAACCTATAAATAGAGATTCTACCTCTCAGTTGACGGTTGTAGTGCTCAATGTGTAAATTGTAAGTTGTGCTCAGTTGTGGTGTTCAGTTCAGTTGAGTTGATGAGAACTGTTAGAAGTGTTATTGTGTTCCAGAGCTTGGAGGAGACCAGAATTAGTACAGAATTCGACTCACTATAGACCAGACACTGGATCGTTACTCCTGCAGAGAAATCCGTTCTCTGCCCCATTACATATTGTTACCGGACCTATTGGTTGGGTCGCTAAGGGAGCAATTCCTTTTGCAACCCACCCCCAACTGCTGCATCGGCCCCTTTTAGGGTATTGACTTTGAAGTGGATCTTTTCTTACATAGGGATTTATAATCCCGACAATATATATATATATATATATATATATATATATATATATATATACTATCCCTTACTTACACTCTGATGCTGTTGTTTGTTATCTTGCTTGTTTTCTTTCTTGTTAGTTTACTTGTCACTGTGCACACTTCATCTGTTTTAAACAGAGAGATAAAAAGGCAATAGCGTAAATAAAAAGCGAATCATAAGAACAGTAGTGGACGGGTGCGAATGACGTAAAAATTAAAAGAAAGAGAAGCGAGAGGAAGACTACAGAAGACTGGGGGAGGGGGATCATAGAGGATGAAAGGGAGACGGAATATATATATATATATATATATATATATATATATATATAGATTGAGAGAGAGAGAGAGGGGGCGGGGGTTAGAGAGAGACGTAAACGAGAGTGATAGATACTGTATAGCATAAGAGCGGATGTCAAACAAGATAAAACAGAACATAAGCGAGTTGTGAGACGACATACATCCGCATGACAACATAAGGATTGGCCAAAGTCTTATCTGGACCTTACTTCTCCATATTGTATGAAGTATTCTCGAAGTTATGCAATGGAAATCATGAAAACTCACAATCTATCTCATGAGGCTGAAATTTCAAAGAGCATCAGATCCATACATTATATTAGGAAAAAAAAATTACGGTTGAAATTCCGTAAAAATTTCGATTATGACTGAATTTTCAAGATCAAGATAAAAGACATAATGCGGGACTTCATTGGCTACAATATGGCCCACGTAGCCAATCTCCACGATGAACACAACCAACGTTATCGTCAAAAGTTTAACTTTTTCTGTGACCTTGAGTCTTGAACTAGATAAAAAATTAAATCAGTAATAAGTTAGACTATGACCAATAAATTTACCAAGTTTGGTGACGATGGTTCAAGCGATGCGAACGCTAGGCTGTGCACAAACAAACATTTGGCGGATGTAACAAGATACGGCTACGGTGATAGACAGAAACGTAGTAAGAAATAGGCCACTTTGTTAGTTAATTGCAAATTACGGTTAATTAGAACAATTTAAATAGAAGTTATTTCAAACATAACGCAATCCCCAAAGCGAAATATATTATAGCATGTATATCATGTGATTAAATATATAGATAAAATGCCTTAGGGAAACAAACATTGATTAACTTTATATATATATATATATATATATATATATATATATATATATATTATTTTTGATAAGATAGAAACATTCGATGAACTGAATTTTTTTAATAAAATGACAAAAAGTCTATGACTGTGGGAATTTACCGCCCTCCTTGCGAAAACCAGATGTGACACATGGTTGTTTATCATGCAAAAGTGTAGCATTTTGCAACGCCCAGGGCCATTTACAGAACAAAACAAAAAAAAACATGCTGATGATCGTGAATTCCTCCCCGAACACACACACACACACACACACACAGACACACACACACACACACAGACACAGAGCCACAGACGGACATACACACACACACCCACACACACAGACACACCCACGCGCGTGCGTGATTAGGTGTACTACAAACGAAGCCGATAATGTTCCAAATTTGACACTATGACGACGTTCACAAAGAAGTAAATAAGTCTGTCCCTTTTTTGTCATCGCTAACGTTGTGAGGCAGCCACATAAAAGACCAGCGTTAATGCAACTTCCCTATGTAATGTTGCAGCAAACGCTGTAACAACGTCATTTTCTTAGTTGTGTGTATTAGCTTATATTTATTTAGTCCACACGACAATAAGGACATGCTTTACAAACAAAGATAATCTGTATTGAATTGAACAAACGCGATAAAAAAACATAGAAGAAAAAGGTCGACTTTTAATGTGAGGAAATCCAGTGCTCCCAAAAAGTGAAACTGAGATAAAAAAAAAAAATTTAAAAAAACACCCAGTCGAAAAGAATTTCTCTGTTTCTGATTGAAGACATAAACGTTACTACACTTTGATCCTACTAATTGCGCAGAATCTTTTTCTAAGGAAAATTGAGTCATCGGCCCCTGCGCAATTGTCTGGAGAAAACGCACAGTCTCTATATACTTGACTCCTCACAAGGGCAGAGTTAGACACAAGGTCCGTTTATGATGTGGGGAAAATCCGACTCCCACAAGAAGGGGCACTCTAGATTGTGACAAATAACATTTGAAGAATTTCCCAGTCACTGACCGAGGACAGAAGATGAAGTGTAGTATCAGAACAGATACTACACTTTGCGCCTAGCTAGAGTTTTACACGCATACCTATGTTTCATTTCAATTTAATTCTTACGCTAAATACGGTAAGCACCTGATATTTGTTCAGTATTGGCTTTACTAAAGAAAATGGGTGGTGGGTTGATACCGACGTGGACTGTCGACCTGGACGTAGCACGTTCGAATTCAGTCGGTTTCTTAACATCAGTTTCATTTATTGATGTTAGCAACCTTTTCGTTGTCCCTCCTGTAAATGACTGATTCGGGGGAAACCAATGTCATAGACAGAATAGATCCGGTCATAAGTCGTATCAAGCTAATTCATGAGAATTTTATTTCATGTTTTATTACATGGCCACCTGAAAAAGCGGATGAACAGTAAAACAACTTTGGAACTAATGATAACCATTGTCGTTGAATGGTGTTAATAAATTAATGTTTCTACTACCATTTATTAGTGTATCTGATTCTCTGTCCGTCTATCCCTCTGCCCGGATGATGCAATTGAAAACAAATCTCTATATCAAGATGAAATACAACTTTCCCCGAGTAAGATGTTACGGGGAATCCAATGGTGTGTTTTTTTTTTCATTAGGATTTTTAACAACAATATTAATGGTCTGCGTTCGTGGTGAACACCCATAAGCAGCAACGAAGACCTTTTATATATTTTAAATTTCATCTTATATATAAAATACAGTCAAGTTTTCTCCTATTTCTCTGACCGGGATAGCTTCACCAACGGAAGGTAAATATCAAAAAATCTGTTTGCTTAGTTCTTTGGGGAACTTATTGATCCGTGTAAAAAAACAATTTTATTTCCGTTAGCTTTCGTTGATTTTAATATTTAATCCTGCTCGATATTTTTATAATTAGCCATACAGAGAGGAAGTCGGAGGAGTTTTCACTTTCACACAAAGATCTACTACCACTGCCACCAATATACATCGGAAATACTTTCTTGTTTTATTTGTAACTCGAAAATTATAGAAATTAAAAATAAAATAATAAAAATGATAGTACATGATTCAGTGGTAGGAGTAGGTATACGCAGAGACTATCATTCATTTCCGAGCAACGTCGGGTGTGCCTGCTAATTATAAATATCTTCGGGTGTGCCTGCTAGTTATGAATATCACCCCTTCACTAATAACACTTTAAATTTTAAAGAAGTATATAATCCATGATTGTGACAAAATGGGTCACATTTAGAGTCCAAATTAAGACACCGAAGCAATCACAAGAAAATAAACCTCCACCAAAAAATACATCCTTTTCAGTTGGAGCCTTTTCGTCATTGACGGATTTCCTAATGAGGCGTCAGGCTCTCATTTAGTGCTCTTCCAATTGTCGCCAGGAGATAGGGCGGTTTCGATAGATTTGAGGAGACGATATGTCACCTACCTAAGAGCAGAGTAACACCCCCCCCCACTATAAAACAATTCGGTTGAGTTACCACCCTCAACAATCTTACATGCGATACGCCGACAAACGGCGTAGAGGGCTGTTTAGATTGATTCTAGTTTTCAAGACAAGTGAGCAGTTGCTGCGGACTCGTCTTGTTGGCATAAAGAAAAATACAAAATGGAAAACGTTAATTTGTCACGGAGGAAAATAACGTGAAATAATGGATGTTTCTGTAAGATTTTAGACTTATCCATAAATAGAAATAATTTTGTATATGTTAACTTAAGTTCGTTCCTATCTATCTATCTATCTATCTATCTATCTATCTATCTATCTATTCAAGTCTTTTCCCCCGCTCTCTCACACACACACACACACACACACACACACACATATATATATATATATATATATATATATATATATATATATATATATATATATATATGAGAGGGAGGAGGAAAAGACTGGAATCGATAGATAGATAGATAAATAGATAGATAGATAGATAGATACACACAAACACACACACACACACACACACATATATATATATATATATATATATATATATATATATATATATATATATATAATTATGTCTAGGTTTATATAGACAATATATATTATTTCGATAGCTATTCCGTAAAAAGACATTTCAAGTTATTCAAATTACAAGCCCGATTAAAATTAGTTTACAAATCTCAGAGCATAGATAATGATTATCTAAATTCCAAGACCAACATTTAGTCTTTTCTCATATAATTTATTTATTTTTACAATGGCAGAATTGACGATGGTCTGTCTTTAACTGTAGACTATTGAACGTTGTAAAACGATTGTAGATCATCGTCAATTCTGTCATTAAAAAAATAAATGACATGAGAAAAGAATGAATTTTGCCCATTGGAAGTAAAATAACCATATATATATATATATATATATATATATATATAGTTATCCATAGATACGTGTTTTTGTCTCCACGACTAATCAGTGTGGCTATATATATATATATATATATATATATATATATATATATATGTGTAAATTATAACTAAAAGGTAAACTTTTAGAGAGTTGGACCAGTGGCGTAGCTAGACCTTTTGCCGCCCGGGGCGGTAGTAAAATTTGCCGCCCCCCCCCCCCGGCATTTGGGTGCCCGGAAAATTCGTCCATGGATAATTCGCCCATGGATAATTCGTCCATGGAAAATTTTTTGCTAGGTAGGAAAACTGGTCCATTATTATTAAGTTAACATTATTCTTAATTTTCATACCTTGCGAAAATGAGTTCTACGGTATCTAATTTTCCTAAATTCAATTAAATTAAAATTAAAATATGAAAACTGATTTTTAATATTTTTTATTCATTTGAGATTTTATCTGTTTTCCTTTTGTTTTAAGTAGATGGTGGGGGTTGCCCGGGGTGATTTTGTCCGATCCCCCAGCTAGCAATTGTAAAGTTTACAAGGAGTTATAAAAAGTATGCTACAAAAACAAACGTTTGGACAGTAATAAAATTAATGAATTCAAACTTTCGCATCTAATGTTATTTCCTCTTTGATGTCGGTGTATATACACCCAAATATCCAACTTTCTTTTCGCACCTATTCGATAAAAATTTATATGAAAGTTCCCCTTTAAGTATGAAATCTTTCTGAGGTCATTTTGTTTTTTTGGTGCTTGGCCGAAGCCTAGGCTTGGCCCTATCCTGTTAGGTCAGCCGGTCACTGAGTATATCTCCAGAAATAATTAATGCTTGCATTTTTTAAACTTAGTGATTGAAATGAATTAAAGCAATTTATTCTCAATTAAGGGAAATTTTGTTCAAGAATTAAAACCAGCCATATATATATATATATATATATATATATATATATATATATATATATATATATATATATATACATATATATGTATGTATATATGCGTATTTATATATGTGTATGTGTGTGTATATATGTATATATGTATATATGCACGTATGTATGTATATATGTATATGTATGTATAAATATATGTGTATATGCACATATATATGTATATATGCACATATATAGTTATAAAATAAATACGTATTTATTATAATGCTCCCATAATGTTGAGCATAATGAGAGCCGAAAATGGCAAACGGCCGTAAGCGAATATAGCAATGGTCTTGTTTAAAATTAGATCTTGTGTACAATTAGAGCTGAGGTCGGTTTGGCAACGACTGCCGATTGTTCCCATTTACTTGCCTCTCCACGAGGGCAGAGTTAGACACAAGGCCGGTTTTTAATGTGGGGAAAATCCAGCTCCACAAAAAGGGGCACTCTGGATAGGAACAAAAATAAAAATTCTCAGTCATGAACGATTTCCCCATACTGACCGACGACAGAAAAGGAGAAGTGTATCATTAGAACAGATACTACACTGTGATATCAGCCCAAAGGCTGCTAATTGTTGTTAAAATATTTCTCCCTCGCTCTCTCAGATGATCGGATTTCGTTCCTAGCTGGAAGTAGTTGCTAAAGCTTGGTGGATTTGACGAAGATATAGAAAAAGAGAAATTCTTTGCTGAAAAGAAGAGGTTACAGTATGTTGTAAAAGCTTCAGAAAAAGACAAAATCGATGGACCTCTTGAACTTTTGAACTTTATACAAAGATACCAACTTGGGGATTCCGTCCCTAATATTGTGATCTTGCTGAGAATTTTCCTCACCAGAGCTATTAGCGTTGCTAGCTGTGAGCGCTCTTTCTCAAAACTGAAGCTCATAAAAAACTACCTTAGATCAGCAATGAGCCAGACAAGACTTACAGACTTGGCAATCCTCTCAATAGAGATGGAACTTGTCGAGGAAGTGAATTTTGATAGAGTCATTGATAACTTTGCCGAAAAAAAGGCGCGAAAAATCTGTTTGTAAATTTTCAACCGACTTGATGCCTTGCGACAGTTTTCTCACAAAAAATAAATTTATAGCCTTATTTGCCATTCATAAATACATTTGTTTAAAATATATTAAAACTATTTTTAAAAGAGTTGAAACCTTATTAACAACAACAAATTTCTGAAAACCGAGCGATTACACACACGGATTTAAAAAAGCACCGATACAAGACGTTTTTTCTCTTCGGAGGGCTCGCCCTCTTAATAATAACATTATGAAGACAAAGAAAAGAAAACTACATCGGACTATTCTCTCCTTGATACATCCATGTTATTTGGCGAAAATTCGGACTTTAACAACAACGACAAAAAAGTAAATAAAAATGATTTTATCATTTCATAACATTTTCAGGTTTTCAAATGTTCTCATTTAAATTTATTATTATATAAAATTATAGTATAAAATTTCATATTTTTTGTTAACTTTTGTTTTTTTAAATTTTTTTCTCTACTTTCTATTTTTACCCTCTCAAAATGCCGCCCCCTCAGGTGTGCCGCCCGGGGCGGCCCGCCCCCCTCGCCCCCCCCCCCCTAGCTACGCCAGTGAGTTGGACCTATTGTGAAATAAGGAAAGCTCAATATACTGGATCGAGCAAAAATATGGTACGTCAATGAAAATTAATAAGACCTGCAAATGGAAGCAAATCGGTATTTTCAATTGTTCAAAACAAGGAGTAGTTTAGTTAATAAAAACATTTATTTTTCATCTCTTTCTTTCCTTTCAAAGAGATGAAAAATAAATGTTTTTATTAACTAAACTACTCCTTGTTTTGAACAATTGAAAATTTGAAAATACCGATTTGCTTCCATTTGCAGGTCTTATTAATTTTCATTGACGTACCATATATATATATATATATATATATATATATATATATATATATATATATATATATATATATATATATAATTATTTTCGTATTTATCTATCTAGTTATATAAAATATATTTATGGCAACTAAGTTGCACAGAAACGTTAATCTTATCTTTCATTCTCCAGGGGAAAACATTAGGCTAATTGCGTGGATGTATGCCTTGCAATGGCTTTTATATCCAAGCAGTATTTCGCCAACCAAGATATCAGATAGGTTGGTTTGATTATCACCTCTAGAATTAATTTACATCAGCCAACAGGTGTAAAACCCTTAGTTTGCGAGGGCTTTATGCGCACTTCGCTTTCAAGTGTGTCAAATTAATACGGTCGTAGAGCTTAATAGTAGTATGGAAAATATATATATATATATATATATATTACAAGTAAGCTACGCAAAAATGCTTATGTTTCATTTTCGGGGAAAATTTACAGGCTAATTGCATGGATGCATAGTTTGCCATTGCTTTTATATCAAAGTAGTGCTTAGTCTAGCTAACTACCCAATCAGATTCGTTGGTTGTATTTCCTCCTCATAGGTTTATTTACTCAGCCAATGGGTGTCAAACCCTTTGTTTGATGGTGGTTTTGACGCACCCCGCTATCTATCTATCTATCTATCTATCTATCTATCTATCTATCTATCTATCTATCTATCTATCTATCTATCTATCTATCTCAGTTTACTTGTATGCATGTATGCATCTATTTATATGCGTCAGTCTTTACGTATCTGTTAATCTATCTATTTCAGTCTTTTTCGTATTTATAGAAATATTTATCTACATATGTATCGATATATGTATCACTGTATTTATCTACCTAGTGTACAATTAGAAAAAAATGTGTTCGTTTGTCTGGGGTCTTTGTGTCTGGATTTGAATTTGAAACGTAAAAATAGAAAATAAGCTTAAAACAGCGTTTGCATGGCTTTGTGTCCTGACTGTGTGAGTACGAACGTACTCGTGTGTGTGTGTGTTTGTGTGCGTGTTTATATGTTTGTGAGTTTGTTTGTTTGTTTGTTTGTCTGTAAATTTCGCGTTCATGTGCTCGAGATGTTCTTATCTCCTTCCATTTTACAAGATGTGGGAGATTAATTTTTTTCGTCGAAATGACAGTTTATTATTATTATTATTATTATTATTATTATTATTATTATTATTATTATTATTATTATTATTATTATTATTATTATTATTATTATTATTATTATTAAAATGTTCAATGTCACGTGGTTAGCTTCCATCATTATTACTATTTTTGATATTTGTTTCATTTTTATTTTATTTTTCCGGTTTTAAATTTCCAGGCTAGATTTTCGCGCCCATTTCAATTTCGCCTCTTCATCAATAAAATGCTTCTCCTTTTTTCAATTTATCTTTTGTAAACATTTTTCATTATTTTGCGTCTATTTTTATTTTATTTATTTGTTCTATGTTCGGACTCTCTGGCTTACTTACTTTGCTCGCACGTTCTGGGGAAATTCAATAAAGATAAGCATGATTTGAGAAAATAAAAATAAAAATGGTAAATAAAAATGAAATCAATAAATAAAATAAAAATATAGTAAACAATATAACACATGAATAAATAAAACGGTAAGAGATAAAAAATTAAAATAAATGTATAAATAAATAAAACTTTTTTTCTTGATTCGATATATTGACACTTACTCTTTTTCACTTTGTATTTTTTAGAATTATTTCTTTATTCAAATTTTCTTTTCCCTTTTTTTGTTAACATTATTTTTACATTTCTTTTACAACTTCTTTCATATAATTTCATTCTTTCTCGTTAATAATCTCTATTTGTCTGCTTCTCTTTCTTTCTTTCTTTCTTTTTCTTTCGCTCGTTCTAATGCGTCTTTGTTTCTTTTCTTTTTATGTGATTTTATTTTCATCTTCTTTATTATATATCAATCGTAAATATATTTCGTAGATAAACCGAGGTCGGTCATAAGTGATGAACTGGTTTCACTGCAAGTCCTTTGCATTTAAAATCATCACACCTGCTTCACCAGCAACCATTTATTAAAAGAAGAAAAAGCTTTCTCCGCGAGTTTTATCGCCGTTTTCTTTCTGTATTTAAAAATAAATTCTCTTTCTTTTAAATATATGTTCTCTTTTTTTACATTTTTATATTTTTCCGCTTTCATCCTTTCTTTTTTTCTCTTCCTTTTGAATTTTGATAATTCCTTCTTTTTTTAATGCCTTTTTTTATTCAGTTCTTTTTTTCAAAATACGTTTCTGTCGTTTTTCTTTCTATCTTTATTATGATCAATATGTTTCTACTTTAATTATTTTTAAATACTTTTCAGTTTTCGTCCCTCTTTTCCTTTACACTTTTCTTTCTTTATATTTTAATTTGCGTCTGTATTCTTTCTTTCCTTAAAAAAAAAAGTTTTTTGTCTGTGTCTTGTTTCATTAAATTAACTCGTTTTATCCGTCTTTTTTTGTCGAGCTTTTTGTACCATTGTATCACCCTTCATTTATTTCTTTGTCATATTCATTTTCATTTATTTCTTTCTCTGGTGATATTTGATATAATTTGTGTTATTTTAAAAACTATTTTCTTCTTTTTTTTGCTGCAACTATTATTATCAATTTTAGTTGCATCCGTACGTGTTTTCATTTATTATTTAATACTCTCTTTCGTCCGTTTTCCTGTACTTTTCCACTATTTTTTTCTCTTTTGTTTTTTGTCGATTTTTTTACATTCTTTTTCTTTTTTCTTTCTTTAGCATATTTTATTCTTTCTTTCTTTTTATTATTTATTTTATTTGCATTAATTCTTTCCTTCGTGTATTTTAAGTCTTTAAGTCTTTCTTTTTCTTTGTTTACATGCCATTTTCCATTCTTTCCTTCTTTCGTGTATTTTCATTTTTAAATTCTTATTTGCTTTCCTCCTTTTTTACATCCATTCTATTTTCATGAATTATTTTCTTTCATGTATTTACATTTTTTAATTCGTTTTTGCTTTCTTTATTTTTCACATTCATTCTATTTTCATTAATCCTTTATTTTCCTGTATTTTCATTCTTTAATTTTTTTGTTTTCTTTCTTTTTTACATTCATTTTATTTTCATTAATTCTTTTTATTAGTGTATTTTTATTTTTTAATTATTTTTTTGTTTTTTTCTTTCCTTTAAAATTATTTTTATGTTCATTCATTCCTTCATTCATTCTTTCTTTCTTTCATGTATTTTCATTCCTTATTTATTTCTCTTTCTTTTTTTTTGTATTGTTTTAATTTTCAAGTCATTCTTTTTGTCGTGTATTTTCCTTTTTTAAATTCATTTTTCTTTCTCACATTCTTTTTTTACATTTATTCATTCTTTCTTTTGTGTAGTTTCATTCTTCAATTATTTATTTTGTTTCTTTATTTCTATTTTTTCTTTTCTCCTTTTCTTCATTTCAGTTTTCTCTCTTTTTATATTTTCTATTTATTTCATGTTATTAAATTTCTTTCCATCCTCACTTCAAAAAAAAGTATTTTCTCTCATATCTCGCTCCTTATCAATCAATCAATAACACAATAATTCTACCAATCATATCGATAACTTATTCAACTGAGAAATCAAGGCCTTTCGATGACTTCCATTGTCTTCAGATTATTTCTAATTTATTTTTTGGTTCTTTTTATGCATTTCTTTTCATCCTTTCTCGTTACGTTTTTCCATTTTCATATAATCCCCTAATTTTATTACGTAACTCCCCCTTTTCTTTCTCCTCCCACTCGGACCTCATATTTTTGACGTTTTTCTGTAGACCACACCACAGACGACAGTAAAAAAAAACACCAATGCTTCCGCACTCCCCACCATTACCAGAAAAAAAATACTCCAGCCAAATATCTACTGAGACCGCTGCCTCACTACCCCTTCCAAACCCACCTTATTTTAAAAGTACACATTTGGCCCTGACCCTTGACCTGTCCTGGGTCACTGTCTGACTCACAAAGTCTATAGAAATTACATTCATTATGGTGTCCGCTGATAAACCCACTACCGACCCCTCCACGTAATCCTTCCACCTCCCTTAAAAAAGCGCCTTACCCTCTAACCATACCCCGCTTCATTTCAACCAATTGTCTTGTTTGAAATCACGTCAGCCCTGTGTCTAGAGAGATCCATCCCTTTCTTACCCCCGGGTGGATGAGTGGATGTGGTGGTATGACGGCGAATTTTATTCTTTTTTCGTCGGTGAGGGGGGGGGGGGGTAAATGTAGTTTTTTTTTGTTGTTTTTATCTCTTTTTATTATTTTCCAGGGGAGATTTCTTTTTATTTTATTTAATTTTGAGCTCTTGAAACTTCCCTCAGGGGATAGGATTTCAATTCTTGTATTTTGTTTTTTCAATTTTATATTCTGTGATTATCTCTTTCTTTTCTAAAATCGTTCTTTTTTAAGAATACTTTTATTCTTCTTGATTTTAAAATTTAATATTTTAGTTTTTCCTTTTCCTTTCTTTTAATCCATTCTTCCTTTTTTTTGTCGATGTTTTGATATACTATTTCTTCTTTTTTTCTTTCTCTTTTTCCTTCCTTGTTTTATCGTTTCAATGATTCTTTTTGATTTTAAGTATTACTGTAATTAATTTTCTTTATCTCTCTCCTTTAAATCATCTTTTCGTTCTTTCTGGTGTCCGTGGCTTTATACACACTTTCGTTCTTTCTTTCCTTCTTTTTCTCTCCCTTTCTTGCTTGCTTACTTTCTTTATCTTTTCATCTCTTCAATTTCTCCCATTTCGAATGACATCCTTTCGTTTTTTAATCTCTACACACGTTGTTCACTGTAAAACGTTTTCGTCTCTATTGTTCGTTTGTTTTATTTTTAATAAATTTTTTCATTCATTTATTCTTCCTCATTAATTTATTATTGGTTTGTTAATTCATTTTCTGCTTTATTTAATTGGTTCATTTATTCTTCTTTATACAGCCGTTTTCTACAATTTATTATTGCTTTATATTCTTTCTTTCTTTCTCTCCCTCTTTTTTCTAATTAATTCATTCGTCGTTCTTTTCGTGCTTTCTCTTTCATTTATTCCCAACTTTCTTTAATTCTTTAATATATTCTTCATGTTATTATTTTGTTCATTTATTCTTTCTTTTTTTTGGTCGTTAGCCCATTTCCTTTCTCCCTCCATGTGTCTAAAATCAGATTGGATTTTTTATGACGAGGGTTTCGTTCCAATAATTTCTCATCAGTGGAATATGTTACCACGGGATTGCTTCTTTACAGGCTATAACATGGTCGTCTTCAAATCGCATACCAATAAATACTTGTTATAATCTGTCTTCATGAGTCATTAAATTTTTATTAACTCCCCACATTATCAGTCTTTTCTCAATACAACCCCAATAGGGGGAAGAAAAGAAGTCATTCAAAACAAGTCTGCCTCGTCTCACAAACAGTAACCAAGAGAGAGAGAGAGAGAGAGAGAGAGAGAGAGAGAGAGGGAGAGAGAGAGAGAGAGAGAGAGAGAGAGAGAGAGAGAGAGAGAGAGAGAGACTAATCTTTATTTTTACGCGTCTCCTTTAACTGGAGTAACACCGGGTAACTACATCTAGTTTACTTCCTTTTTCTTTCATTTAAGTCTATTCTTTTATTTCGTTTTAATCTTTTTATTCTGTAATTCATTTATTTATTATTTTTTTCTTTCATTGTTCTTTCTCACATTTATTATTTCTTTCTTTTTACTGTCTTTTTTATTCTTTCTATTTTTATTCCTAATATTTTGTTTGAATTCATGAATTTCGTTCCTCTTTTAATTTATTCCCCGTCTTTCTTTCATTCGTTATCTCTATAATTCATTTATTTATTCATCTTTCTTCTTTTTCCATACATCTTTTTTTCTGTAGTTAATTCTCTTTACTTTAATTCATTCATTCATTTATTTTCTCCCCATTTTCTTTCATATAATCTACCTCTTTATTACATTTGAATTTTCTTTAATCAAGTCTTTATTTTTATTTCATTTATTCTTTCTTTCTTCATCAGACGTGCTGTACCATTTATTATTCCTTCATTTTATTCTTCCTATCCTCTTTCTTTCATTAATTCACTCATTCTTTTTCTTTCATTTATTCTTAATTCCATGCTTCTGTTCATTCATTCTTTATTTGTCTCTTTCTTGAATCTTTTTAATTCGTTCATTTCTTCCCCTTCCTTTTTCTTTTTTCTTTCAGTTATCCATATTTCCTTTTTTATTTCTCTTCTCTTCTTTTAGTTTTAAAAGTATATTTCTTTCTTTAATTTTTATTTTTACATTTATTATTTCCTTCGTAGGTTATTCTTGAATTTGTTCTTTTTTCATTCTTTTTATTCATTCGGCATTTACTTTGCAATTTTTGTTTTAATTCACACATTTGTACTTCTTTGATTCTTTCTTTTATTCATTTATTCCAACTTCCGTTCTGAAATTCATTGATTTGTTCTTCTTTCATTACTTTTCTCATATATCTTTATCTATTTACTTCTTTCCTTTGTATTTGATTCATTTATTTTAAATCTAGTCCTTATTTTTTTATTTCATTTATTCTTTCTTCAACATTTATTTATTTTGTTTTTCTTTCTTTCATTCAGCGATGTATTTATTTTGTCATTTTCACTGGCTACCATTTTCATCGTTCCTTTTTTCTGTTTCTTCTTTTCGGTGATTGTAATTTGTCAATCTTTTTTTCTTTTCTACGTTTAAATAAAATGCTATCCTGACGTCATTCTTCTGTTTACTTACACTTCGTTTCATCTCCCCATTCTTTTGTTCACCACTTTTATAAAATTCGTTCTTTCTTATTTTTCTTTTCTTTTTTACTTTCTTACTTTTTTTTCTTTTTTACTTTTGTTTTTTCATTATTCCTTTTGTATTTTCTTTCTTTTTTCTTTTCTTTTCTTCTTTTTTACTTTCCTACTTTTTTTTTCTTTTTGACTTTTGTTTTTCCATTATTCCTTTTGTGTTTTCTTTCTTTATTTATTACTTCTATTTTTCTTTCTTTATTCGTTATTTCTTCCTTTCGTTATTTCGTTCATTCATTCTTCCCGTCTTTCTCTCTTTTTTTCAGTTATTCATTATTTTTACTTTTTTCTTTCTTTCTTTATTTCAGTCATTCATTCTTTCAATCTTTTAATTTCTTGCCATGATTTTTCCTTTCTTTCGTTATGTTATTCATTATTTTAGCCTTCCTCTGTTTCTTTCGTTATTTGTTTCATTCTTTCTTTCCGCCTTCCGTTTTTTGTTTTCTTTCTTTCGTTCGTCATTTCAGTCATTCTTGTGTTTTATTTCCTTCTTTCTTCTTTTCCCTTTCTTTTTTATTTCATTCATTTATTCTTTTTGTCTTTTAATTTCTTTCCATCTGTCTTTTCCCTTTTTTTCATTCGTTCTTTCATTCAATTTTTCGTCCTTTAATTTCTTTCAATTTTGCTTTTTTTCGTTCTTTCATTCATTCTTTTCGTCTTTCTCTCTTTCTTTTTCTTTCTTCCTTTATTTCGTTATTTCATTCATTCTCTCTTTTTTTTTTAACCTTTCCCCATTCATTCTTTCTTTTAATTTCTTTGTTTTTTCTCTCTTTCTTATTTTCTCATCATATTTTTTCTGTATTTTTTTTGTTACCAATCTATTTTTTTTAAAACAGTTTACAACTTCCCTCCTTCCTTCTTTTCGTTTTTCATCTATTATATTTTTTTTATAATTCCGCGCTTTGCAAGATCCCCAAGGGGTGGGAATTCAGGATATCATTTCTATTTCACTGTTTCCTTTTCTCTTGTATTTAATCACCTCAAATCTCGTCCATGTCTTTTATGAACAAGACGCAAGCAAATAATAAAACTAAAACTAAAACAAAAGAGAAAACATAAAAATCAAGATAAAAGTTGCTGATGAAATTCTAAGGGTAGTTAAAAAAACGGAGACTGAAGAAACATAGTGAAAAACGAAATGAATACCCTGAGAAAATAATTTAATAAGAAAACAAGTTCGTATGATTATTTCAACAGCGCTCTGGAGGCTTCATTAAATTATATTTTTGTACACTTTCTTCAAATATTGGGTTAAAATTAACTTTAGCGAATCCTAAATTATACCGCTCGACACTAGTTCAAAATATATTGTTATTACATAACACACGGCAAATGTTACTATTAACATCACACGTTAGGAAATTAGTCAAAACAAATTTATTATTTGCGTTGAAAATTAATATTTAATAGAAAATATAAGCATGTTATTCAGGTATTGTAAGATAATGAAGAGTGACAAAAATAAATCGTGGACGAGTCCATTATGGAGGGTACGTCGAGAAAGAAATAAAGGCCACTTGATAACTGAAGGAGAAGGTTCCGCAGTGCAAAAGGGAACTTGAACAATGGCGGTTTCAAAAACGCGAAGAGCAAACACGCTTGGTGATCGGAGTATCGATGTACCGGAAGAATGCGAGTTTACCGATATTTATGGCATCGATGAAGCTTTATTGGCTATGGTACCCAAGCCCGTCTTGCTGTTAGGCTTTTGTGTCCATTGACTAAAAATGCGGCTGATACGCAAATTGGTACTATGAAGGAATCCCCTGACTTGTACTTCGCCAATGTGGTGGTAGAACAATTGCTTCAGTTCACGCTCGGATAGACAATACAGAGCAAATTGCTTTCCAATCGGATATATATTCGAACGAGTTTCTAGCGTAAATGAAGTCTGTGACCTCAGCAAGAAAAAGACTTTCATGAGACAAAAGTATGTCAAACGATTGTTTAATATGTGTGCGTAGCCGGCGTAAACCATCCAGTAATGGCAAATAAAGAAAACCAAAGTTTTTTCATATACGTCTTTCAAGAACGGGTAATGCAACAGTATTAAGGTACCGGACAGGACTATGGTAAACAAGGGACGGATACTTGGTTTTTGTATTGTTGATATCAGGAAAATCATGAAGTTTCATAAGATGTCCTATTGACTTGGCAGACCGGGAGCAGGCTCGAAAGTCCCCTCGACTAATGCTGATGGAGATAAGCTTATAGGGAAAAATCAACTCACGGTGGTTCACTGCGAGGCGTGTCATTGATAGACGCAGACCTTTGAGGAAGTCCTGTGTGGCGGGACAAATGTTCCACTTATCTCCACGGCAATCGGTTAGAATTAACCACTCGTTTTTATGTGTATCAGGCTGAGATCTATCCGGATATATACAAAAAACCTAATAAATAATAAAATAATTTTAAAAAATAGCAACACAACTGCTAGAACGATATAGCTGAATGTACATCCACACATGGTAGACGTAAACCGTCACGAAGAGTATGAATAGATGAATTTTTATTACATATCCGAACGACTAAATAAGAGGATAAAAATAAGGAATAAAAATAATAGTCATTTTTTAAAAGAATTTGCCAGGTGAAAAAGGTTAGTTAAAATAGGACGGCGAGTAAGTAAATGTTTACATTGATATGTTTACGATGTATACACTTGCACTTTTGAATTTAAGTCAAATAACAATATTTTATCAAATGTGTAAGATTTTCCCGGTTCATTAAAGAAAATAGAAAAAAAATTGTAAATGAATCTATTTATCTTCCTCCCACAAGGTAAGATGTGACACAAGGTGGGGAAAGTGGGAAAAAAACCGCGTTTGAGAATTTGAGCACTCTGGCCATTTAAAAATTGCCTGGGCAGCCCCGTCGGCATTCCCCGGTAGGGTTACTTCAGGCGATTAGCAATAAACTAACCCCTTCTCAAAGGGTGAGAAGGCAAAGCCTGGGAGGGTGCACCTCCTAGAAATTCACAGGACGGACAACCGATAGACCGGCGTAAATCAAGACCCGAAGGCCCAGACAATACCGGTCTATTGGGGGGGGGGGGAGGTAAAAATGTAAATGAAATTGTAATTGTTTTATATTTACAGGTAGTCTATATGAAGGTCGGCCATTTTGTCTACTTTCCCGTAATTTACGATTCAAAAAGAGTGTCCGATAATTCTTCAAGAGCCGGTACTAACTAATTCCGATTAGTGTGTGTGTGTGTGTGTGTGTGTGTGTGTAGGGTGTAGGGTGTGACTAGAAGGGAAGATTTCAGTAACAGTGATTTTAATTTTCTTTCTCTTAAAATTTTGTCGAAAAATGATACTGATACACTTTCAACAGTTAACGATATGTTATAATCGGTAAACATCATCAATGGCGTTGGAAATTATTTTAATAGTCCACAACAATTTATTTTGGTTTAGCTACGTATTGGTGTTAAAAACAATTTTATATTTAATATATACAAGAAGTTGGCCCCGTAGGGACCACACTTCTATTAATTAAATTAAAAGGGGTACAGGGCCCCTTATATATACATATAAAGTTAATTATTTGTCACACGTATATTGATATTAAAAGCCCACTTTTCTATTTAAAAAGTACAAGCAATTTTCTAATACACTCAGTTGTGGATATGTGAGCGAATTCAGAAAATATAACTAATTTGCATATTTATTTAAAACGCGAACTCTCATTAATCCGCTATTTGTTTTTCCTGTTTTCTTATTGGATGATTTGTTCCATTTAACAATAACGCACGGTTCTATTTATGTATATTTTCGACATTGGGAACAATTGCGTAGCATTTCGGGTGAAATGGTTCTAGCACACACACATGTATGTATTTATATATACATATAAATGTCTGTGTATAGAATAATCTTGTAAACTAATGAACGGGTTATTATTAGTTTTAGAAGATATATCTAGGCAACACGGTGAGTAACATGGGCACATTATTTTTTGGTAAATTTTAACATTTAGGAGTGTATATATAAAGTTAGGCAATACATTTCGTGGTACAGGATGAACTTTTAAACTAATGAACCTATCATTAAGAATTTTGGAATATATATTCTCGTCCAACCCGGTGAGTAACATGGGCTTATTATTTTATTTTTAATTGTTACGCCTTAGGGGTGCGCCCATCCAAATTCGCACCAACCCCAAAAAACTTAAAATATGTTAGATACAAAAAATTCAATAGAAAAAAAGAATTGCTCTACATAAAATTTTGAGTTATATTAAGTAGTACAGTTTAAACTGATCTGTGTGCGCATGAGCGTCAATAATGTGTGTATACGTGATAAAATCATAAACTATCGAACTTATGAATTATGGGATATGTACGTAGCAGGGTGAGTCACCTATGCGCTTTCTTTCTTTTTTTTGTTTTTTTGTAAATTTTACAATTTAGGTGGCAGTCACCGAAACCGTACAATACCTTTCCAAAGAAAGAAAAAGCGTTAAAATTTAAAACTAATGCTATATTTATTTCTTACACCCATCCTGAACGGGTATTCTACTAGTTTATTTTAAAATTAAACCCTCCCTTCCGGAAGTCCCCTCCGATCCGGTCGTAACCCTACTTCCGGATGAAATAACATGGCCGACGTATAATAAACTACTCCCAGCCAATATTAACTTAACTTTCTGGTAAATATTAAGATAAAATTTAATCATGTTACCTTGTGGCCGCTATTCTGAATTCATAATGGTAAACTGCCATCCATAGACTTGTTCTCTTCTACCAAACGGTCATAAAACACGTTTTAAGTTTAATTTAGATGGTTTTAAACCGATATAAAGGTTTGCACACTAAAAAAAAAAATTTAATCGATTTTTTTTAATTCCAATTATTTTATTGTTTTCAGTAATCAATTTTTTTCTGAAAATGAAGCAAAAATTAATTTTTTACTTGATATTTAATTTTTATTAAACAAATTATTCTAGCAAATTTTAATGAATTTTAATTATAAAATTTAACCTGAAAAAAAGATTTTATGTGACTTTTAAAAAATTATGATAGTTTAGTACAAGAGAAACAGTCCATTTATGTCGGAATTTGATGAATTAAGGATTAACATACTTGAATTAAAAATAAACAAATTACCAAAAAGAAAATGGATACCACACGTAACAGTTTGGCATACACCTTAAAAGCATACTTAGAATTTTTATTTCAGGACAAAAAATATCATTTCAAGTCAAGAACGGACCCCACCCAATATACCGGTATTGTCCGGGCCTTCAGGCCTTGATTTACGCCGGTCTATTGGTTGTCCGTCCTGTGCAGTTCTAGGAGGTGCACCCTCCCAGGCTTTGCCTTCTCACCCTTTGAGAAGGGGTTAGTTTATTGCTAATCGCCTGAGGCGCCCCTACCGGGGAATGCCGACGGGGATGCCTAGCCAATTTTTAAATGACCAGAGCGCTCAAATTCTCGGGCGCTGGTTTTTTCAAATCCCACTTCCCCGACCTTGTGTCACATCTTACCTTGTGGGAGGAAGATAAACAGAACCGTATCAAGCGAAATAAGCGATATATTCCATCAACACTATGGTAAAATTGAACGCACTATCTTTAGAAAGGGTTGGGACGCTGTAATTTCATCCGGTGTTTGTATATTTTTTTATAATACGACTCACTTATCAAATAGAAACGGAGGGGCGTTGAAGAAAGTATATGCTTTCCTTTTCTTTGGCTGTCAGTCAAACAGTACCAAGCATTACTTTTTGACAACAAAAAAGACAAAAATGCCTACTTAACCAGCAGGCATGAGACCTAGCTATTTACGTATAATAAGGGTAAATAGGTTTTTTGTTACAACAGGACTTGTGGCGCAATGGATAACGCGTCTGACTACGGATCAGAAGATTCCAGGTTCGAATCCTGGCAAGTTCGAAATACTTTTGTTTTATCGAAATCATTCCGTTTACTACTCGTGCCGGAAAATAGCTATGATAAATCCGTTAATTATGTGAACAAACTATACTCTTGATGACTAGTGTGTCTAAATTAAAATTGTGTTTGATACTAAAAAAACTCGTATATTCTCGTAAGCATTTGAACTCTACCCGAAATGGTCTGTGTGACTTCCTCAGAGCCAAACGATTATTTAACCGATATGCTATTTACTTATTTTTCCTTGTTGCGTGCATGTGCATTGTGCATGTATGCCTTTGTTGTAAGGTATTATTGTAGGAAATAAATTTAAAAAAATACTAAAGTACAGATTACTGTACTCTCACCGTTTTGCTTATTAAATATGTTTATATATATATATATATATATATATATATATATATATATATATATATATATATATATATATATATATATATATATATATATATACTAGCATAGCTACCCGGTGTTGTTCAGGTTAGAGTGTGGGATAGCATCATATGCAGCGTCATAGTAGGTAGAGTTTACTTAAACAGAAACCTTGATGCTGTCTCACTCACCGAGCTATTCAGATATATGTAAATACTCTTAAACTAACGCCAATAAAAAGATTAATTTCATTGTGTAACATGTTTGAAAATTGTCATTAGCTTCTTAAAGGGGAAGCCAGAGATGCAAACATACTTACATTATGTTTACCTGCAAATTGTGCATGTGAATACAATTATATTGAAAGTACACTTTCTAGTATGTCTTCGTTTTTAGGGACAGACATGCACAGACAGGGAGATGTACTCCTTGATTATATATATATATATATATATATATATATATATATATATATATATATATATATATATATATATATATATATAACTTCTTTGTAGAATGGTAGGAAAAATCCCAGCAGAGTGCTCGATTAATTAAGAATTAAAGTTAAAAATTAAGAGCATAAGAGATAAATATATATATATATATATATATATATATATATATATATATATATATATATATATATATGTATATATATATATATATATATATATATAATTTTATTTGAATCAAAGGGAAAACAGTTTTCAGTGGAGAGGTTGTGTCCCGGGGACAATCTTAATATTATCATTTTGGGAATAGACATCATTTTTGGTCATTTACCTAGGGTCTAAATTTCACTTTAATCTAAGAGAAAACAGTTTTCAGTGGGGGATGCCTCCCGGGGACCTCCAACGTTAAAGTGATATATTTGTTATATAACCTATGACTTTAACTCAGAGGTCAGTAGTCCACATGTCAATTCTGTCTAGCGGTTTGGGTGAACATAAGACACAAATATCAGGTGGACATAGACACAGAGACAGAGTTACTATATATATATATATATATATATATATATATATATATATATATTTGTATGTTTTTAAAAGGCTGTGGGCAATGCAAATTCTGGGTAAGATGTAAGTTGGAAGAAACAAAAACAATAAATCGAATTCGAAATGTGACTTACTATTTATTTTTTCTTAAAATCTTACATGACAGCAAGAGTGTTGGTAGCTGTTTGTGTGATGTCCGGATGATTATAAAATCACTTATTTAATATTTCGAAAAGAAACCTCCCTTTGTCAAAAATAATTAATACCAGTACAATCGGAGAAATTCCTTCTGGTATTAATTATTTTTGACAAAGGGGAGTTTCTTTTCCCGAAATATTAAATGAATGATTTTATAATCATCCGGACATCACACAAACAGCTAACAACACTCTTGCTGTTATGTAAGATTTTAAGAAAAAATAAATAGTAAGTCATATTTCATATTTGATTTATTGTTTTTGTTTCTTCCAACTTACATCTTACCCGGAATTTGCATTGCCCACAGCCTTTTAAAAACATACTACTACTATACCCAGCTATGCTTCAAGCAAACTACCTCTCTCTCTCTTATTTTTTTTACTGCACTCTAACTTGTTTTCCGTTTGTCATTTTTTTCACACATTTTGTCTATCACGACATTTCATTTTCATGAATTATCGTGTACCTTACCGCATATATATATATATATATATATATATATATATATATATATATATATATATATATATATATATATATATATGTATATATGATTATGTATATGTATTGCATATAGTTCCTATGGAAGTACAAAATTCATCAAGTAACAACTACTACAAAGAAAACAACAAAACAGCCCCAACAAATATCTTTTTAATAAACAAATAATAAAATACAAATAATATGCGAAAAGTTAGTACCTCAAAATGTGTGAGAAAAATAAGTTAACTGGCTCACGTGTCATGGGGTTGTCGGTGATCGGAGTGTTGCATAGCCCCCGCTTGGGCCGCGGCAGTTTTCGTTTTGTATACTCGTCCCGGGACGGGCCGTGGCAGTTTTCGTTTAATAACTCGTCATTTTTAACACCATAAATCATATAATTTGAATACCTTTAAATTTCTCGCACCTTCAATCTTTCCTCGTCGCGTGGAGGGCTGTGTCGTTCAGTGGTTGTCTTCTTACTTCTCTTCTGTACTGCCGTGAACATAGCCGCTACAACCAAAAGCTTCATGACCGACTCAGAAGGCAAACAATCTTTTAAACTTTCAATTCTTTTTATTACAGGCGTTAGTTATATATCGGCTTCGAGATATTCACCAACGTCAAGAGAGAGAGAGAGAGAGTAAATTACTGCTTTCGTAATTACTTATCAATTAAGTCCTTAACCATTTGTGGAGGGGAGGAAGAGATCTTTCGCCTGTATTTTCTTAGGGAATCAATTCCCCTAATCGTTGAAGACTACATGGTTAAAATCACGTCTGATAGGTTCGCCTCCGAAACCCAGACTGACTAAAACTCTGCTTTCCACGCAAAGGCCCGTGGCGTCACAGAGCCTCTATCGCAGATGCACATTAACCCTTGATCTAGGGTCTCGTCACGCGGTGACCCTGTCATGTCTGTGAGCTTCGACTATGAGAACAGTCCTATTCTGCACTCGACTGCACGGGTCCACCCACACTAATTCGCGCAAGTCAAACCAACGATATCCACCAGATACGTCCATTCTCATAGGACCATTATCCAACAGGAGAAGGGCCGGGTGCTGTAGGCTTGCTCAAGTCGATACCCAGGAACGATTTTATCTCTGTTTTATACCTTTTACCGGAAGTGAGTAATTTGCATATCTGTCGATTACTGATTATTTAAATGCATTTTTCTTTCTTCTGGGAGTCTTTTCTTGAAATTTCTTGCGTGAGAGTTCTTTTGTTCACTTTTGAAGAGTTATTGCGAACAAGGTCAGCACCTTTTTGCTTTTGGTACTTGACTCCTGACAGAGTAGGGGGTCGCGATTTAGCAATATTTCGCAACGTTATACACCCGACCGTAATCTGATCTACATAATTACTCATTGGCTTCGAAGCAATTTTTGACAAATGTTTAAACAAACTAATAAGTAATATGACGAAATACTTACAATTCCCAATGGGCACAAACAATTTCTCGCCAGTTTAAACGCTGCCAAATTTCGGCGAAAAGAAAAGCTCGTTTTTACAGTCACAACGCGGTCCAAATCTCTGTTGTGCCTCATTGCGCGCTGAATACAAGGAGAGAGAAATTTGACTGGTCGCACGCTGGATAACCTGGGAAGAAACTTGACTGATCGAAAACTGACGCCGACCCCACTTGTCTCCTGCAAGCATAAAAAACCTGTGGCCCACCAAACAAAATATTCAAACTTGTTTAGGCTACCATAAGATTCGAATCCATATTTCGAAAACGTGCCCCTTCGAACACATGATCAGTGAATAGCGGCTTACTCGCTTGCACTAACAGGAAATTAAAGGCTTTCACTCACTCGCCGCCGAATTCAAGAGGCCACATTTCACGTTGGACTCCGTGACGTGAGTCCCACGGAGCTGGCATCCAGGCGTATTTAAATTATAATCAGTTTATAAAGTATACATATGAAATATATAGAATGCAAAATATATAAAACATACAGAATGCAAAAAGAGAATATAAGTTTAGGGGGTTAAAAAATTGTCGGTAAAAAATTGCAAAATAATTACATGCTAATTATTTCTCAGTTTTGGGATTGACTTATATTTGAAATAAAAACTTCCATTTCAATTATTCTAATTAATCGTAATTTACAATTAACTTATCAAGCGACACATCTTTTACTAACTGTCTAACATATACACTCTCTCTAACCGTATGTTGTTTGACGCCCCCCCACCCATCGCTTATTCTATAGGACATCTACCACTCCTGCTTCTGTCTCTGCCTGTCTGTCCTCTATTTATTAAGAGTCGAGGGAAATAAAGAACATATGGAAATAATAAAATATATTGGAATAGACCATTATAAACTATAGGGAATATCACCCCAATCATTAATACTATTTAACTATAGTTAGAGAGAGAGAGAGGGGGAGAGAGAGAGAGAGAGAGAAAGTAAAATGAACTGGTTTTGCCATCTCACATTTTTTTTAAAGCCAAAGGTTAATATATATATATATATATTTGTACTTTTGTTTACCCACAAACAAGGCACAACGCTACTGAGACGTAATGAGCTACTGTGAATTAGGGGCATCCTAAGTGGGCATTGTGCAGAGAGATGCTTGTTAACATTACATTTACACTTTTGCGTGTTGGTACAGTCAGGGAAACAGAAAGCAGGGAAGGAATTTCAAAGTCTAGCAGTTCGAGGACAAAAAAATTATTAGAGTAGAAAGCCCTCCGGCATCTTAGACCTCTTCACTGAAGAGGTGGGATCTTGCTGACTGGCGGGTTGATTTACGTATTTACGTAGCAGTGTAGCACAATTGTCGGAGCACATTCCATTAAAGTATTTGTAAAACAAACACAAGGGTGCAACATTACGCGATGGGACGGAGACTGGAGTTTGTTAGATAGTGTGAGACCTATTAGATTAGAGATTTTTTGTACCCTGTCCAAGAGGGAGAGGCTAATGGTTGGTGCACCAGTCCAGATACGACAGCAATAATCCATGCATCTGAGTAGTTTGAATGATGATCTCTCAGCCATTTCATCATTCTGCCAAGTTAGCCACTGTCTTGTCGCTTGGCGGATGCTTTTTTATCGGAATGATGTAGGGTTCGATTTTGTCCGAGAAGGAAATAAATCTTCCTGTGAATAACATGCTTCTTCGTGTGTATGTCTGTCGCCTGAAGCGTTTCTACGGGAGAATGCTAAAAGGTTGGCCCACGGCTATATTTGTACTCTTCCAAAGTGCGTCCTTGGTGGAGATAGTTTTTCCTACATTAAACTGACCTTGTATCAGACTTTGCTGTCGTGGGAGACACGTAAATAAATAACTATTTGTCAGCTTTCTGTTTATAACAGTCAGAGAATTCTTGGTATATTCTGATTCTGATGGCTTTTTTAGGATGATTATTTGTCTATGTTTATCCATTGTCATGTTTTGCTATACATTCTTTTAAATTTGCATTTCACTTTCTATATCAAACACACACAGCTATCTGCCTCCATTGACACACACACACACACACACACACACACACACACACACACACACACACACACACACACACACACACACACACACACATATATATCTACGGTTTATTTCTCATCTCGTCTGTAACCATTTACGAAACCCTCATTTATTAGCGCGCTCTGAATAAGAGTTAATTGTGACTTTGTTCCGGCGTTCGAATCGTGCGACTGGCTTGAATGGTTATCTCTAAACTGATGATTCCGAAAAGATGAAACGTATACGTATGTAGATTATATTTAAATATTTATTATTAAATATATATATATATATATATATATATATATATATATATATATATATATATATATATATATATATATATATATATATAGATATATATATATATAGATAGATATAGATATATATTTAAATATTAAAGTGTTTTTAAACTTGTTGAAAATCAAGTTTGTCGAAGAAGTTTTGAACCAAAATGCTAAATATTTGTCCTGAAAATAAAACAAGAAGTATTTGTTAAATTAAAATAAAAAATCATTCAATTGAATGAAAATAAAAAATAGTTAATTAATAAAATGTCCTTTCAAAAACAATATGCAAATTAGTTAACCTTGCAACTGATACCGCATACAGATAAGTAGATGGTGCATCTATTGTGTGAAGTTGAATTAATTTGAAATAAAGCCTTTTGACTGTACCGTTAGTGCGAGAAAGGAGCCCAACATTTGCACACGCAACGACACACACACACACACACACACATATATATATATATATATATATATATATATATATATATATATATAATTATTAATGACAATATATGTATTAGCCTATACTATCAGCGCCCTTTTACTTTGCAGTCTCTTTAAAAGATCCAGCTCGATGATTGTCAATTTGGTTCCACCCAAAAATGAACCACTGTATAGTGTAGGTTTTTTCAAGACACTTTAATCCAATAACTTTTTACTCTTTGTGAATTTTTCTGATGATTTTGTAATGTTGCAGAGACGATATTGACATACAAATGTTGTTTGGCACAACACAAATGAAACGGACCGTAAAAATATATCTCACAGAAATGCTATGTTTTTGGAAATGTGAAAAAATAAAAATAAAAATAACAAAATAAAAACATGGTTATTAGAATATAATATGAACCTGACCTATATATATATATATATATATATATATATATATATATATATATATATATATATAATGTGTATATATATATATATAATGTGTATATATATATATATAATGTGTGTGTGTGTGCATAACAACAATAGGGCTTCCGTAATTATTTAATTATCTGATTATTCATGAGTGTTAGAATAAAGCTCTGTTTGGGGGTACGTTGGACAGTTTCTTTTAGCGGAGCATTTTCTATCCAGGGAGGTTTTTCATATGTCTCTATGTATGGACTCATGTGGACGTGTATGTGCGTGTCTTTATGCGTGTGCACATCTATCCGTGAATGCCATAAGTACTTAAGCGTTGTATAGAGACCGATTAAGATCTGATGATCGGAACAGCCCACTTGACCAGCCGTAGCTTTATACGCTATTGAGAGAGGACACAGTTCTCACAAACAATAAGTAAATAAGACCACCAAAGTTGCTGAAACTTCAAAAAGAGATGTAATCACTTTTTTAGGTCACGCAGTACGAATTTGAAATCCCATAACTCCTCATATCCTCCCCTACAAAATAAACCCCACCCTATCAGAACCCCATCTAAATAAGAGACATTGTATCAATTCAATGATAGATTTACTGCGACGAAGTCGCACAGATTTTAACCTCGACTTGTTAATATCATTCAAACAACTTACAAATATATACCCGTTCTATAAATAACTATTTTAGGATCGATCACTATTGGATCGAATATATAACTTATTACAGGGTAATAAATCTAAATTTATAGTATATATACAGGGTGATTCATAAGTCACTTAGGTATTTATTTTAGAAATTCTAAAGTCAAAAAATATGATAATACATAACAGAAAGTTTATTCAACAAATTCATTCATGGGAGTTAAAAATTACAGCCAATTTTCAAAATTCCCACCTTCGTTCTGCATGCATAACTCCATTCTTATTTGCAAGGAATTTACGACTCTTTGTAGCATATTTGATTGATTATGAAATAAATATATATACAAACAAATATATAAACGAACAAATTTAAAATAACAAATAGCAGTAATTAGAGAGTAAGATAATAATTATCAAAAGTTCATAGTATGTTTGTGCTTCATATGGTAATCATTTTAAATAGCTAAGTGAAGTGACTTATGAATCACTCTCATAATGTATGATGTGATTTTATAAAATACAGTTATTCATATAGTGTACATTGATTCTTATTTGCAGACATTAAACAACAGCATAATATAATGATATATATATATATATATAATAAAACGACAGATTAGAGTCATTATATTATGCTATTGTTTATATCTTTTTTATTTTTTATTTTTCTTATCTTTCTGTTTTTGCTGGAGATGGGGCATCCTACCGGATGCCAGACATTCACCGGCTATTTCACACACTCCCGCCTAGAGATCGTTTTAAGATTCTAACCGTCCCTTTAAATGCAGTTGTTTGTATTTCTCTTGCACTCGGTTCATCGGGTATACTGGCTAGATAGCTCTTAAAATTTTTCTTCATTTGTCCTGTTGCTCCTATAATTACTGGTATGATGGAGATTTTCCTAAGATTCCAGTTTCTGTTCATGTCGTACATAAGACCTTGGTATTTCGTAATCTTTTTCTTTTCTGCTCTGTTCAATCCTGCATCATTAGGGACACTGACTTCACCTAGGGTTGCTACTTTCTCCCTTTTGTCCCATATTACGATGTCAGGTTTAACAGCTCCGTTTTCTAGATATGTAGCTGTAGTGATTGCATAGTCATAGTGGATGGTGTATAAATTATTTCCAACTGTTCTTTCTGGTATATGATCCCAGGACTTGCTGCTACACTGGATATTCAACTTTTTACAAATAGTCCAGTGAAGATATTTACACACTCCGTTTTATCGCATTGTATAATAGCCGTCCCCAAGGAGAACCTTACAACTGGATGTCAGGTGGCTCACACTCTCTACTTCTGTGTGGCAGAACCTGCACTTGTTGTTGTTGCTGAGACCACTCATCTTTTTAAAGGCATTGGTCATCAAACCTTGATCTTGAACAGCCATTATCATTCTCTCCTGATCATAGTGGAGAGATCCTCTTTTCAGCTAGTCTCTGTAGACTTCCTTATCTATATATTCCTAGGATTATTCACCTAGGAAATATATATATATGTGTGTGTGTGTGAAGGATATACTAATTATAAATATCGTAAATAAAATATATTAATAAATACATAACACCATTTATAATGTGATACAACTTCTCACACTATCACTATTAGAGGTCTTAGCTCAGTTGGCAGAGCGCCGGACTCCAATCATATGCGACTCGGTTTTAAATTTCACTAGGTCTAGCTTCACTGATAAGTTATAGAGACAACCAACGAAGCACGTGTCTGTGGATAACCACACACACACACACACACACACACACACATATATATATATATATATATATATATATATATATATATATATATATATGATGGACTCTCCCGTCAATTTCGACGTATGAGTTCCCCGCCAGGGGCTGCCCGCGCGTGAATTTGTAATTGCAAGGGTTGCGCAATCTTCAACAACCGCTCTCCTGAGTCGGCATTGCTTGATTCCAATGGCAAGTAGTAATACAAGACGACTGGAAACAATGTCGAGATAAGCATATATATATATATATGTACACACACACACACACAGAGAGAGAGAGAGAGAGAGAGAGAGAGAGAGAGAGACAGACAGACAGACAGACAGACAGACAGACAGACAGAGACAGAGAAGTTATAATGTTTTTATATTTGTCTCCATTAGCGGTTAACGATACAAGTCAATTATAATTATGAAGATTCATCGTTTAGGAGAAAATAAATGCAAATTGCCCAATTACGCCTGCAAGAGGAATATTTATTCTTGGAAATTCTATAAATAGTCATTCAGTAACGTTTTGGTTTCTAACTCGACATTGCAAATTTACACCGCAAGCAAAAATAACAGAGTGGCGCTCTCATCAGCCGAAAAACTACTGATGTCGCGCGGGAATAACCACATAGGGATACACCAATCGTTTGTTGGGGAGCCCACGTATATATCCGGTGAAAAAATAAGGGTCGATCACAAACATACATGTTTCTGTAAAATTAGACGGTGACTAGTATGTATGGGTAACAATTTCTAGGGCCGGCTATATACAAGAACGAGATTGTGAATTCGGTGTTAGCATTACAGTAAAAATTCGAAATTCTGCTGGCTATGTCATCTCCAAATTCACAGAACAGACATTGCTAGCCTTTCTCTGTTCTATTGTTATTTACGCCGATCTCTGGTTGCTCCTATAAGACATTCACAGCAATAACTCATCTAGTTACCACCATCGCAAAAACCTTTCCTTCTTCCTCTGTGTACATAAAACAAAACTGAACTTCCATGAGCAGAGTTTCTTGCCAAAAATTCCCCGTATGCGGCGGACAATACCATGGGACTGCTTTATTTACCGCCTTCCTACGAGATGTGACACAAGGCCGGAATGTGGGGGAAAAGGTTAGTGCCTCAGCGGAAGTGCCGGGCTGGCCTCTAAAGACAGCCTGAGCAGCCCCGTCGGCATTCCCCGGTAAGGGCGCTTCAGGCAATTGGCAATAAACCAAATCCTTCTCAAAGAGAGAAGGCAAACCCTGGAAGGTTGACCTCCTAGGACTACCCAATACATAATACCTCAGTCCCACGGATAAAGGCCACCAGAATGGCCAGTCTTTTCCGGACCGATTGTCGAGAACGTATTCTCGACTGGTATTTAGGCGGTCCAATTATCAGCCGACTTTCGCAGACTGAATTATTTTGGAATCCGTTACAGCATAGCGTCTATAATAGACGGTTCGATATACTGATTGGCGCGAAATTTTACTTCTTGGTGGTTTTGTGCTAAATTGGATCTAGTCTACAACATGCTAAACGTTGGACAAGATCCGAGTATGGTAAAGTGTCAAATTTTGAATATAACTTTTTTTGTTTACAAGTCAAGATCCATTTACATGTACAGCACTAACTCGGTCAGTTTTTATGCTAAATTAATACCTCTTAGATTTTTACTCAGGGGTTCACATGAAAGGGTTACCAGTGATGACAAATACACCCTTATACAATATCAAAGGATTCCCCTACGCCCATTACCCTTGTTGCATCCACCTTGATTCACTTACGTCACAGTACTTTTTCAAAACGTTTCACTCCTCTTCATAATCTTCCGCTCGATCATTTTTCATATTGTCACAATTTCCGTTATGGCAATGCCCACATGCACTGGTACATTCTAGTCTATGTCTCCTGAAATTACACCTTAGGGTATTGCATCCTTCCAAACAGTTGCAATGAATTATCTGAATCAGTTCATCTGGAGCAAGGATTTTGTCCGTCATAACTGAAACAAGTTTCTCCCCATCTACCTTCCACCCCCACTCAGATGATACCATTTCGCCACTACATCCTATCTACTCCATAACCTGGTAGTAAGTTCGCAAAGTATGAAATTTACAGGCAGAAGACGTTGGTGAGAGCCGTTTTCGCGTGACGAACGTCGTAGCTCTTGCAACTTTCTTTCAGAGCATATTGTATCTAATAGATGCCAGGGCGCCATCTTGATCCACATTGAACAAAGTTACAATTGCCTTAGAACCATTGGGTTCCACAACATCCTGGCTTTGCAAAAATCACCAAAGTTATTAATTTTTATTTTCTTCTACTTCTTTGATGTCCTCTTTTTTTCATATAATTTCAGTGTTTCTAGACTTAGTATTTTTTTAATTCCTTTGTAATGACACCCTTTTTATCTGTTGGAGCGAATAAATTCCATTTTCACATAAGAATCTTTATATATATATATATATATATATATATATATATATATATATATATATATATCTTGTTCTCGCCCTCTCCTCCTCCTTCGCCCCCTCCTACAGCGTCTTATTATGCGACCCTGATTAACACTAGCTCACTCCTCACCCTAATGATCTTATAACTCCAACCGCCACCATTTATCACCCACACTCTCTACTGTTAACTCAATTTCCCACTGCCACCATCAATTTGTATCTCATAATTTATTTTGTCATAAGCGGCCCTTTAGGCCCACTACTGCTACCACATGTGTTTCAAACATTTTTTACTTGTCTGTTATTTTCTTCAGACTATCATCCCGAGGAAGTCTTTAAATAAAGACGAAACGTATAAATACATAAATAATATATATATATATATATATATATATATATATATATATATATATATATATATATATATATATATATATAATGAGAGAAGAACGAAAACAGATTAATTTTGGATTTTATCTTTAATTAAAAAATATTTAACTGGTGCTGCAGCGTCACTTTATTTTCATACCAGCCGGAAGCATTCTCAGCATCATTCTGGCAACCTTGGGACTGTCTTGTCTCTTGGCAGATCCTACTTTGTCGGTATAAGGTACGGTTTGGCCCTAGGATGACATTCTCACAGGCATTACTTCTTCCTTCTGGAGAGTGCTAATGTCTGCCTCCTGCGGTTTTCCTACTGGGGAACGCTGACGGGCTGTTAGAGAGTGATCAATTCGCTGCACCAATCTATATTAATGGATTGATCAAAACAAATTGATCTGGCGGAAGGCGGCGAGTGGAAAAGTCCTCAATGTCACCAGGCCAAGACTCCCACTATCATGCAGTGGTTGAGCTATTTTTGCATTGGCTACACTGTCCCCGTATTGGAAGTGATTTGCAGTCATGCAGGCAACATGATTATTTTTTATTCGTCTAGATAATTGCCATCTCTACTACACGTCAAACAATCATGCAACTGGGGTCTTTTACTGGGGGCCATGTGAATTTTCTTAAATTTTCTTAACATTCTGAAACAACATTCCAAATTTAATTTGGAAACTAGGATCATCTTAATCAAAAACTTTGATCTATCATGTAAACATTTGATCATAATACCCAATACAGTTTTTGCTAATCCCTCTTTAGAATCTTTGGCAACACCAAATATGTTTTCCCCTTGGTATTGTAAACTCACTTTTACATAAACTTCATCAACTAGGATGCTACATTTTTTTCTGTTTATCTGACAGTTTTCTAAACACATCACAAAGAAACTTCAAGTCATCTACCTTCGAAACTGTTGAGGTCATATTCACTAGTATTTTCATGCTGGGTAATTCGTAATGATCTCGAAGTTTGTGATAAAGAGACCGAGATGTGGCAAAATATTCGAATGATCGAAAAAGCATTTCCGACCCGTAAACCTTTTTTTTGCCAGCTATTCATGGTAACATATCTTCGATATGTTGTCTCAAAACCTGTTTCTCTAGTTCCATTTTCAAGTTACTAAGATAACAAATTGGTTCCTCAATTTGAGACCAATGTTGAAAATTATTTATTCTGTTTGTCAACAGGGAAGAAATATGTGTGGGTATACTTGCATGATAACATTCAAACGTCACGTTTTCAAAAATTTTAATTAAAAAAATCGGAATACTTCCAGTAAAAAACTGACAAGACTGTTGATTTGTAGCAGGTTAGATTGGTAGCAGGTAACTGCTGACACCAAATCATTATGGTCAATATCAGCACACTAATTTCTGAAATTATCAATTCTATCTTTATCTAAGGAATGTGCAAACTCATCATTTTGTACACTTCGCATAGAAGCGGAATTTTTTTTGTTTCCTTGGTTTTGGTAAAGGGCTTGGTATCACACTTGATGGAGGATCTTTGGGTCATGCTTTTCCATAACAAACACAGTTTAATAACCAGGTGGAAAATGCCTTTCACAAACAGGTCTCTGAGTGGTTAGAAATGTTAGCTCTTGGTATTACCTTTAACGATTTTTCTCTATCATCTTGATCTTTTTCGGATACGAAACACTCGGACCTTATTTTGCTCATGATAATTGCCTATACAGACTGGCACACAAAACCTTTTGACTATTTTGAGAAATATTAAACAAATTATTTTGAACTAAAAAAAGTAAGTTATATTTCGTGTATTACAGAGCTGTTTACATGTGAATAAAACGTTTAAACATGTATAGTATACTTCCTAACAATATCTAAAAGATTAACAATTCAGAATGTACAATTTATTAACAAATTCTCAAAAATACTACTTTTTTTAAACTTAAAAAAAGTAAAATTGATATTTCGTCAATGAACAGGGCTGTTTACATGTAAATAATACATTAAAACATGTATAGTATACTTCCTAAGCATATATAAAAGATTTTAAATTCAGAGTATACGATTTATTAACAAATTCTCAAAGACAATACTTTTTTAAACTTAAAAAGAGTAAAAGTGATATTTCGTCAATGAACATGTTTACGTGTAAATAAACAAAAATGCTGACTTTTAACAGTATACTCACGAACTTATAATCCAAATGTAAATAATGATAAAATAACAGAACCTCAGCTGAAATAAATTTGATGAGTTAAAATTTATTTTCGGAATTAAATTTCCTTGGACAAGTGACAACGAAGTGCTACCAGCTGAAAGTTTATCTGGTGTCTGACTGGCCCCCAGTTGAAGCAGTCAGATGTGTGTCTAGTCGATTTGTTATGGTCTAGATGCCTATCTAAGCGTCAAGTTAATCTTTTTTCAAGCGATCCCCTTTAATCGCAGAAGTGCATTAGCACGAAACTCTAGTTCACTGTGTGCGCTCATTTCTTTGCCTAACTTCAGTTAAGCAGTATTAATTCGTTCAACACATTTCGTTAAATATAGTGGTCATTCGGTGTCAATTGAATCTGTCGACCTTTTCTTCCGAACCTCGTAATCAATTCACGAAAGATATGCCATGTTTCTTTATTTTTAATTTATTTGTTCAACTTCAAAAGATCATTTAAATTTGTCGAAAGCTCGACTGAATGAATAGAATAGAATATAGCCGTGGCCTCGGTTTGTTGCCCTCTCGTCGGGACTGACATTCAGTACTTCTTGGGTGTTAACCCAGTCTCTAGTTTTTGACTGAAATGAACTCGGGACGATAAAAAAATAAGAAGAGAAGAAATGATCCAGCCCAGACTCTGTGTTTCTTTTGGATGGCTGCTGAATTTCGATAATCCACTGGATGTAATCCAGAGAAACGAACAGATTAAAGGATTAGCGAAAATTTGTATACAAAACGTCAATAAAACTAGAAAAATAACATCTACTAATCGTATTTGAAGCTGAGACTTTTCTGCTCTATTAAATTTATTTAGAAGACTAGCTGGAGTACCCGTATACGCTGGGTTTCTCATGTTGTCTTAAACGTTAAAGCCAGATTATAAACACCTTCAGTCATTAGGGGCAGTCTATGAAACTCCTCCAGTTATTAAGGGCTGTTTATGAAAATCCCACAATCATTATGGACAATATATCATAGCCCACGAATAATAACGGGCTGGTTATGAAAGTCCTACCATCATTATGGCAGTTTATGAAAATCGGCTAGTCATATAGAGCAGTTAATGAAAGTCGTCCAGTCATCAGGGGCAGTTTATGAAACAGTTTATGAAAGTTCACCAGTCAAAAGGGCAGTCGCTGAAAGCCACCCGGTCATTAGAGACAGTTTATGAAAGTCCTCCAGTCAAAAGGGCGGTCTCTGAAAGTCTTTCAGTCATTGGGGACAGTTTATGAAAGTCCTCCAGTCAAAATGGCGGACGCTGAAAGTCCTCCGGTTATTAGAGACAGTTTATGAAAGTTCTCCAGTCAATAGGGCGGTCTCGTAAAGTCCTCCGGTCATTAGAGACAGTTTATGAAAGTCCTCCAGTCAAAATGGCGGACGCTGAAAGTCCTCCGGTCATTAGAGACAGTTTATGAAAGTTCTCCAGTCAATAGGGCGGTCTCTGAAAGTCCTCCAGTCATTAGAGACAGTTTATGAAAGTCCTCCAGTCAAAATGGCGGACGCTGAAAGTCCTCCGGTCATTAGAGACAGTTTATGAAAGTCATCCAGTAAAAAGGGCGGTCGCTGAAAGTCCTCCGGACATTAGAAACAGTTTATGAAAGTCCTCTAGTCATTATTGACTGTTTATGAAATTCATCTAGCAATTAGGGATAGTTTATGAAAGTCCTTTGCTCATTAGAGGAAAGTTATGAAAATCCTCCTGAATTTAAAGTCCTTGAGTAAAAAAAAAACGTAATTGGTATGAATCAATCTTGTTCAGACATTTTAAAAATTCATTTAATTCTGTTTGGTTGACATCTTTTTCGAGGGACAACGTGGACGTCTTCTGATTCAACCACGCCCGCTCGTTTGGGGTACCAACAACAGAAGTTTATGACTAGTATTTAAACTTACACTTCGAATTAGATCATTTTCCTCTATAAAATTGAATTGCAATGTAAATGTACAACTTTTAATATAAAACCCTAAGTATGTGTCAAATATAGAAAGAAAATAAATGTTATTCTTGTGTACAGAATAAAAGGGAAACTTATCTCTCTGACTCTTGGTTGATCAGAGCCCAGTGTTTAGATTAAAAATCAATAAATGCCACGACAGGAAGAAGCTTAGTCTGAATTTTCTTTTATTGCTATGAGAAATCCTCAATTTACGACAATTCATTATTGGCATGGGGTTTTACATCTACCTTAGATAGGAAATCGTAAATAAAAATATACAGACAGATAGATAGATAGATAGATAGATAGATAGATAGATAAATAGACAGTGTCTCTCTCTCCCTCTCTCTCTCTCTCTCTCTCTCTCTCTCTTTCACATGCATATCATTTTTACTATTTCATGTATTTACTTTTATAATTCATATTATAAAATAATATATTGCATATATATTATTTCAGTGTTCAATTCAGTATTGTTCAATATGTGACAGTAGAGCTCAGTAGTGGTATGAAAATATACTCATACCAAGTAAATTACACAGAAACGTATGTGTGTCATTCCAGAGAGAAATAATCATGTTAATTGTATGGATTAACATTTTAGTAATGTTTTGTAGTTAATCAGTCCCTACTCTAACTTCTAACCAATCAAAATCCTTGTTTGTTATTACACCCTAACTACATAGTTATTTATTTAAGCCAATGAGTATCAATCCCCTTGTTTGAAAGGGATTTTGACGCTTCTCACTTTTAAGTAGGTCAAATAAACAAAAAGTTGATTTTACCCTGACGCTGAAAATGATTTGCCTGTCGCATTTTTTTTATGTATACTAGATGTATTTTAGAATTATAATTTTAGTACTATATCGTTTTTTATAAGTTTATTACATTTCAAATCACACAATTTGAAATGGTTGACATTACAAATTATGTGTTTTCATTTAAACATGTTTTTGGAGGGGGGTGCTATTCTGTTTAAATCCTTTCACATGATATTTCCGCCGTAATATCTGTTTGTTCCTTCGTTTGTCACGATACCATCCTCCAAGGCAGTAGCCCTTTCTTTAGCAGTGTACTATATATAAAATTCTCCCAGACATTATCGCCTCCTTTGAAGGAGATAGTGTAGTATCTGTTATGTTGCCATGAGACCATCCCGCTAGGCATTACTAACCCAGTTGAGGGGATACGGTTAGAATTAATTAGGGTTAACAAAATTTCCAGTGGTGGCGGGCATTCAACCGAAACAGATAAAGACTATTTAAATCAGAAAATAAAGTTAAAAATACACAAAATTAAGTTTAAATGTCCAAAAATAAAATTTTTAATATCGCCGAATCATGAAAAATACACCAAAATAGTAAAAGCAAAATGATCTCGGAGGCTGTTTTTTTTTTACTTATTAACCACAAGTATTGACACGTACATAATGTAACTATTTTTAAAACTTATTAACCACAAGTTTTGACACGTACATGATGTAACGATTTTTAAAACTTATTAACCACAAGTTTTGACACGTACATAATGTAACTATTTTTAAAACTTATTAACCACAAGTATTGACACGTACATAATGTAAATATTTTTTAAACTGATTAACCACAAGTATTGACACGCACATAATGTAACTATTTTTTAAACTTATTAACCACAAGTATTGACACGCACATAATGTAACTATTTTTTACTTATTAACCACAAGTATTGACACGTACGTAATGTAACTATTTTTAAAACTTATTAACCACAAGTATTGACACGTACATAATGTAACTATTTTTAAAACTTATTGACCACAAGTATTGACACGCACATAATGTAACTATTTTTTACTTATTAACCACAAGTATTGACACGTACGTAATGTAACTATTTTAAAAACTTATTAACCACAAGTATTGACACGTACATAATGTAACTATTTTAAAAACTTATTAACCACAAGTATTGACACGTACATAATGTAACTATTTTTAAAACTTATTAACCACAAGTATTGACACGTACATAATGTAACTATTTTTAATACTTATTAACCACAAGTATTGACACGTACATAATGTAACTATTTTTTAAACTTATTAACCACAAGTATTGACACGTACGTAATGTAACTATTTTTAAAACTTATTAACCACAAGTATTGACACGTACATAATGTAACTATTTTTTAAACTTATTAACCACAAGTATTGACACGTACGTAATTTAACTATTTTTAAAACTTATTAACCACAAGTATTGACACGTACATAATGTAACTATTTTTAAAACTTATTAACCACAAGTATTGACACGTACGTAATGTAACTATTTTTAAAACTTATTAACCACAAGTATTGACACGTACATAATGTAACTATTTTTTACTTATTAACCACAAGTATTGACACGTACATAATGTAACTATTTTTAAAACTTATTAACCACAAGTATTGACACGTACATAATGTAACTATTTTTTAAACTTATTGACCACAAGTATTGACACGCACATAATGTAACTATTTTTTACTTATTAACCACAAGTATTGACACGTACGTAATGTAACTATTTTAAAAACTTATTAACCACAAGTATTGACACGTACATAATGTAACTATTTTAAAAACTTATTAACCACAAGTATTGACACGTACATAATGTAACTATTTTTAAAACTTATTAACCACAAGTATTGACACGTACATAATGTAACTATTTTTAATACTTATTAACCACAAGTATTGACACGTACATAATGTAACTATTTTTTAAACTTATTAACCACAAGTATTGACACGTACGTAATGTAACTATTTTTAAAACTTATTAACCACAAGTATTGACACGTACATAATGTAACTATTTTTTAAACTTATTAACCACAAGTATTGACACGTACGTAATTTAACTATTTTTAAAACTTATTAACCACAAGTATTGACACGTACATAATGTAACTATTTTTAAAACTTATTAACCACAAGTATTGACACGTACGTAATGTAACTATTTTTAAAACTTATTAACCACAAGTATTGACACGTACATAATGTAACTATTTTTTACTTATTAACCACAAGTATTGACACGTACATAATGTAACTATTTTTAAAACTTATTAACCACAAGTATTGACACGTACATAATGTAACTATTTTTTACTTATTAACCACAAGTATTGACACGTACATAATGTAACTATTTTTTACTTATTAACCACAAGTATTGACACGCACATAATGTAACTATTTTTTACTTATTAACCACAAGTATTGACACGTACGTAATGTAACTATTTTTAAAACTTATTAACCACAAGTATTGACACGTACATAATGTAACTATTTTTTAAACTTATTAACCACAAGTATTGACACGTACATAATGTAACTATTTTTAAAACTTATTAACCACAAGTATTGACACGTACATAATGTAACTATTCTTCTGAGTGTGTGGCGTAGTTGAACTTTTTATGGCTAATAATTGCGATGCTCTTCAAAAGTATGATTTATCGCGTTGTTAGAGTTAGGGTTAGAGTAAGGTTTGTTAGCTAGGGTTACGGTTGATGGGTAGATCACATATTGGAATATAAACACATCGGTCGATCACATATTGGATTAGAAACTAGTCGGTTGATCACATATTGGACGATCACCCACATCTCATTTTGACGGATACTAAAACTATTTACTTGTGATTATTAGTGTCATTTTGATTATTCAACCGACTGTTCTCATCTTGAGTTTTATTCTCACAGCGTTTCAGCCGATGTAAATTCCGACCTTTTCGTTGTCGAACTCTGAAATCTATACGGAATCTTGAACTGAACCCATTATTTAATCCACGGGGGTTGACTGTTCTTGCTCCGTTAGCCATAGCCGAGTTGAAGTCTTAAGTATTCAAAAAGAAATTATCCATAGTTTGTATCAACCTTCAGAAAACGGTCACTTAAAACTGATTATTACTTAATACTTTATCCGTTGCGCCGCGTTTAAGTTAAATTAAACTGACGGTACGGTTACATCGATTGTGTACTGAGCGGAAATCGTACGTAAAGAGTAACACATCACTATATATTAGACACAAGTCGGATGTTGCACGTATCTCATTTTTTAAATATTTTTGATTGCAATCAATTAGGAACAAACAATGTGTTACGACATCCGTTATCTTTGTTGTAAATGAAAAAAATATATGTTGATCGATTCAAATGCACCAAATCATGGGTGAAGGTTGGAACCCCCTCCTTACGAAATATTCGTTATTGGATTTTTTTTAGGAAGGGGGGATTCGGATTAGTATCGATTAAGCACCAAATTTTCAGATTATAAACAAAAATTAGAAAAGATTATTTCGTTATGTAAGTTTATCGTAAATCGATGACTCCAAATTCGAACGGGTATTAACATTTATTAATCATTCTTGATTCTGATAAAATTGAAACGGGAGAAGATATTCTGAATAATAATCAGCAAAAAATAGTCGCTATAAATTTTTCGTTCTGCATTCAGCACTTTTTTATGTTGTAGGTCTGGTCGACTTGTCCACGAGAAATCGCTAGTATAAAGTGTGCCTGCGTCGACATTTCATTTATCTTTATTTATATAAAGTCATACATGTGTATATATTTATACATTTGTAGGTACATGACTCACTTCTAAACTAATTAGCCGATCATTATGAATTCTGGAACACATCTTCCAGGCGTAAGTGTGGATAATGCGAACTATATTTAGTTCAATTTAGTTTTATGCAAAAGGGGATAAAGAAGCTCCTGGTAAAAATTCAAATACTTCCGATTTTTGTGAAATTTCAACAATACGTATTTAAAATACATTAATAAATATTCCAAAAATTTCAATTTATTTTGAATATTTTAAAAAGTTTTAAGGGGAATAATATGTGCACAAACTCCCATCTGAAAAGTTAAATACTTCAGAATTACATTAAATTTGACCCATAGAACTTAGACACATATTAAACAAGATCTCCTAAATGTCAATCACTTCTTACGATCTCTTAAGCTTAATCCTTAAATTTTAGACATTTCATAGAATCAGAAGCATGTAATAATTTTTTTTATCAAAATTGGATTAATGATTCTAGACATACATTTTAGTAACATTATATATACATTTTAACCTTTGTAAAGGGACATAAAAGTGGTGTAAAACTGTTAATTAATTTTACTTATCCTAGGACGGGTATTCTTCTAGTTTTGTTTAAAGGATCCTCCCGGTTACATATACACATCGGATTATCTTCTCCTGTTCTGTGAGAACTCTTCCATAAATAAAATGCATTCGTTACAGTGCACCCGTGTTTGTTTCTCATTCTTTCGTCTCATCGTCGGTAATCCAAGTCCATCCTTGGTAGTTATTTTCAAAAATCAATACATCCCCACGCGACTGACAATGATGTACATAATTGACAATGTTGACCCACCGTGGGCTAAAATGAAACGGATGATGTTACTCGCTATCTTGGCCGTAGGTAGAATCGTGGTGTGGGCCACGTGTCTGAAAGGTGTTGTATAGGATTGGATATTTTTCTATTAAGGATCTGCTTCTATTCTTCAAGCATAAGCTTGAAGTTAAAATCAGATGTTGTAAAAAAGATTATTTTCCATAGAATTAAAGAAAAGATTGGTACAAGTTGTGAGCTAATGTGTACGAAAGGGGGTATAATCATGTATTCCATGTCCATGCATCGCGAACGCGATTATTGGTTCTTTTGAACCCCAGTCTGGTTAAGATAGATTATTGCCTCTTAGCTAGTGAATGTGTCCAGCCCCGTTTTTATGCTTTGGTAATATAGATTCTTAAATATGCACACTCCCCGTTATATTTTTCATCTCTGCATTCCTAAATAGCATTTGTCTTTGGAAATCACATCCATTCCCAAAATTCACCCTATTTACTTTATTTCTACTTAAGTTCTACTCCCATTTAGAGACTGACCTGTTTGTTTTCTTAAAAAACGGACACAACATGGGTGGTCTTCTATTAAAATAAGTTGGGAGGGTCTTACTAACCTGCAGAGCCTGTGATAAATAAAGACAATTTGAGAAAAATCGTGTTTGTGATCGTCAGAATGTACGGAACTCACCGATTGTGTATCCGTTTCTCGCAGCACAAGAAAAGGTTTTCCTCAAATGCTTGGAGTGAATTTCTTTTTAAGTGGATATATTCACTTTCACATAAAAACGGGATTAAACTTATGTCGCTTAAAAAAAATCAATTTATCCGGAACCACTTTATTTAGATTAAATAAACAAACACACACAATATTGCTTCTGCAGTTGGTATTTTGATTGTCTTTTTTATTTTGAATATTTATAAATTTTATTTTAAATTTATTTCATATATACAGATAGGGAGAAGAAAAATATCAGGAAAATATATTTCAAAAAGTTTAGATAACAATCCTCTTTTAATAAAGAGATTTTTCTCGAAATATTAGGATTATAGCCATTAACATCTGAGAATGTTTATTAAATAGAATATTCGTTGTCAAAGCTTTTAATAATTAATAATAATTTCTATGCTACATGCATTTTTAAGCGAACTTTTGTGACACGATAATGTATTTTGCCGATGCGTTGTTAATAGTTTATTTAACATTCACAGGTTGGACTTGGAATAAATAAATAGAATATACTGTTAAGTATTAGTACTAATAATTTTAACTTGCAACCAGAGCACATACCACTTGTGGGCATTATTGCACAACGAGCTTCGTAAACATCTGAAACACAAGATCAAACGACACCATGTCGTTAAAAAAGGGAATAACAAAAATTGTCTATTATCCTGATGAAGATTCCTGTGTGAATCGAAAATTTGAATTTAAGCAAATAATATATTTATTAAAAAAAAGCCTCTGCATTTTACTGATAAAAAAAAACGTTTCAATTACAAAATTTAAATGGATTCTATACAGTGGAACTCTTTACTAATACATATTATATATATATATATATATATATATATATATATATATATATATATATATATATATATATATATATATATATATATGTATGTATATATATATATATGTATATATATATATATATATATATATAGAGAGAGAGAGAGAGAGAGAGAGAAACAGAAAGAGAGAGATTACGTACATCGACTTTGAATAATTAAATGTTTAGTATTAATTACAGTTATTATTACAGATATAAATATATCTATTAAGTTGAGTTAGTCTTTCAA